>CAMZMU010000057.1:43301410-43629118 GCA_947311845.1 Poa pratensis | reverse complement strand
TTCAGGATTATATTCCAAAAATGAGAGCCAACAAAAATTTGTTGTTTATTGTTATGTTAATTGCTTTTGTTACTTGAGATGTTGCTCTTGCTGTTTGTGTGAGTGTTTGCTCTATTGAACACGTAAGAAAGGAAAGAAAACACAAATATAAAAATCAAAGCAAGAAAAATAAAAGGACAAGTTGTCACCTGAAAATCTTCAAGTGACAAACCCAATTTGATTTCAAACCAAGTCAGTGGAGTTGTAATGTAAACACTCCCCATTTTTGTTCCTACCACTTTCCCTCTCAAATTATTTTTGAACTAGTTTTGAAATTCTAAAATAAAACAAATGAAATAAATTAAAATAACATAAACAAAGTACTATAAAAGAAAATGTTTCAAAACATTTTATTATTTTATGCAATTTTTTGTGAGCTTCTGTACATTATGGGAAGGCCCCACAAATTTTGCAAATTTTTCTAAAATGTTTAAATACCCTAATTAAATCCTAGAAAACCTTCTGGATTTAACAGAAGGACTAAAACAGAAATAAAAAAGAGGCAGAGAGGAGGCAGGGGGTTTTCTGCAAAAAACGTCATCCCCTACCTCTCTCCCTCGCCCCGACGTGCCGCCGTGTCGCCACCACCGTCGTCGCCGTTTTCTTCGCCGCCCGGACCCCCCCTGCAGCGCTCGCCGTGCCTCTGCGCCTCTGCACCGCAGGGAATAAACGGAGCCCTCTCCCGTCGCAGTTACGCCGCGGTTCCCCGACGGCCGCCGCGGAGGACTTGGACGGCGCCGAGCAAATTAGCCCCCCCTCTCTGCTCCCCGACACGCACCGCTTATCTAGATGGTTCTAGAACGTTACCGGACCCCGTTAAGCACCAAGCCGCCACGAGCCCCTGCACCCTCGCCGCGTAATCGAGGAATTGGTCGCCGTAGACGCGCCATGGCCGCCGCCGTGGACCTCGACCACCATGGACCGCCCCGAGCCTATAAAGCCACCCGAGACCTCACTGAAACTCCACACCCCTCCTCGATCTCTCCCTCGCTTCGATTTGGTCTGTGCACCGCCAGAGGGCAGTGCACTGCCGCACCCGTCGCCGCCGTTGAGGTCGAGCATCGCCGCAACACCACACCCTTCCATTTTCTCCTCTCTGGCCTCTACACTCTTCCTTGTGGACACAGCACTCACCCGAGCCTCTTTTCCCTCTTTTTAGTGCACGGACGCGACCCCGAAGCTCCGCCGGAGTTGCTGCCCGTCGCCGAGGAAGTGCGCGACATCGCCGCCGTCGACAGGAGCTTCCCCAGCAACTGCTACTCGCCCCATCGCCTTCCCCGAGTCTCCGCCGTCGATCCACGCCTTCGCCGAGCCTTCCCGGGCCCCCTAGGTGAGTCTCCGATCATCACCGTGCCGCCGGCGCGGCGGCGCCGCCCAGAAATGGTCGTCGCCGTTCGCGGCTCTGAGAGCCGTTGGATCTAGATCCAACGGCAACGTACCGCTTCGCTGTAGATGTTAGACAGACAAGTGGACCCCACCCGTCAGTCTTTTAATCATTTCCACGCACACACTGTGACGCTGACCAGTAGGCCCCCCTGTCATAACTTTCAACATTATCCAGAGGAGAAGGAATTTCTAATTAATTTTTCTCTGGAAAAACAGTACTGGCTTCAACTTTGAAATTCAATATCTCGAGATTTAGGAATCCAAATAAATCAAACTCAATGTTCTGGAAAGCTTATGAAATTGTTTAACCAACCCAATTGGTCTCATGTCATTTAATTAAATATTAAAAAGTATTATTGAAAATGCCACAGAAGGTTTAAAATCTAAACTTGTTTGTTTCTGATACTCTGTTAGTCCAAATAATTCCAAACCAATTTTGCTAGCTTAGTACTGCCTTGTGTTAGCTCCCCTAATTTTGGTAGAATTAATTAAGCAGTATTAATTGTTGACTTTAAGATAAACCCTTCTGGACTAAAACAAACAAATATGTTTATTGGTTGATCCAAATGAGTTAGGACCAATTTTGTTAGCTCACATATAGCCATGTTTAGTTACCCCTAAAAGGGTTTAATTTTTGGAACAATAGAATTTAAATGGTAGCTAAAACTTGATTATTAAGCTACTGGATTCAATCCAATGTGTAGGGAGTTTGGTAACTCCAAATGATCCAATTCAAATTGGGTTGTCTTCTACACATCAGTAGCTTTCCATAGAATTTTAGTTTGTATTTTTGTGACCAACAGAACTCAAGTTGTGGAATTAAACATGAATAACTAGTTTCTGCCATAATTTGGACTTAATTAAATAATGTTTAATTCAATTTATTTGAAAACCAAATTGTGTGGTTTGGTGTGCAGTAGCTAATTGTGATGTTTATGATTGTTGTGTTGAGATGATTGCTTGTATAGCTTAGTGATTGGTTGCATTGTTTGTTTATTAATTAGACGAGAACGTTGTCGGATATATCGAGGAAGGAGAGTTTGCTGAATTGAAGAACAAGAGCAAGATCACTTTGCCAAGCAAGGCAAGCTATTCTCTGAGCTTGCACTACCAACATATGCATCTACTTTCATAACATGTTTTACTCTCAAAGCAAGATTTATAAAACTCATTTCAAAAGTATATGGATATTATTTTGCCACCCTATGTAGTAGTTTATATAAAACTTTAGGATGGGAAAACAATGTTGTTTATTCAAAACTCCTTTGAAATGTCTTGTGAGTTTATGGAATGCCGAGATGTCGGTGTTGTTTGGAAAAGTGGAAAAGTGGTGATGTTTATGAAAAATGCACAGTGTGTCCTTGTACTTACGTCAACCATCCATACCCTGTGCGACCACCTCCACCACATATGGGAAAAGGGCGTAGTCATATAATTTGCTCATATTAGTATGGGACTCCTCAACAACGAGGATGACCTCGTTCCATGAGGGGATGGTCATGGCGACCTACCCCCTGACCTGGGTCCTGGCATCTGAGGATGGGGGATTGAAGGGTTCGCTCGCCGGGCAGAACTACGAGTCCTCACACTTAGGTTTCCCGACGGGGAATCTGGACTGGGTGTTGATGGAAAGGATGATAATTTCGTAGCGGTAGGATCCTATACTAGCATGAGCAAAGGACAGGCTATGGTCGGCGGCTTACTTCGCATACACCTGTATGGCGAGACGTGGCGGACACGATGAGCTGCCGGATGGATGTGGGAAAAGCGTGCTACCTCTGCAGAGGTTAAAACTATTCGAATAGCCGAGTCCTCGGATATGGACAGTTGGGAGACCCTACTTTGACCATGTGCAAGTTTTTGGAAAAGCTTTTAAGTTTAAAAGAAATTGAAATGGTGATGGGTTACACAGCTATACCAAATGAAGTGGTATGAGTTGTGGAATAAATGGACTATGGTGAGCCATGGTCATGAAAAGGAGGAGTTTTTGAGAAACAAAATGAGATGGTGACTTCTTTCAAAGATGGTTATAAAACTCTTCTTACCTTTTTCAATAAAGATATAGAGATGTTTTAAAACAAATAAGAGTGCATACTCATGTTGGGGTAGTTTGCGAGTACATTCAAATGTACTCATATTGGTTTCGTCCCTGGCTATTGTCCTAGCCAGACTACGAGGAGGAGCACTACGCCGAGCAGGAATATGGCGACTTCTACGCCAACTAAGGATCTCCACAAGTCAGCTGCCTGTCGGGTTGTCATCGTTAGAATATGATGTCTACTACGCCGTAGCTTCCGCTGATATTTTGGTTTGGCCCATGAAGGCACCTATGTAAGAACTTGGTCTAAATGACCATTTATGTAAGACTTTTATTCGGTACTGTAATGGATGTAAACTTTGGTATCCAATTCGGATTATGTGCAACGACAGACTGATCACGGGATCGTTGTGTTAAGCATAATCGGGTATTTCGGACAGCTAGTCCGGGGTCCCCACAGACTTGGTATCAGAGCCATCCTGACTTTAGGAAACCTTAGTTAGCATGGTCGTTTGTCAAATGTTACAAAAGATGAATTTCTAAAAAGAAAGGAATGAAGTATTTTCGAAAATTGCTTATCTCCAATCCTCTTACTTATGCAAAATTTTACTCTCATTAAATTACATTTTCCTTGTATCCCTAAAATTTTGTACACCTCTCATTAAGTTAAAATTTGACTCACTTGTTGCCCTACTATATTAAAATTTTGATATACTTGTCACCTAACTAACTTAAAATTTTGCTTAAAAACTGTAGATGGCACTCCATTGGACCGAGTTCGTTCAGCTGGAGAAGGACAGCAAGCTGACGTTTGAGAGGGACTTGTTCGAGTTGACCAAGCTGTTAGGTCGCCCCGCTCCAGAGTTTGAGGGAGCTCAGATTGATGTTCACGGTGTCGGAAGGCTGAGCTGGCTCATCAGATCGTCAGTTCGCAGGAACATCAAGTCTCCCATTCCAGGACGCTCATCTTCACCACCAAGGAGGCCACCTGGGTTGATGGTCTCTGTACTGCTACACAGAGGATGCTAGCCCGACTTTGTGAGGAGCACAAGGCGGAGTTAGTAGACTCCCGTTTCCGGTTCTACGGGAGGCGCAACTGTGATGGACACCCTACTCCTTCACCTTACCACCCGATGTTTGGGAGCTACATCATGGACATGGAGATCTTACTTCAGTGCACTCAGGATGATCTGTTGCGCACTAGGATTCAGCTCCACTTCGACCGCGAGTCGCTCGTTGAGCTTCGCGAGAACGAGATGAAGCTGATGGTGGAGAAGGTTGCTCTTCTCAGGAAGAGGGCCCAGCTGAGGAAGACTATCGTGAAGCTCCGCACGAAGGTGGCAGAGCAGGATGGACTGATTGAGGATCTAGAGCACCATACTGACGAGATGGAGGAGGAGGGCGAGGATCTCCGCAAGGAGAACGACGCTTTCCTCAGTGACGATGATGACTTCGTGGAGGAGATGGACTGTGAGGAGGAGGATGATGAGGAGGAGTTAGTTGACGAGGAGGAGGAGCCACTCGAGCCAGTTCTCGAGGACGAGGAGGAGGATCCCGAGGAGCCAGCCTACCAGTCAGATGCTGACGTGTTAGAGCTGGAGGTTCCACCTCAGTAGGCGAGTGACTTGATCACTACCGCAGGATTAGGTTGACCCCCTATAGCTAGTCGAGTAGTAGTAGTGGTTCTTTTGGAAACCAGATGTTATGTATCCTAGATGTAAGGTGATGTTGTAAGCTTGAGGTTGTAAGCTTGATGTTGATGTGAACTCTTGATGTGTTGTTTGTGAAATATAAGTATGTTTGTCTTGTTTAAATCTGTGTGAACTATTTTCATATAAATCTTAGGATTAATCAACCACTTGAGAGATCATCTTTTCCCTTAGTCGAACTTTTCTTGCCTTGTCTCTTATACCCGGTGTGCTTCAGGATGCCCCGTCGCAGCAATGCGGAAGGATCAGGATCAGCACCACCACCACCGGACCCAACCCCCACCCAACTTCTCGCGCTTATCATGGAGGAGCGTGAAAATGCCCGGCAAGAGCGCCAAGCTCATCTCGCTGCCTTACAACAACTCGCAGCCGCTTATAACAACAACAACAACAACAACAACAACAACAACAATGGTGGCAATGGCAATGAAACCAGCGATCTACCTTAGGCGATTTTCAGAAGACCAACCCACCCACCTACTCCAAGGGACTTCACCCACTAGAAGCCGATGATTGGCTTCGCACCATCGACAACAATCTGGAAGTTGCTGCTGTGGGAGAATGAGAAAGTGCTGTATGCAACCCACTATCTCGCTGGACCTGCAAGAGCTTGGTGGGAAACTACCAAGACTCTCCAGCCAGCTGGTCATGTATCAACTGGGCTGAGTTCCAGGAGAAGTTCCGCAAGAAGCACATTCCCTATGGACTCATTGAGAGGAAGAAGGATGAGTTCCGTAAGCTGAGGCAGGGAAGTAGAGATGTGGTCGGTTATCTTGAGGAGTTTACCGACTTATCTCGGTATGCTCCTGATGACACCGACAAAGAAGAGAAGAAGATGGAGCGTTTCATGAGTGGACTTCATGATGAACTGCAGTGTGCTCTGGTTATCCATGACTTCCGTGATCTGGAGTCACTTGTGGACAAAGCCATCCAGCTGGAGACCAAGCGCAAGTCTATGTATGAAGGTCGCAAGAGGAGGATGAATGCTCAGGAAGGTTCGAGCAGCCAGAAACCTCGTATCTTTCAGCAGAACCCCAGGCCTGCCTATCGTCCACCCCAAGTTCCACGCCCCAATTTCCCTAACCGCCCGAACAACTTCAACCGCCCCAATGACAATAACCGTCCCAGAGGAAACTTCAACAACTTCAACCCCAATGCCAATGTTGTCTGCTTTGAATGTGGCAACAAAGGTCACTACTCCAGGAATGCCCCAATCCCAAGAGAATGTCCAGCGCCCCAATGCACCTGCACCGAACAATGGTCAAGGCCGCAATGGAAATGGTAATGGCAAGAATGCCGCACCCCGCGGGAATGTTGCTGTTGTCAGAGGCCGTCTGCACCACATCAATGCTGAAGAGGCTGAAGAAGCGCCAGATGTTGTGCTGGGTACGTTCCTTGTCAACTCAGTACCTGCAACTGTTCTGTTTGATTCTGGTGCTACCCATTCGTTTATTACCAAAGAGTTTGTTTCTAAGGGAGGTTTAGTCGGGAGTCTTTTACCCAAACCAATGTTGGTACAAACCCCAGGACTGTTAGCCAAAACCAACCAGATGTGTTCCGAAACCCCCATAGAAATTGGAGGAGGAAGGTTTGCAGCCGACCTAATTATCTTAGGAAACCAAGGCATAGATGTTATTCTTGGAATGGATTGGTTAGCCAAGTACCACGGTCGTATTGACTGTGCCCGAAGAGCTGTTTCTCTCACTTCTGATGATGGAGTTGAAGTGGAGTATGCATCTGAGACCAGCCAGACCAGACCCGGATGCCATGAGAGCATAGCTCGACCCGCCCTAGATGAGATCCGTGTTGTTCATCTGTTCAAGGATGTTTTCCCAGAAGAATTGCCTGGTATGCCGCCAGACAGGGATATTGAGTTCATAATTGAGCTTATCCCAGGAACATCCCCCATATCCCAAAAGCCTTATCGGATGAATCCGGAAGAACTGGTTGAGTTGAAGAAGCAGTTGGCTGATATGCTAAGCAAAGGTCTTGTCCGCCCAAGCGCTTCACCATGGGGATCACCCATTATTTTTGTGGACAAGAGAGACGGTACCACACGCCTGTGTGTGGATTATCGCAAGCTGAATGACGTGACCATTAAAAACAAGTACCCTCTTCCCAAGATCGAGGATCTGTTCGATCAAATGAACGGAGCCCGAGTCTTTTCAAAGATCGATCTTCGGACAGGTTACCATCAGTTGAAGATCCGAGAGACAGACATTCCCAAGACCGCCTTCACCACCCGTTACGGTTTGTTTGAATACACCGTCATGTCCTTTGGCCTGACCAATGCCCCAGCCTATTTCATGAATCTCATGAACAAGATTTTCATGGAGTACCTCGACAAGTTCGTGGTAGTTTTCCTTGATGACATCCTTATTTATTCCAAGACCGAAGAAGAGCATGCTGAACACCTGCGTCTAGTTTTGGAGACCCTCCAAGAGCACCAGCTGTATGCCAAACTTAGCAAGTGTGAGTTTTGGCTCAGTGAAGTGGCATTTCTTGGACATATTGTATCCGCTGGAGGAATTTCTGTTGACCCTGAGAAGATACAAGCCATTCTTGACTGGTTATCCCCAACCAATGTTTTTGAAATCCGAAGCTTTCTCGGACTTGCCGGTTATTACCGCAAGTTCGTTGAAGGATTTTCCAGTATAGCCAAACCTCTGACCCAACTGTTGAAGAAGGACAAGAAATTTGAATGGACTCAGAAGTGTGAGGATAGTTTCCAAGAACTGAAGAAGAGACTAACCTCAGCCCCAATCCTGATCATGCCAGACGTCACCCAGAGTTTCGACGTGTATTGCGATGCATCACGCCTCGGACTTGGTTGCGTTCTGATGCAAGAAGGCAAAGTTGTGTCGTATCTGTCCCGGCAGTTGCGACCGCATGAAGAGAATTACCCAACCCATGACTTGGAGTTAGCTGCTGTAGTCTTTGCTCTTAAGAAGTGGCGTCCCTATCTTGCGGGACATCGCTGCGAGGTCTATACAGATCACAAAAGCTTGAAGTATATTTTCACCCAGAAAGATCTGAACCTGCGACAGAGGAGATGGATGGAATTAATCAAGGATTATGATATTGGAATCCATTATCACCCTGGAAAGGCTAATGTAGTTGCCGATGCCCTTAGTCGCAAACCTTGCACCCTGAATGCCCTGATCCAAGCCGAACAGCCAGCCTTGTTCAAAGAGTTCCAAGATTTTGGACTAGAGCTTGTTAGCCATGGTTATCTCGCCAATTTAGAGTTAACCCCAACCCTGATGGATCAAATCAAAGAAGCCCAAAAAGGTCATGAAAGCATAGAGGGAATTAGGAAGAAGATTTCCCTCGGCAAAGCACCCGGTTTTACCGAAGATGCTGAGGAGTGCTGAAATTCAATGACCGTATCTGTGTGCCCAATGTCACGGAACTTAAGGAGTTAATCCTGAAGGAGGCCCATGAGACCCCTTATTCAATCCACCCCGGCGGAACCAAAATGTACCAAGACCTTCGAGAAGATTTTGGTGGCATGGAATGAAGCGAGAGATTGGTTCATTCGTAGCCAAGTGTGACATCTGCCAGCGAGTTAAGGCTGAACATCAGCGACCCGCTGGATTGCTTCAACCTTTGAAAATTCCCGAGTGGAAGTGGGATGAGATTGGAATGGATTTTATTACCGGACTTCCAAGATCCAACCGAGGCCATGATTCAATCTGGGTCATCGTTGATCGACTGACCAAGGTTGCCCATTTCATCCCTGTCAACACCACCTATCGGGGACATCAGTTGGCCGACTTGTATATTTCCAGAATAGTGAGCCTGCATGGTGTGCCTAAGAAGATTGTATCTGATAGAGGCACGCAATTCACCTCAAGTTCTGGAAATCCCTTCATGAAGCCCTCGGAACCAAGTTAGCATTTAGCACAGCTTATCATCCCCAGACCGATGGCCAAACTGAGCGAGTGAACCAGATATTGGAGGACATGCTTCGCGCATGTGTTCTATCCTATGGTTCCAAGTGGGAAGATTGCCTTCCGTTTGCAATTCTCGTACAACAACAGTTATCAGTCCAGTCTGCAAATGGCCCCTTTTGAAGCCCTTTACGGCAAGAAGTGTCGTACACCCCTGAATTGGTCCGATACGGAGAAGGCAAATTGTTTGGACCAGATACCCTCCGTGAAGCTGAAGAGCAAGTTCAGCTTATTCGTGAACGCCTCAAAACTGCCCAATCCCGTCAGAAGAGTTATGCTGACACCAAGCGCCGTGACCTCACTTTCAGTATCGGAGATCATGTTTATCTCCGAGTGACACCCCTTAAAGGAATGCAGCGTTTCCATGTCAAAGGAAAGTTAGCGCCAAGGTATATTGGACCCTTCAAGGTCTTGCTCGTCGAGGAGAAGTATCCTATCAGCTGGAGTTACCCCAGAGTTAGGAGATTATCATGATGTCTTCCACATTTCCTTGCTCCGGAAGTGTCTTGAAGTTCCTGACCAGCCTGATGTTTTCAAAAACATCGACCACCTCTCCATCGACCTGAACCAAGACCTGACTTATCGTGAGAGACCCTCAAAATTCTCGAAGAAGATGTTCGTGTTACCCGAAGACGTGCGATCAAGTTTTACAAAGTCCAGTGGACTAACCACTCTGAAGAAGAAGCAACTTGGGAACGCGAAGATTATCTTAGAAGCGAATTCCCAGACCTCCTTAAAACCTAAGCCTAGCAAATCTCGGGACGAGATTTATTTTAAGGGGGGAAGGATTGTAACATCCCAAAATTATTATCAGGATTATATTCCAAAAATGAGAGCCAACAAAAACTTTTGTTGTTTATTGTATGTTAATTGCTTTTGTTACTTGAGATGTTGTTCTTGCTGTTTGTGTGAGTGTTTGCTCTAGTGAACACTAGTAAGAAAGAAAGAAAACAAAATATAAAATCAAAGCAAGAAAAATAAAAGTGACAAGTTGTCACATGAAAATCTCAAGTGACAAACTCAATTATTTCAAACCAAAGTCAGTGGAGTTGTAATGTAAACACTCCCCATTTTGTTCCTACCACTTTCCCCTCTCAAATATTATTTTTGAACTAGTTTTAAAATTCTAAAATAAAAACAAATTGAAATAAATTAAAATAACATAAACAAAGTACTATAAAAGAAAATGTTTCAAAACATTTTATTATTTTATGCCAATTTTTGTGGAGCTTCTGTACATTATGGGAAGGCCCCACAAATTTTTGCAAATTTTTCTAAAATGTTTAAATACCCTAATTAAATCCTAGAAAACCTTCTGGATTTAACAGAAGGACTAAAACAGAAATAAAAAGAGGCAGAGAGGAGGCAGGGGGTTTTCTGCAAAAACGTCATCCCTACCTCTCTCCCTCGCCCCGACGTGCCGCCGTGTCGCCACCACCGTCGTCGCCGTTTTCTTCGCCGCCCGGACCCCCCCTGCAGCGCTCGCCGTGCCTCTGCACCGCAGGGAAGAAAAACGGAGCCCTCTCCCGTCGCAGTTACGCCGCGGTTCCCCGACGGCCGCCGCGGAGGACTTGGACGGCGCCGAGCAAATTAGCCCCCCTCTCTGCTCCCCGACACGCACCGCTTATCTAGATGGTTCTAGAACGTTACCGGACCCCGTTAAGCACCAAGCCGCCACGAGCCCCTGCACCCTCGCCGCGTAATCGAGGAATTGGTCGCCGTAGACGCGCCATGGCCGCCGCCGTGGACCTCGACCACCATGGACCGCCCGAGCCTATAAAGCCACCCCGAGACCTCACTGAAACTCCACACCCCTCCCTCGATCTCTCCCTCGCTTCGATTTGGTCTGTGCACCGCCAGAGGGCAGTGCACTGCCGCACCCGTCGCCGCCGTTGAGGTCGAGCATCGCCGCAACACCACACCCTTCCATTTTCTCCTCTCTGGCCTCTACACTCTTCCTTGTGGACACAGCACTCACCCGAGCCTCTTTTCCCTCTTTTTAGTGCACGGACGCGACCCCGAAGCTCCGCCGGAGTTGCTGCCCGTCGCCGAGGAAGTGCGCGACATCGCCGCCGTCGACAGGAGCTTCCCCAGCAACTGCTACTCGCCCCATCGCCTTCCCCGAGTCTCCGCCGTCGATCCACGCCTCGCCGAGCCTTCCCGGGCCCCTAGGTGAGTCTCCGATCATCACCGTGCCGCCGGCGCGGCGGCGCCGCCCAGAAATGGTCGTCGCCGTTCGCGGCTCTGAGAGCCGTTGGATCTAGATCCAACGGCAACGTACCGCTTCGCTGTAGATGTTAGACAGACAAGTGGACCCCACCCGTCAGTCTTTTAATCATTTCCACGCACACACTGTGACGCTGACCAGTAGGCCCCACCTGTCATAACTTTCAACATTATCCAGAGGAGAAGGAATTTCTAATTAATTTTTCTCTGGAAAAACAGTACTGGCTTCAACTTTGAAATTCAATATCTCGAGATTTAGGAATCCAAATAAATCAAACTCAAATGTTCTGGAAAGCTTATGAAATTGTTTAACCAACCCAATTGGTCTCATGTCATTTAATTAAATAGTTAAAAAGTATTATTGAAAATGCCACAGAAGGTTTAAAATTTAAACTTGTTTGTTTCTGATACTCTGTTAGTCCAAATAATTCCAAACCAATTTTTCTAGCTTAGTACTTCCTTGTGTTAGCTCCCCTAATTTTGGTAGAATTAATTAAGTAGTATTAATTGTTGACTTCAAGATAAACCCTTCTGGACTAAAACAAACAAATATGTTTATTGGTTGACCCAAATGAGTTAGGACCAATTTTGTTAGCTCAAATATAGCCATGATTAGTTACCCCTAAAAGGGTTTAATTTTTGGAACAATAGAATTTAAATGGTAGCTAAAACTTGATTATTAAGCTACTGAATTCAGTCCATTGTATAGGGAGTTTGGTAACTCCAATTGATCCAATTCAAATTGGGTTGTCTTCTACACATCAGTAGCTTTCTATATAAATTTAGTTTGTATTTTTGTGACCAACAAAACTCAAGTTGTGGATTTAAACATGAATAACTAGTTTCTGCCATAATTTGGACTTAATTAAATAATGTTTAATTCAATTTATTTGAAAACCAAATTGTGTGGTTTGGGTGTGCAGTAGCTAATGGTGATGTTCATGGTTGTTGTGTTGAGATGATTGCTTGTATAGCTTAGTGATTGGTTGCATTGTTTGATTATTAATTAGACGAGAACGTTGTCGGATATATCGAGGAAGGAGAGTTTGCTGAAGTTGAAGAACAAGAGCAAGATCACTTTGCCAAGCAAGGCAAGCTATTCTCTGAGCTTGCACTACCAATATATGCATCTACTTTCATAACATGTTTTACTCTCAAGGCAAGATTTATAAAACTCATTTCAAAAGTATATGGATATTATTTTGCCACCCTATGTAGTAGTTTATATAAAACTTTAGGATGGGAAAACAATGTTGTTTATTCAAAACTCCTTTGAAATGTCTTGTGAGTTTATGGAATGCCGAGATGTCGGTGTTGTATTGGAAAAGTGGAAAAGTGGTGATGTTTATGAAAAATGCACAGTGTGTCCTTGTACTTACGTCAACCATCCGATACCCTGTGCGACCACCTCCACCACATATGGGAAAAGGGCGTAGTCATATAATTTGCTCATATTAGTATGGGACTCCTCAACAACGAGGATGACCTCGTTCCATGAGGGGATGGTCATGGCGACCTACCCCCTGACCTGGGTCCTGGCATCTGAGGATGGGGGATTGAAGGGTTCGCTCGCCGGGCAGAACTACGAGTCCTCACACTTAGGTTTCCCGACGGGGAATCTGGACTGGGTGTTGATGGAAAGGATGATAATTTCGTAGCGGTAGGATCCTATACTAGCATGAGCAAAGGACATGCTATGGTCGGCGGCTTACTTCGCATACACCCTGTATGGCGAGACGTGGCGGACACGATGAGCTGCCGGATGGATGTGGGAAAAGCGTGCTACCTCTGCAGAGGGTTAAAACTATTCGAATAGCCGAGTCCTCGGATATGGACAGCTGGGAGACCCTACTTTGACCATGTGCAAGTTTTTGGAAAAGCTTTTAAGTTTAAAAGAAATTGAAATGGTGATGGGGTTACACAGCTATACCAAATGAAGTGGTAGGAGTTGTGGGAATAAATGGACTATGGTGAGCCATGGTCATGAAAAGGAGGAGTTTTTGAGAAACAAAATGAGATGGTGACTTCTTTCAAAGATGGTTATAAAACTCTTCTTACCTTTTTCAATAAAGATATAGAGATGTTTTAAAACAAATAAGAGTGCGTACTCATGTTGGGGTAGTTTGCGAGTACATTCAAATGTACTCATATTGGTTTCGTCCCTGGCTATTGTCCTAGCCAGACTACGAGGAGGAGCACTACGCCGAGCAGGAATATGGCGACTTCTACGCCAACTAAGGATCTCCACAAGTCAGCTGCCTGTCGGGTTGTCATCGTTAGAATCTGATGTCTACTACGCCGTAGCTTCCGCTGATATTTTGGTTTGGCCCATGAAGGCACCTATGTAAGAACTTGGTCTAAATGACCATTTATGTAAGACTTTTTATTCGGTACTGTAATGGATGTAAACTTTGGTATCCAATTCGGATTATGTGCAACGACAGACTGATCACGGGATCGTTGTGTTAAGCATAATCGGGTATTTCGGACAGCTAGTCCGGGGTCCCCACAAGGAAATACCACATAGTAGGTAGGTATGGTGGACACAAATGGCATGGGTTTTGGCTCAAGTTTTGGATGCACGAGAAGCATTCCCTCTCAGTACAGAGTTTAGGCTAGCAAGGTTGTTTGAAGCAAACACAAGTATAAACCGGTACAGCAAGAATCACATAAAAACATATTGCAAGTATTATAAGACTCTACACTGTCTTCCTTGTTGCTCAAACATTTTACCAGAAAATATCTAGACCTTAGAGAGAACAAATATGCATCCCAAGTCTCAACAAACTCTACGGTAGTTCTCCACTACTAGGCTTTAACTACATGATGCAAGAGGTTAAACATGATCTACTTGAGAGCTCAAAACAATTGCAAAGCATCAAATCAAAACAAGACAATGATCTACAAGAATGCATATGTCTTTCCAATACCAACTACTACATGTAGCATTTTCTTTCTTCCAAACAAACACCAATAAATTTAATTAAACATAAACTCTCCAAATGATAATATAATGCAGCAAGAGAGTATTTATAAACAAGTGCTAACAGCTCGAAGAGATGCATGAAAAACAGGAGCTAAAAGCACTGCAGTAGCTAGTTAAGAATACTCAATAAATATAAGTGAAGAACATGAGTATTCACATGAAAAAGCGGAGCGTGTCTCTCTCCCACACAAGGATTGCTAGGATCCGAATTTATTCAAACAAAAACAAAAATAAAACACACAGACGCTCCAAGTAAAGCGCATAAGATGTGAAAGAATTAAAATATAGTTTCACTAGAGATGACCTGATAAGTTCGTTGATGAAGAAGGGGATGCCTTGGGCATCCCCAAGCTTAGACGTTTGAGTCTCTCTGAATATGGTTGGGATGAACCACGGGGGCATCCCCAAGCTTAGGCTTTTCACTCTTCTTGATCACATAATATCACCCTTCTCGCTTGATCCTTGAAAACTTACTTCACACCAAACTCAAGACAGTTCTTATTAGAGGGTTAGTGCATAATCAAAAATTCTCATATTCTGTAATGATACAATCAATCCCAAATCTTCTGGACATTAGCTACAGCCACCAATGCTTTGTGGAGCAAAGAAATCCACACAAACACAGTAAAAGAGCGAATGCAAAACAAAAAGCAGAATCTGTCAAAAACAGAACAGTCTGGAATGACGAATTTTTCGAGGCACTTAAGTTGCTCAGATGGATCTGGCCTAAAATAACGAAAGTTGCGTACATATCTCAGGAATATACGTGATTTTTCTCAATTTTTTTTGAATTTTCTACAGGGAGATAAGCTCAAATCCGTTACAGCTAAAAATCTGTCACTGCGCAGAAATCCAAATCTTGCATCAACTTTCAATATAGAACTTTACTTGGCACAACATTGCGATAAAATAAAGATACAAAGGCGTTGCTACAGAAGTAACAAAAATCCTTGACTCAAAGAAAACAAAAATAACAGCAAATAAAAATGATGGGTTGTCTCCCATAAGCGCTTTTCTTTAACGCCTTCAGCTAGGCGTAGAAAGTGAAAATCAAGTGTTGTCAAGTGGCAAATCATTCAAATCATCAAAAGCTTCTTCCAACACACAGCTTGTAACAATGGGTATCTTAGATGTTCCTGGAAGTGTTTCATTACCTTTAACCGTACTAATTTTTTTATCAATTTTAAGCTCATAACGAGTCTTTGGTTTTGGCACTTTAGGAACATACATAAACTTTTGCTCTCTACCCACATAACTTTCTCCTTTTTAGACTTAAGAGAAGTAAAGGTTGAACTTAAGGTTTCAATAGCTTCCTCTAACTCATCAATTCTATGATTTTGGGTGTCATGGATATTATTATCCTCAAGAACAGTGATTCTTTCATTGATGGTGGCTATTGATTCATTAGTCTTACCAATACAATCAAGAAAATTTAGAAAAAAATTCTCCATAGAGTCTAACTTATTTATAACATCTTCAAGGTGATCTCAACTTTAATATCTTTAGTGGGTGGTGTTCCTACCAAACTTTCAATAATATTACAGGCTTCTAAAGCAGGAGTACCCAAGAAATTTCCACCTGTAAGAGTGTCTAGAACATACCTATACCAACTAGAGATACCAACATAAAAGTTCCTAAGGAGGATAGTGGTAGAGTGTTTCTTAGTACACCTATGATGAGCACCACTAATTCTATACCAAGCATCTTTCAAATTTTCACCTCCTAGTTGCCTAAAAGAACGAACTTCAACTTCAGGAACATTCATTTTGAAAAACAAAACAAACCGAATTAAACAAGTAACTAATTTTTTTGTGTTTTGATATAAAGAAAGCAAACAAAACTAAATAAAAATAAACTAAGCAAGACAAATAACAAAGTAAAGAGATTGGGTGTGAGAGACTCCCCTTGCAGAAGCAATTCTGTTTTCCCCGGCAACGGCGCCAGAAAACGTTGTTGGTGGCTCTAGGTTAATAGTGCCAGAAACAATTGCTTGTACGTCACACGCCAGTTGGGAACCCCAAGAGGAAGGTATGATGAGTGCAGCAGTAAGTTTTCCCTCAGTATGAAACCAAGGTTTAATCGGACCAGTAGGAAAACGAGGTTTGCTTCGAAGGTGTTGGTGGAGGAGTGTAGTGCGGCGCAACACCAGGGATTCCGGTGCCAACGTGGAACCTGCACAACACAATCAAACTACTTTGCCCCAACTTAACAGTGAGGTTGTCAATCTCACCGGCTTGCTGAAAACAAAGGTTAAACGTATCGAATGGAAAATGATGTTTGTTTGCATAAAACAGTAGAGAACAATGATTGCAGTAGATTGTATTTCAGATGTAAAAGAATGGACCGGGGTCCACAGTTCACTAGTGGTGTCTCTCCAATAAGATAACTAACATGCTGGGTAAACAAATTACAGCTGGGCAATTGACAATTGATAAGTGCATATAACATGCATGTGTGAGCTGTGGTGTCTACTATGAGATTCATTTGGGCATTACGACAAAGTACATAGACCGCTATCCAGCATGCATCTATGCCTAAATAGTCCACTTTCCGGTTAACATCCGTACCCCTTCCAGTATTAAGTTGCAAGCAACAGACAATTGCATTAAGTAATGTGCGTAATGTAAACAATACATTCATCCTTGAATAAAGCATTGCTGTTTTACCCCTAGTGGCAACAACACATCTACAACCTTAGAACTTGCTGTCACTATCCCAGGTTAAATAGAGGTTGAACCCAACTATCATGCATAAATACCCCCTCTTGGAGTTACAAGTATTCACGTGGCCAAGGCTTCAACAAGTAACGGAGAGCATGCAAGATCACAAATGACATAGACATGATAATATAATATTCAGCTCCACATAGGTATCAATATAAGTCAGATCCCAGCAAACACAACATGTAGCATTACAATAAGATGATCTTGATCATGATAGGCAGCTCACAAGATCTAAACATGATGGCACAAGTGGAGAAGACAACCATCTAGCTACTGCTATGGACCCATAGTCCAAGGATGAACTACTCACGCATCACTCCGGAGGCGGGCATGGCGATGTAGAGCCCTCCGGTGATGATTCCCCTCTCCGGCAGGGTGCCGGGAAGAGCTTCAGGAACCCCCCCGAGTTAGGGTTGACGACGGCGGCGGCAGCGAATATGTTCTGGATGAAAGGCTCGGTGTTTTAGGGTTTTCGCGTCTCGGGGAATAAATAGGCGAAGGGGCGATGTCGGCGGACCCCGAGGGGCCCAAACCACCTCCAGGCGCGGCTGTGGGCCCAGCGCGCCACCATGTGGTTTGGCCACCTCGTGGCTCATCTTCGTCTCTCCTTCGGACTCCGTGTACGTGCTAGAAAAATAGGGACCTGGCCTTTTGTTTCGTGCAATTCCGAGAATATTTCCAGAAGTAACTTTCTGAAACCAAAAACAACAGAAAACAGGGAACTGGCACTGTGGCATCTTGTTAATAGGTTAGTCCCAGAAAATGCATAAAAGTGATACGAAGTGTATATAAAACATGTAGCAAATGGTATAATATAAGCATGGAACAGCAAAAATTATGGATACGTTGGAGACGTATCAGGGAGGGGTGCCGATCTAGGACCAAGCTATACTCGAACCACCAAAGCTCTTGCGAGATCGTCATCTCGCCGGAGCCACCTTGTAACCACATAATCTCCAGCGATCAATAACAGACAAGCAGGAAGTAGGGTCTTTACCTCCACCCGAGGGGCCTGAACCTGGGTAAATCTTTGCCTCTGCTTGTCAGCCGACGAAACTACCAGTACTACACGTTCTCTCCCCATAATCTCAACCCTAGGTCCTTAACCATGGGATTTGATGAGGTACACCTCGTCAGTGTCATTCCTGATTTTATATGTAATGACATATTAAGAATGATACAGATCCTCTAGTAAAGTATAGATATTTTTTAAGTGATTATATTTTCTATGGATGAAGTTAAAAGTATTAGGCTCTAGATTTATAATTTGTATAGATCAAAAGGGGCTTAAAAACATTAGGTCGGAATATTTTCCTAGGTTAAGATTCTGAAATGTTTCAGAATAGAACAAGCGAAGAAAATGTTCTTACTTGTATGACTAGGTAAAATATTAAGTTTATCTTGGCGTTTCAGCGATAGTTATGAAAGAAACGGATGTCCGACATCCTCTACGCCTCAGCCATAGATTCTATCATACTGAAAGCTTGACTTGGTGTGACCCTAGTTCTTGGTTGAAGAACGGGTTCTAGAGTGATCCCTGGATGGATCAATGAACAAACGTTAAGTATATCCTTCATTGTCTAAAGAGAACTGAAGATATGTTTTCTGGTATGGGGTGAAAGTGAAAAGACAACTTGCCGTAAAAGGTTACGATGATGCAAGTTATGAAACTGACCCATACGATTAGAAATCTCATACAGGAGAAGTCCTTTGTTTTGAAGAAAGACAGGGTTAGCTTGCGAAGTTGCATATGAATGCACTGTCGCATAATCTACATAGGTATAGGAATATATGTCTACTTCAGAAGCAGCAAGTGTGATTGGACTGAGTGGTTTTCCTGAGCATGCGTGGTTTCGCTTAATAGATCTCTTAGACTTTTAAGGCCCATGCTACGCGAAGTTTCGAGTCTCACTCCATCGACAAACATGTATTTCACGTTATCATAAGATACGGGATGATGTCAAACTAGGTGACATAGAAATATTTCAAAGCACATACAAATCTCAATGTGGGAGATTTGTTGACTGAATTCCTCTTCCACTAGACAAGCATGCACCATACTGCTATAGGTGTTAAGCTTTTACCAAGTTGTAAACTAGATTAAATTGTACTCTAGTGCAAGTGGGAGACTGAAGGAGATATGCCCTAGAGGCAATTAATAAAGTGATTTTATTTGTCATATCTCAATTGTTCATAATATGTTTTTGTACCATGCTATAACTGTATTAAGCAGAAACATTAATACACGTGTGGTATGTAAACAACCAGGTCCCTAGTAGCCTCTATTTAACTAGTCCGTTGGGTAACAGATGATCAAGGTTTCCTGATCATGGACAATTGCGTCAGTTGACAACGGAGTCATGTCATTGGGTGAATGACGTGGTGGACATACCCAAAAGATATAGAAATGTAGTGCTCATACCTTCGACTGTGAGATCATATCAAATCGCTGCTTCCGGAAGGTGCTTTGATTGCATCAAACGGCATGTCTTATATAGCGTGACAATAAAGGTGACACTTTCGGGTATCCGAAGGAAGCAGTGGAGGCGAGTGATCAAGAGCGGGATTTGCCAATCCACATAGCAGGATAGATACTCTGGGCCTACTTGGTGAGATTACATCAATGAGCTTGCAAGTTGTAACTAGGTCACGGGGATGTAATATCACAAACGAGTTAAAGATAGATTTGTCAACAACGAGATCATGCTCGGTAATCGTGATACCGGAGAATGATGCTCGGACAATCTAAGTATCGCTAGGCAAAAGGATGAGACTGGACGTCTAAAGGTTCGGACGATAAAAGACTTTCGTGGACGCACATGGGCTATCATGGTGATGCATGTAAAATGCATACATGAACTTTGCACTTTAATTACTCATATTCCAATCATATTTGCATCATATAGGGTTATATCAATGTTTTATCATGATTTTGGAAATATCTTAATGATTTCCTATTTTTATGGAATTAACCCTGCACAGGCAGAAAACCCCGTTTTCTTATTTTAATGTTTCAGGGACCCAAACGTCAACGAAATCACCTGGAAATTTACGGGCGTCAATATTTGGAAGGAAGAAGACCTGTGGGCGAAGGAAGCGAACAAGCGGAGGCCCGAGGCCAAACGGGGGTGGCCCACGCGGCCAGGTACTGTGGCCGCGTGGGGCCCACCCGTTTGGCCCTCGTGGCTCCGTTGCCGTCGATCTTCGCTCCACCGACATAGTCTTGACCTAAAAACGCCTATAAAAAAGGTCCCCCGACGTTCTCTGGAAGGAGCGCCGCACAAACACAGAAACACCGAAACGGAGATCAGGAGCTGCAGATTGGAGGGGGAAAACTCCGGCGGGGCGCTGCCGGCGTGGTCTCCATCTTCTCCATCGACTTCTCCACCGTCTCCATGATGAAGAGGGAGTAGTCCACCTCTGGACTATGGGTTTGTGGAAGTAACTTATGTATCTCTCCTCTCTTGAGCTTCACTAATTAGCACCGTATGAGCTGCTGAACATGATTACGGTCACCGTTGTAATACCTTTGTGGTGGATCTTTATGAGTTAATATATGTTTGAGATTGCAATGTTTGTTTCAGTTATGAGTATAGATGCATATTATGTACCCCGTTCTTGTCTACTTGTTTTGATCAAGCATGTTTATGAGAGCGTGTGTGGGGGAACGTGTGCATTAGTTGGAGTAACGGGGGGTGGCTAGTGCAGTGAACGTGAGAGAAAGTTCTGCGATCCACTTTGGTATCTTTACCTTACTTTGTTACCTCACTAGGGATAAACTAAAATACCATGCTACCGGGGATGTGGGCGTGACCATTGCCACTACTCCATGACTAGATCTAGCATGTTCTTATTTTCACTTCATGTCATGATACTTAATGCTATACTCTGAGTTATCTTAATTACTGAGGTGTTATGATTTAGTTCGCATCTTGGTGGAGTATAAGAGAGGTTAATAACCAAAAGATCTCTATGTTAGGACGTGATGCCCATATATCTAAGTAACTTGTTATCAAACCCTGTGTTGCAATCTCATATGTTAACTGTGTGTGTTCCATTGTCTACCACTTTATAAAGAGAGAGTGCATTTGTGAAACCATGAACCCCAGTCCATTTTTAATCATAAGAAACACCTTTCCAACACCATATACCACTTTTCTATTTTCAGCCATCATTAAATCCGAAAATACAAAAATACTTTTCATCTTGCATACATCATTCAAAAACCCAAAAATATCATTTATCATTGCATCCACCATCATTGCATATTTATTTCTTGTTTGCATTGCATAACTATCCTGATATCATTCTTACACCTTGTGCTTGACAACCACAGGTGAGGTTGAGGACCAAAACATCTAACCTTGTTTTGTAGGTAACCAAAAGAAGGATAAGAAGATAAATCTACCACTTCAGATTCCCCGAGAGTTCGATATTAAACCCTCGAGTCACCCCTCGTGGGGAAAACTGTCTTCCACTTACTATACACTCTGCACTTGGAGTCTCAACCTAATCCCGTTTATTTTGCAGGTATCAAGCCTTGCTCTTCGGGACATCAAGACGTTTTCTGGCGCCGTTGCCGGGGAATCGTAGCTGAGAGATTTATCCAAGGGTGTGCATCATCGCATTCATCTCACAACAAAGTCAACGTCACCAACTTGTGCTAACACCTAAGCTTGGGGAGGTTGCACCTACGTGAGCACCATCTTATCCATCTTTACTTACAAAGCAATTTATTTGTTTTGTTAGTGTCATTGCATATCATATCATATTTATTTCAGTTTTGCATAAAAAATTAAAAATACCAAAAAAACTTGCTAAAATGGGAGAAAGAACTAAGCTGTGTGACTACACAAACACTCCTAATGATCAATTTATCACGAGAGCTATTGCCACACCTAAGATAAATGCTGAGAGTTATGAAGTAAGTCCTAGTTTGTTGAACTTGATAACTAGGGAACAATTTGGTGGTAGTGCTATGGAGGATGCCTCTATGCATCTTCATGATTTGTTGAAATATGTGACATGCAAAAGTTTAAAAATGTGGAAAGTGATATCCTAAAACTGAAGTTATTTCCTTTTTCACTTAGAGGAAAAGCTAAAGAGTGGTTGCATTCCTTGCCATCTGGTAGTATTAATTCTTGGGATGATCTAAAAGAAGCTTTCATTAAGAAATATTATCCCCCTGTTAAAATTTTGCAAAATAGAAACAACATCCTTTCTTTTAGGCAAAATGAAAATGAACATGTTGCTATGGCTTGGGATAGGATAAAACTTATGCTTAGAACTTGTCCCTCACATGGAGTTAATGAATGGACCATATTACACTCTTTCTACAATGGTTTAAACTACATGTCTAGAAACATACTTGATTCTGCTGCTGGAGGTGCTTTTATGAGTAAGACTATAGTAGAAGCTAAAAATATATTGGAAAGCATTTTACAAAACTATAGTCAATGGCATACTGATAGGGCACCTAATCCTTCTAAGAAAGTGAACTCTATTGAAGAAACTAATGATTTGTCATCTAAAATGGATACTATTCTTGCTTTGCTTAATAAACCTAGTGTTGAAAATGTTCCTTTGCAAGAACTAGTTGGAAACAATTCTGAAAATATTGATGTCAACTTCATTAGGAACTATGGTAATAATGGGTATGGTAACAACAATTATAACTCTTATAATAAACCCCCATATGTTCCCAACAATCGTCCTTTTGTTCCATATCCTAATGCTAATGATAATAATTGGAAGCCTATGTTATCACGCAATGATAATTCTGAGGCTAACAAAATTCTCATGGAACAAGTTGCTAGTCATAATACCATGATACAAGAGTTGAATAAGTCTGTTGCTTCTATTAGTTCTGATATTAAAGGCTTACAACTCCAAGCTGCAGGACTAGACAAAGCTTTGTCTAAACTAGCTGATAATCAAGCCACTTTATTGAGTATGTCTGCAGGGAAACCACAAGCATCACCTGTGGTTGGAATGAATTCTGTTAACATTGCTGAAAATGTTCCTCTTACTTTGGAGGAAACTCTTGATGAATTATTGAACTACCCTGAATATTTGTTGCCACTCATGTCTCAACTTGGTAGTTTAAAAGAAGAAGCTAAAGAAACTGAACATGATGAATCTCTTATGCTGATTGAGTTGGAAAAGAAAGTTGAGGAAGTTAAAATGCTTAATGAAGTCAAGGATCCTTTGCTTGACTTAGAAAATTGTAGCTTGCATGAATTAATATCTATCTTACAAAAATTTGCAAGTGATCCTTCCATCAACACTAACCAAGCAGGTTTTGGTTCTTATATTGCTAATCATGTCTTGAAAGAAAAGATTGCTAGGTACAACCAAGAGGCTATGATACCACCTAAGCTTGGGGATATGTGGATACCTAAGGTACTAGTAACTATTGGAAAAGAGACACACCATGCCATACTTGATCTAGGATCTAGTGTCTCTGTTTTATCTAAAGAACTATATGAAGTGCTTGAATTGAAAAATCTTGAAAAATGCTCTATTGAACTAGCACTTGCTGATGACTCTATTAAACATGCTTTGGGAAAAGTAAGTGATGTTATGGTAGAGTTACATATGACTTTTGTGCCTGTGGATTTTCTAATCATGGATATGGGGAATAAAACCTCTAGTCCTATTATTCTTGGAAGACCTTTTCTTCGTACCACAGGTGCTATCATTGATTCAAAGGAAGGGAATGTAAAGTTTCAGTTTCCACACAAGAAGTGCATGGAACACTTTCCAAGGAAGAGGGAACCACCAAAGTTCAAGCTCCCTCATGAGCTTCGTCCACAATAAAACAACAAGTAAGAAGCCTAGCTATATGGCTATAAAGAAAGCGCTTTGCGGGAGGCAACCCGGTTATTTTTGTGTGTGATTTTTCTTTGTGTCCTCTTGCTGTAACAAGAGATTTTGTGTCTAGTTAGGTTCTGGAGTTTTTAATAAAGTGCCAAGTTTTACCCTTTTTGGTTTGAAAAAGTTGCTTATAGCGTTCGGAGATTTTATTCCTGCACGAATCAGTGCACGGTATGATTTTTAATTCTTATTCTGTAACTCCGAATGAGCTCATATTTGAACTGTAGTTGCAACTTTTCATCCTCTGTATGCATGAATTTTTTCGGAATTTTTCGAGAAAGTTTGGTAGGGTAGAAAAATACGTTTTGCTGCTGCTGTTTTTCTGGACAGATTCTGTCCCATTTTGTTTGATGCATGCTTTGAGCTTTTAAGTTGAATCTTTTTGATCCAATTGAGTTTATGAGTAGGCATACAACATTATATACTTTCTGGACATTCATATGAATTTTTGTTCAAGGATTATATGCAGCAAGGAACCTATTTGTTTATCACTATTAATGCACCCCACAGAAAAGAGATGGGAGAAACGGTGTTTTGAAGTTTTTTCACAGGGATTGGAGGAGATGCACCAAGAGCTATCCAAGGATGGTGAAGACCATAAGCTTGGGGATGTGAAGACAACCCCGCTGGACCTACACACTCTCGGTTTGCACACGTCCAACTTCTGTTTTTCGATCGAAACACTTTATCGCATAAACTTGGAGCGTCGTTTTTTGTTTTTGTTTGAGTCTTGAGAGACCACCACACTATCAATTATATATGAGAGAGCTACTGGAAATATGGGTTGAAATATGTTGGATGCTTTTATAAGATTGGGAAAAGGGATGTTTGACTTGATTTTTAATGATACATATAGTTGCATGATTCATGAGCTTGTTTATGAGTAATAGTTTGCAAATTCTTTTTGTAGAGCTATCACTTATTCATGTTTTGGTGCTGATTGTTATTTACTTGGTTTAACATGGATTAGTTAGTTCTATGGACACTCATGCATGCATCTAGATGGTCAACTTTCTCCCTTTTGCTAGCCCAAAAACTCCAACAAGCAAAAACTTGTTTCCAACACCTTCAACCAAAGTTATTCCAGTGAGTCCACCATATCTACCTATTGGCTTTATGCTATTCCGAGTATGTTTAACATGTTGTTTGTGTTATCTTACCTCTGAATGAAAATGTTTATGTTATTGATTGCAATGGAAAAAATTGGTTATATAGCTCTCACGAACTTGATGCACAATGTTCTTTTATTTGCATAATAAAACTTGACCCATTGTGATTAAGATTATGATGTTTGTGGCTTGATGAATGTTTTGGGTTGGAAGTTAGCCCATATGTGCTGTCACATGGCAAGCTTTCAACACGCTCTTCATCTCATTTAGTTGATATCATGTGCTTTTGTCTATGGATGCTTATCATGTTGAAATAAATGTGGAAATAGAGTGAGTTTAAATGAGTTTGTGTAAATGGTTAGAGAGACGCCTGGGCCGCTAATCTAAGCCATGCATCATTCATGGTGGAAATTTACTTACATACTATGGTGAACCTTCTGTGATACACCTTGCAATAAAAAACTATTCCAAATGGTAAATAAAAAGGGTGTTGAGATTGTTCATTTTGTTTGTTTGTCTTGTCATTTTGATATGGGCTTGTTCCATATCTTGGGACAAGAGGTACCCCAGTTGACGCTCTTGATGATACTATTATGCTTACAATGATATTTAATTGAACTTGCTTTGTTTCCCAAGTTGAGTAACACATGGTGTAAGTACTTGTATTCAAGGGGCATGAGACATTCAACCCATTCTTTATCAAGCACACTACTCATATTTGCTTTCACTTTAACCTTAATCATTCAAGATGCTATGATAGGGGCAATGAGAGCTTGACACCAATGAATACCTTATTGCAATCATTAACTTAAGTAGAAGAGTTTGGAAGTTGGATGAAACTTATGCATGCTTTACCTCTACTCACATATACATCTTTCCAAAGTGTACACCTATCATATTCAGATTTTCATCTACACTCTATGACCATTGTAGGATGTTCTACTTATCATTATGCATACATGTGTTCCATATTACTTGCTACCATGTTACACTTTGTGAACTATCAATGAACATCCTTGTCTTGAATACTTGATATCACTTCATAAACTATTTGCATATTGCTACTCCTTTGAAGAATGAATCATTTGACTATATGTAGCAATAGTAATCATCTTTGATATCATTGTTAAGTATTAAATTGCAAAGTCCATGTTAGTTTTATCATCTTCATACTCGAGGACGAGCATGGATTAAGCTTGGGGATGTTGATGCATGTAAAATGCATACATGAACTTTGCACTTTAATTGCTTATATTCCAATCATATTTGCATCATATAAGGGTTATATCAATGTTTTATCATGATTTTGGGAATATCTTATTTCCTATTTTTATGGAATTAACCCTGCACAGGCAGAAAACCCCGTTTTCTTATTTTAATGTTTCAGGGACCCAAACGTCAACGAAATCACCTGGAAATTTACGGGCGTCAATATTTGGAAGGAAGAAGACCTGTGGGCGAAGGAAGCGAACAAACGGAGGCCCGAGGCCAAACGGGTGGCCCACGCGGCCAGGTACTGTGGCCGCGTGGGCCCACCCGTTTGGCCTCGTGGCTCCGTTGCCGTCGATCTTCGCTCCACCGACATCGTCTTGACCTAAAAACGCCTATAAAAAAGGTCCCCCGACGTTCTCTGGAAGGAGCGCCGCACAAACACAGAAACACCGAAACGGAGATCAGGAGCTGCAGATTGGAGGGGGAAAACTCCGGCGGGGCGCTGCCGGCGTGGTCTCCATCTTCTCCATCGACTTCTCCACCGTCTCCATGATGAAGAGGGAGTAGTCCACCTCTGGACTATGGGTTTGTGGAAGTAACTTATGTATCTCTCCTCTCTTGAGCTTCACTAATTAGCACCGTATGAGCTGCTGAACATGATTACGGTCACCGTTGTAATACCTTTGTGGTGGATCTTTATGAGTTAATATATGTTTGAGATTGCAATGTTTGTTTCAGTTATGAGTATAGATGCATATTATGTACCCCGTTCTTGTCTACTTGTTTTGATCAAGCATGTTTATGAGAGCGTGTGTGGGGGAACGTGTGCATTAGTTGGAGTAACGGGGGGTGGCTAGTGCAGTGAACGTGAGAGAAAGTTCTGCGATCCACTTTGGTATCTTTACCTTACTTTGTTACCTCACTAGGGATAAACTAAAATACCATGCTACCGGGGATGTGGGCGTGACCATTGCCACTACTCCATGACTAGATCTAGCATGTTCTTATTTTCACTTCATGTCATGATACTTAATGCTATACTCTGAGTTATCTTAATTACTGAGGTGTTATGATTTAGTTCGCATCTTGGTGGAGTATAAGAGAGGTTAATAACCAAAAGATCTCTATGTTAGGACGTGATGCCCATATATCTAAGTAACTTGTTATCAAACCCTGTGTTGCAATCTCATATGTTAACTGTGTGTGTTCCATTGTCTACCACTTTATAAAGAGAGAGTGCATTTGTGAAACCATGAACCCCAGTCCATTTTTAATCATAAGAAACACCTTTCCAACACCATATACCACTTTTCTATTTTCAGCCATCATTAAATCCGAAAATACAAAAATACTTTTCATCTTGCATACATCATTCAAAAACCCAAAAATATCATTTATCATTGCATCCACCATCATTGCATATTTATTTCTTGTTTGCATTGCATAACTATCCTGATATCATTCTTACACCTTGTGCTTGACAACCACAGGTGAGGTTGAGGACCAAAACATCTAACCTTGTTTTGTAGGTAACCAAAAGAAGGATAAGAAGATAAATCTACCACTTCAGATTCCCCGAGAGTTCGATATTAAACCCTCGAGTCACCCCTCGTGGGGAAAACTGTCTTCCACTTACTATACACTCTGCACTTGGAGTCTCAACCTAATCCCGTTTATTTTTCCAGGTATCAAAGCCTTGCTCTTCGAGACCATCACATGGGTATCCAGATCCCGCTGTTAGTCATTGATCGGAGAACGTGTCTCGTTCATGTCTGTGTGATCCCTAACCATAGGGTAACACACTTAAGGGTAGATGACGATTAGATTGGATATAAGAGAGAAAGAAACCGGAGACTCCGGAAGCGTCCGGGACATGTCTGATGTTGACCGGAGGCAACGAAATATGTTCCGGGCTTGAATGAATTAAATAATATGTATTTAATATTAATAAGTGTTATTAGTGATTAAATATATTTTTATTTAAGGCCCATTAGGGGAAAACCCCATTTGGGAAATGGGGGAAGAAGGCCGACCGGCCTAGGTGGGCCACATGGGGCCCACCTAGGGCCGGCGCACCCCTTGATGGTGCGGCTGGTGTGGGAATAGTCCCACACCGCCAAGCCACCAAGGCAGGCAACCCTCCTCCACCTATATAAGGAGGTGCCCTATGCCTTGGAAATTCACCAAATTCCTCTCCTTCTTTTCTCCTACCTTGAGCGTGGTTCCGTTTCTGGAGCTGCGTACGGGGAGGGAAGTCTCTCCACTATACGCACACCGCCGTGCTGCTAGATCCAATCTTCCGCTTCCGCTGCTCTGCTGGATCTGGAGCCCGGAGGTCGTCATCTACACCGTACGTGTGTGGAACTACGAGGTGCTAGCTACTCGTGTGGCACTGGAAGTTGTCTTCTTCCTCTACATGACCTTGAGGTCGGCTACGTCGGCTTCATCATCAACGCTTGTGCGGTAGCGTAATCCCCGCTTTCGGTCTACAAGGGTATGTACATCGATCCCCTCCGTTACGGTATATCTGCATAGTAATCGATCTTGGCTAGTTTATGGTTATCGTTGCTAGGATTTTTTTTGTTTTCTGCCTACGATTCCCTTCAGGCTTGGTGGAGAAAGCTAAGATCTAGAGTAAGGCTTTAAGTTGTATTGTGTGTTGTTTGTATATTTATGCCAACTACAAGAGTGGTTATTTTACATAAGAGTACAATGATATTTGTTTTTATGTTTTTTGTAATACTATTAGTCCCACGTGTAAATTTAATAGTATGTTTATTTTTTGGTGTATTTTGGGTGAGTGGTGGTCCCACATATGAGGACATTGTTGAATTTTCATACTCGAGTAGTATCTTGCAGGATTGTAGGTATCACCTATATTATATAAGCGAAACTGAAGGAAAGTAAATTCATCATCAACTCTAAAATTTGTAAGTAGGAAACATATATACATAAGCCGCGTGTATCAAATGTTATTGCATGATTTAACTTAACACTAGCCATTGCGTGAAGTTTCCATCGTAACATACAAGGCGATGTAGCGTCGACCACACGAAGGAACTCTCACCGAAGAAGGTGGTGCCAAGGTCAACGTAGCCGACAATGTTACCTTTGCACAATCATCGTAAACAGTTTGTTCTTCCGGTGTACTAAAATCATGCAAAACGCCATATTTTTTTAAACCCCATTGTGGCATTAAATTTTATGTATGCGACGAATTCTCTTAAGTGGCAACAAATAGTTAAAAAAAACCATCACGTATATACATCACCACGTTTGCAGCACCGCAAAATCACTTGCAACATGAACATAACATTTGCAGCTGACATCCAAAGTCATGAGAGCAAGTCATTCGTGTGTTTGCCACAAAATACACATGAGTTTGCATCATGTCAAAATAACATATGCAACAACAAAAATACAAATCAATAAGATACACAACACCGAGAAGGTGTGTAGAGGGACAGACATGACAAATGCGACAATAACGGCAACACGAGCAGTGAATTGGTGAAAGGATGTTAAGGTCACGTGAGAGAAAAATATGCAAGAGGGTTTCGCAAAAAAAATGTCACATGTCACTTTTGGAATGACTTTGGATAGAGTCTGAAATCGCATCCAAAAAATTTAGACGGCTTCGTACATTTTGCAACAATCTCGCCTCACAATTGTGTACCCCGGGTGTAGTTACCTCTTTGCCTAACACAAATCATCCATGCCATGTTGACCACTTCACACATTGGCATGGCATGAAGTGGATCAATTTGGATCTGCACTTAATTTCCAACAAAAATAACATCGATCACATCTAAGACCTACAAGATGGAGAAAACCAGCGATGCAACATACCCACGCAACACACAATAAGAACATAATCATTCCTCGAGAGTCACCATGCATGCAATGTTGATCACTTCACCCATTGGCATCGGATCGGAGTAGAAGGCTGCAGTGTCCTCCAAGTCGATTAATATCATGCAGTGGATCAATCCCCATATGGGAACAAATTTCCAACCAAACAACAAATATTGATCACGTTTTAGGGATTCAATGTTCTAAATTTGAATACACATGATGATTGCTACTTTATTCATGAAATTAAAGGTAGGAAGAAAATAAACGTGCACTGCATTAAGAATCAAGTATGTAAAATAAGCAAAACAAAAAGGGTTATGTCTAAGCCCAGGTTCGAACTGGGGACCTTTAGTGTGTGAGACTAACGTGATAACCAACTACACCACCTATACATCATGATGTGTACTCCCATCTTTGTTCATTTATCAAATGTCGCAGGCGCACTATTTTTAACGCGAGGGACAGAAACGTGCCCGAAAGTTAAGCTAGTACTGGCCCTTGACGGCTTGACCACAACCATGGCGAAGTTAGCTCTTCAGTTTTTCGTGCTCTGTTGTCCCAGGTAACCTGTCACCTGTGCGGCTGTGCCACCGGTTCGGTGTGCGTCGCGCTCCGCCATTGATGCTTTTCTCCATGTGACCTTGGACACCAACTTTCTCCCCTGAATTTCTGTGGTCTCGACGTCTCGTACGTTAGCATCGCCGTTTGCACGTTGCTCCCTGTGTCCTCTACTGCCGAAGGAGCGACTGATAATGAGATACTAGGAATAATTGCATCTCTCGTAGACCGGCGAGTCGCCCCCAAAAAGTTCACTGGCCGGATCACATCACGTGCTTGTGGAACGCTGCACAGTTGTAACACAGCACGCGGCCTCCGCCTGTGGCCGACGAGACGAAAGATAGCCGCCGCTCGAGTTAACCCACTCGTACGACGCCTTCAATGGCACATTTAAGCCCCGGTGTGACCGCTCAATGGCAAATCCTTAGTCACTAGCGAAGATCTATCCATCGGTCGATCGATCGCGTGGCTCCCCTTTCGACTTCTTGGAGCCTTGGAAGCCACTACTCCTACCTCACTGCCGCTCTGTTCAGGTCAGGACAGTGTCGGGCCGGTGATCTTGCCGCAATGGCGACGCGACGTCGACCCTGCTCCGTGAGTGCACAGCTTTTACTCTTTGGTTTTCTGCTTATGCACGAAGCCCCGTCGCGCGCAGCCGATACCGTCGCCGCCGGACGGCCGTTGTCCGGCGGCCAGAGGCTGGTGTCCAAGCGCGGCAAGTTCGCGCTCGGCTTCTTCCAGCCAGGTACTCTCACACACCTCCCCCAAATTGCTGTGACTTGTGAGTGCAGATTCTAATTACTTATTAATCGTGTAATTATCGCTGATGCCCAACAGACAGCTCGTCCAAGAACTGGTACATTGGCATTTGGTACAACCAGATCCCGAAGCACACCACGGTGTGGGTCGCCAACCGGGACGCCCCGGTCACCGACCCGTGTCCTCGCAGCTCTCAGTGTCAGCCGACGGCAACATGGTCCTCCACGCCGGCGGCCACGCCAAGTCCCCGATCTGGTCGACCAACGTCACCGCCTCCGCAGTCTCCACCACGGTCGGCCTCCTCCTCGACACGGGAAACCTCGTCCTTGCCGACGCGTCCAACACCTCCCTCGTGCTCTGGCAGAGCTTCGACCACTTCGGCGACACGTGGCTGCCCGGCGGCAAGCTCGGCCGGAACAAGCGCACGGGCGAGGTCACGCGCCTCTTCGCGTGGAGAGGCCACGGCGACCCGGCCCCCGGCGCGTTCTCGCTCCAGCTCGACCAGCACGGCGCGACGAGCCAGTACCTGCTCAGCTGGAACGGCGCCACGCCATACTGGACCAGCGGCAACTGGACGGGCCACGGCTTCGCCGACGTGCCGGAGATGATGGCCTCCGGCGCCTACCCCATGTCGCTCTACACCTTCGGATACGTCGACGGCGTGGACGAGAGCTACTTCATCTACGACGTCAAGGACGACGACGCCGTGGTCACGCGGTTCGTCGTGGACGTCACGGGGCGGATCCAGTTCCTGACGTGGGTGGAGGCCGCGGCGGAGTGGATGCTCTTCTGGTCCGAGCCCAAGGCGCAGTGTGACGTCTACTCCTTCTGCGGCGCCTTCGCAGCCTGCGTCGAGGACGCGCTGCCCTCCTGCCGCTGCCTCCACGGCTTTAGCGAGCGGCGGCCGCACGCCTGGCTGCAGGGCGATCACACCGCCGGCTGCGCCAGGACACCGCGCTTCAGCAGTGTGTCCAAGGCGCCACGCGGGAGGCGAAGAACGAGGACCGGTTCTTCACGATTCCCAACGTGAAGCTGCCGAGCAATGCGCGGGGCGTGGCGGCTGCGGCGAGTGCTGACGACTGTGAGCTCGCGTGTCTCGGCAACTGCTCTTGCATCGCGTACGCCTACAACGGTAGCTGCTCACTGTGGCACGAAGGCCTCATCAACCTGGAGGACACGAGCAGCACTGGCACCACCGGAGGCGGCACCATCATGATCCGGCTGCTGCGTCCGAGTTCACTGGCACCGGACACAACAAAAAACTGATCATTGGGGCCGTTGCCGGCGCGGTTGTAGCTGCAGTTATCCTCATCGTTCTCGTCTCGGTCTTGGTTCTCAGAAGCAGAAGGGCGAAGGCGTCGAGAAGAGTCAAACTGGAAGGTTCGCTGATGGTGTTCACGTATCGGGACATGCAGTCCGTGACCAAAAACTTCTCTGAGAAGCTCGGCGGCGGCGCCTTCGGGTCGGTGTTCAAAGGGTCGCTCCCCGACGCGACGGCGACGCTGGTCGCAGTGAAGAAGCTAGAGGGCGTCCGTCAGGGGAGAAGCAGTTCCGCGCGGAGGTGAACACGATCGGCACGATCCAGCACGTCAACCTCATCCGCCTGCTCGGCTTCTGCTCCGAGGGTACACGGAGGCTGCTCGTCTACGAGCACATGCCCAACGGGTCCCTGGACAGGCACCTCTTCGGCTCCAGCCATGGCGTCCTGAGCTGGGAGACGAGGTACCAGATCGCTCTGGGGATCGCGAGGGGGCTGGACTACCTGCACGAGAAATGCAGGGACTGCATCATCCACTGCGACATCAAGCCGGAGAACATCCTGCTGGACGACGCGTTCGCGGTGAAGGTGGCCGACTTCGGCCTCGCCAAGCTCATGGGCCTCGACTTCAGCCGCGTGCTGACGACGATGAGGGGCACGGTCGGGTACCTCGCGCCGGAGTGGATCTCCGGCACGGCCGTCACGGCTAAGGCCGACGTGTTCAGCTACGGCATGCTGCTGTTCGAGATCGTGTCCGGCCGGAGAAACGTGGAGCAGAGGCCGGACGGCACGGTGGACTTCTTCCCGTCCACGGCCGTGACCCGGCTCCTAGACGGAGACGTGAAGAGCGCGGTGGACGGACGGCTGATCGGGGGTGGTGACGCCGTCGACGTGGGCGAGGTGGAGCGCGCGTGCAAGGTGGCGTGCTGGTGCGTGCAGGACGATGAGGACGCCAGGCCGACCATGGGAACGGTCGTGCAGATCCTTGAGGGCTCGTTGATGTCGGCATGCCGCCGGTGCCGAGATCGCTCAAATTGCTCGGGGATACGCCCAACAACGTCAAGTTCTTTTCAGGCTTGTCGTCGACGACGTGAAGTTCGGAACACAGCTGACTGCTGAGCGAGACATGGCCTAAAACTCTAGTGTTTTGTTTGAAAAAAAAATAGAAAGACAATGTGCGCCTGTCTGTGTGCACTACCACGCGTGATCTAGGAGTAGCTAGATAGCGCTTTCGTGCAGTTGAATTGTACCCCTTTTTCTTGTGTTTTTGTACATTTTGTGCAATTACACTTCTAAAACCAACTAGCTAGCTGTTTTACATGAAATTTACAGGCGAATGCGTTCATGCGATCCTATCTCACGTCGTTGCGTGAATCGTGAGTGCACGTACATACTGAAGGGAAAGCTATGGGTTTGTTTGGTCCTACATCATTTTTGTGATACTTGCATCTGTTGCTCGTCAGGGTCTATCTCTGGAAAAACGAGTTAAAAACCATATTCTACAGCTCATTTGATTGCGCACAAAGAGTCAGCCATGCCCGTTTCACTTTATGCAAGTTTTCAATCCCCGTTGTTAGGTTTAGATCCGTGTTTCATGTACTATAACCTCCTATCTACATGGTGATCTTACCTCACACCACCACACTTACCATCACCATCAAAAGCGGCGAGGAGGACAACAACGCGGCGTGGAACGGCGGCGGTCATGGCGTCGAATGACGGCGACATGCGCAGTAGCTACTGCCATCACAATGGAGTTCACGACGGCGAGCGGCAGCGACGGAGGTTGAAAACACACCGTACACTAGGTGCAGTCTAAACACGTATAAGTTCAATACAAAATCTACTAATATATGTTTGCCGAAATAGGTAAGTTATAACACGAAAGTTGTGCTAAACGGCGAGGTTAATCTACTTGTCGAAGTAAATTTCAAACAATCGAACGAGTGCGACGGATTTAACAAAATTCGTCTAAAAAAGTGGCAAACATCTGTTTGAAATTAAGAAGTTACAATCGACAAAAGTTGAAACCGAGTACTGGAATGGAACCTACTCGTCACTGATCACATATTTCATGTACAAAGTATTTTGAATCGGAGCATAATTGTGCAGATTTAGAGAGCGCTAAGTGATAAGTGAAAAGAGGATAAAAAAGATTCTTTTTAAAACTAAAGGAGCGCCTCGTCGATTTCGAAACCACCAGTTTATTACAACTTGATAAAGTAAACTAAAGACAGAAACTACAAAGCAAAAAGGAAGGGAAGTTCGTTTTTCCCAACACCATATCCGGGAGATTTCCAAACACCAACAGACTGGCGGAAACCTCCCCAAGGACGGAGCAGAACAACTCCACAGCCAGAGCAAAACGTATCAATTCGTCAACCTGGGGCGATAATTCCATCCATGCATCCTCGAAAAGGCTTCGCGTAGCACCAACTGAATCTTTGTCACGCCGGCTTCAATCTCTTCTCGTCCTTGGTTTTTCTGCAGCAAAGCCCAGTCATTTATCATACTACAAATTCTATAAACTACAACAGCTGGATCATTAGGGAACTTTTTCTGAAAACAAGCTTCGTTTCAAGTTTTCCGAACTGTCCATCAGACAGCTGCAGCTCCTATCATAACCAGATTGCAGAATGAGGCTAGGAAAGTTGTGAGCCAGGTCCCCATCATGTCCTCAATGCTAAGAGGCATACGGGGAAGATCAAGCGCACATCCCACAATTTGCCAGGCCAGTTTAGACAGCGGGCATCGGAATAGTAGGTGATCCATACTTTCCTCACCACTGCAGATGTGACATTGGGAATTACCAGTCCATCCTCTTTTGAGAAGATTGTCTTTTGTCAGTATTCTGTATTTGATGCAAAGCCACACAAAGATCTTCACTTTTAAGGGCATCTTGACCTTCCAGAGAAATTTGTAAGGGACAATCCCTCCAGATCTCAGATGAAGGTAAAGATTTCTGACTTTAAAACATCCAGAGGTGCCAATCGTCCACTTGACCCTGTCTGTTTCATTATTCAAATGAACAGCATCTACAAGATCCACGATTTCACCTAATTGTGTTGCTAACTCTCCCCATAGAGTTCTTCTGAATCTCAAAGCCCACACTCCTCTCTTTTTCACCTCACTAACAGTGATGATTTTATCAAAAGAGAGATTAAAGAGTCGGGGATATCTAACAGCCAAGGTTGAATTATTCACCCAAGTGACTGTCCAGAATAGAGTCTTCTCACCATTATTAAGGATTCTTCTGACAAACTACTGGAAGATCTTGTTAGCCTTCAGCAGCCCCTGCCAGAAGTGTGAATTCCCTGGTCCTTTGTCCATTTGGGATAAACACCTTCTTGCGCAGGTATTTCCTGCTCAACATCTGCTGCCAAGTCTCCTCTGAGTTCTCTAATTTTCAAAAGCATTTGCACAACAAACTAATGTTCATAGTTTCCAAGTCTAGAACACCGAGTCCACCACAATCTTTCGGCAAGCACACTGTGTTCCAGTCTGCCAGATGGTATTTCTTCTTATCCTCTTCCTCCGACCAGACCATCCTTTTTCTATGTATGTTCCATTTTCCGAGCACTTTTTTAGGGGCCTCCAGAAAGGACAAAATCTACAATGGTAAGCTAGACAAACAAGCGTTGACCAGAGTAACTCTATCTCCCGCTGATAAGAGTCTCCCTTTCCAACCCGCTAGTTTGTTTGCAAATTTCCCATCGATCGGTCCCCACTGAGATACATCAAGTCTCTTCTCATCAACTGGCATTCCTAAGTATTTCATAGGCAGGGAGGCAGCAACACAAGTGAAGATTTCACTGTAAGCAGCCTCTCTGGGATTTTGCCTCCCCAAGACAGTAGATCTCACTTTTATGAAAGTTGATCTTCAAGCCAGACATTTGTTCAAACATGCATAGGCTGAACTTAACATTCCTAGCATTTTCCACATTATCTTCCAGCAACAATATTGTATCACCAACATACTGAAGAATGACAACACCATCATCAACCAGATGAGGCACCAAACCAGTAACAACTCCACTTTTTTTTGCTTGATTGATCATCAATGCCAATCCATCACCTACTAGGTCGAACAAAGAGGAGCCAGCGGATCTCCCTGTCTCACACCAGAGTAGGTAGGAAAGTAGGGGCCAATCTGGTCATTTACTATAACATCAACTCTCCCTGCTCTAACTATTTTCATCATCCAATCAGAGAAGGTATCACAAAACCTTTTCTCTGCATCATTTGGTAAAGAAAACTCCAATTAACCTTGTCGTAAGCTTTTTCAAAATCTATCTTAAGCAAGACACCAGACTACTTCTTGCGATGGATTTCATGGATTGTTTCATGCAAAAGCACAATCCCCTCCATAATAAACCTATCTTTGATGAAAGCAGTCTGCGTATCCATGATCACTTTGTGTATAACCTTCCCCAACCTATTTGCCAAAGTTTTTGTCACTATTTTGTAACTGACATTTAGCAAACAAATAGGTCTGAACTTCTGAATAACATTTTCATCTGGCACTTTTGGGATCAAAGTAATCACCCCATGATTCGGCCTCCCTATGTCAAGCTTCCCTCTATGGAAGGCATTGAACAGCTCCATCAAATCTTGCTTGATATCGTCCCAAAAGACTTGGTAGAATTCTGCAGGAAGTCCATCCGGGCCCGCTGATTTATAATGTTTCATGTTGAAAACCACTCCTTTGACTTCTTCAAGATCAAAGGGAGCAGTTAACATAGCAACGTCTTCCGGAGTTAATCTGCTGCACTCTATTCCATCTAATCTGAGAGAAGTTCTTACTGACTGTCCAAACAACCCTTTGTAATAGGATGTAGCATGTTTAAGTAAGCAATCATCACCTAGGATACCCTCACCATTATATTGAAGAAGGGAGATATGGTTTTTCTTTTTCCTTCCACTGGCTTTGAGATGGAAGTACTTAGTATTACCACCTCCTTCTTTAATATCTTTCTCTTTACTCTCTGACGCCACTTGAGTTCCTCATCTCTCAGCAGATTTTTCAATCTTTTATGCAAATCATTTTGTTCCTCTCTTTCTTGGGCACCTAACTGATATATCTCTGCTTTTTTATCTATCACGTCTAATCTAGCGAGGATGGTCTTCTTTTCTTTTTTGTAAGCTCCTTCCACATTAATGTGCCAACCTTTAACATGTCTTCTCAAACGTCTCCCTTTCTCCTGCCACTTATCCAAATCATATTTACAAAAAGTAGTAGCACCCCAACTGTTTTTAACCACCTCATGAACCTTCTCGCTCCACTCAACAGGCATCATATCTAAATGTGCTGCAATGAGGTGGAGGAGAACCACAAGACAACATCAAAGGAACATGATCAGAGATATCTCTGTTCAGTCCAGTGACCGTGGCAAGTGGAAAAGCCATATTCCACTCGGGAGAAACTAGGACTCTGTCCAGTTTCTCAAAAGTGGGGTCAGCCTGATTATTAGACCAAGTGTATAATCTCCCAATGAGAGACAATTCTTTAAACCCATTAACGTCAATAATAGAATTTAAAAGATGACTCCATTTTGACAGAGTACAAGGTTTATTTTTCTCACTAGTTTTACGGATGATATTGAAATCTTCACCAATGACACATTCCCCAACACACTTTATAAACAACTGAGCTAGTTCGGCAAGGAAATGTTCCTTGCGCTCAAGTTGAGCAGGTCCATAAACCACTGCTAGGTGCCACTTAATTTTGGAAAATTTCTCCAGCAGTAGCATCCTAACAAAGTGATTACCAGAATCTTTTTCTAACACCTCATATAAATCTGTGTCGACACCTAGAAGGATCTCACCGGACCTCCCTTTAGCCGAAACATGCTGTCAGGAAAAGTTTCTATTGACTGTAATTTTACCAAACCACTGTCTAGAGAATTCACTTTTTATGGTCTCACAGAGCCCAATAAAATGAACCCCTTCCTTCTTAATAACATCAGAAGGGATAAAAAAGATATGTGGTGAAGCTTCGTGCTGCTACTCCTGGTGCCACACGCTGAAGCTTCGTGCTGCTGCTCCTGGTGCCAGGCGCTGAAGCTTGCGCCTGTGCGTTGCCACCGGTGCTGCTCCCGCCGCCGTGGTGTGGTGCCTCTTGTGAGAGCAGAAGCTCCTCAAGCGAGAGGAGAAGCTCTTCGCTTGCCACTGGTGCTGCTCCGCCGCCGTGGTGTGGTGCCGCCGGCCATAGTCCTCTTCGCGGCCGCCTTCGCCATAGCTCGCTGTTGAGGAGCTTTGTGGCCGCCTCCGCCATAGCACGCCGTTGAGGAGGATAAGGAAGGTGAGCAGACCGAAAATCTCGTATCCACTCAGCCAACTCGTGGAGGGAACATTGCCCAGAATACACTGCGGGGGAGTGGCTCTGAAAAAAGGCCGAATCAGCCATTCCTCCCAGGGCCTGGTCCAAGTGTGCTTTAAGGTTAGTGCTGGCCAAAAACGCCATGCAACCCGAGCAACCACAGGCCAAAAGTTGGGCCAAACAGTGGAAAACGGAGGCACGCAGATAACCAAACACGCCCTATAGGAACCTGTATGGCCTTGGGCGATCGATCGAAAAGCTAACGTTATCACATAAGTCACCAATTTTGATCTAACATATACACATAGTAGATCAGTAGATGTGGTTTGGTAAAAACATTTGTCAGCCAGCCACTCACTATTCGTATTCTTAAATGCGTGTTTGGTTACCTGTGTTCACTTGGGCCAGATTGTGGCGATGCAAAATACGGCGTTTTGTGAGCTGGGCCGGTTCCATGTTGTTGGCCCACACGAATTTTAAAACACCGCTCAAATAGATCTGGAGTAACGGCCGATTCGGTCGTTTTTTCCATATCCACCCTCTCCACGTGCAAAATTAGGGAACACCGTCGCAATCCTCGTGCGAGCTCGTGCAACCCTGCGATGCTGCGAGGCTGCACGCGCACGCGAAAATGTGGCAGAGAAATTTTGTCTCAGCGCCTCCATTTTTGCCCCTCTATATCATCCCTCCGCTCACCGCCTGATTTCGCGCCACCATTCCCCCCCCCCCCTTTGAGTTCTCTCCTCCGGCAATGCCACAAATTTGCATCTTCGGCATCCCACGAGAAACGAGTTGTTGATACGTGCATTTTGTATCATCATTTATACAACTTTTAGTATCATATTAGAATGTTATTTGCATTGTTATATCATTATTTTTACATGTTTTAGATGATTCATGGGACTTTCTTACAAAGTCCCTATTTTTGGTATTTAATTTTTGGGAGGCAGAAAACCTCCTTTTTCTTGTTTTTAATGTTTCAGGAGCTACAAGGACTCAAATAATAAAAGGGAAAATACCCAGCTGGTTTTTCATCGGGAGAAAGGCAGTGGGAAGAAGACCGAAGAGAGGAGAGCCACGAGGCCCAAGTTAGGTGGGCCCACGCGGCCCAAGTACTTGACCGCGTGGGACCCACTAAGTGGAGCCTCGGGCACCTCCTCGCTTGGGGCTTTTTATCGACGCCTTCGTCTCGCCCGAAAAGGCACACCCTAATTTTCCCGAAACCACCCGAGGCCGCGGCGGCGGCGAAACTCCTGATTCCCTCCGAGGAGGATCAGATCCTGCTGCTCCGGAGCTCCGGAGAAGGGGAATCATCGTCATCGTCATCACATCTCCTCCTTGGCATGGGAGGAGGCCTCTACATCATCACCATCACCAAGACCAGCACCATCTCCATCATCATCTCCGTGATCCACTCCGTCCCCCTCGTAGTTTGAGAGTTGCTATACCCTAGATACTTGTCTTGTGCTACTATTCATGTTTGTGATTGAGTCTTTGTCATTATTTGGTGGTGAAGTTATATTTTCAGATTGTGTTGTACCACTTATGCCACTGAATATTATCATGTTTGCACGTTGTGAGTAGTTCCCATATGTTCCTGAGGGCATAGGATGAACTGGCAATGATTTATATATAACATGTGTTGGTATTTTGTCAAGAGTTTATCTTTGATGTGATTCTATGATGGTGTTGTGCGAACGTCGACTGCATAACACTTCACCTATATGGGCTCATAGGAGAACACCGTAGTATAATGAATTGAGTGAGACTTGGGAGGACATGTAAAACTGGGACCGAATCATGAAGTTATATTATGAGGGTATTAATATCGGGGATCTTAGAGTGTAATGCTATGGTGGGACTTTATGTCTTAATAATTCTTGTGCAGTCATTTACTTGGCCACATGATCCATCATAAGGGGTTGTAATTTATTTATTTAGCTATACCTAATAATGGCTCCGTCCAAAGAAGATTAAAACTTGACAAGATATTCAACGTGTTGTTTAATAAATCTCTATGCCTAGCAATATCCATGCCGCCCTCGGGAACGTTTTCCATATATAAGTTAGACATCACTTGAGCTTGTCCTCTTGCACATAAGAGGATTGGGCTTTCTCTCTTTGAGAGTTTTGACTTGCTACTGTTTATTTTCTACATTGCAACTATACAACCAAAAATACCAAAAACATTTGCATCTTTTATTATTTTATTTATCAATCTTACTAACCAATACCTTCAGCTCCTCGTGGGTTCGGCAACCTTTTCTAATTGAAAGGTACTACCACTAGTACAGAAAAGCTTTTCTGTGACGCACCATTTTGCTATTCTGTGGCGCATGGGTGGTGCGCCACAGAATAGTCGCCACTAAATAAGCTATTCTGTGGCGCACCACCTAGTGCGCCACAGAATAAGCTATTCTGTGGTGCACCCAGCCCGGTGCGCCACAGAATAGCTTATTCTGTGGCGCACCCTACCCCGTGCGCCACAGAATTGTTTTTTTGAATTTCAAAAAAATGGCGGCTAGATCTAGATCTGGGTTCCCAAAAAATTTCAAAAAAATTCAAAAAAATGAAAAAATCAGAAAATGAAATAATTTGGAAATTCCTATATATTTGAATTTTCTGAACATTTTTAACACTCCTAGTGAATCTCAAATGTTGACTTCCCGCTAGGTCACCCATCCTAGGAGTGCTCCCAGACAAGCACGCTTAACTTCTAAGTTCTATTCACTTCACCTACCATCCTGCTACTCAAGTTCTTATTGATAATAGTATCATATCAACCCTTTTAACCCTTGTGTATGTCTATATATGTGTGTGTAGTTTATGTGTGTTATGTGTATATATATGTTTCAAAAAATTCAAAAGTTTGTACAGACAGTTCAAATAATCCAAAAAAAATCAAAAATTTCAAAAAGTCAAAAAAATTCAAAAATTCAAAAATCCCAAAAAATTCAAAAAACTTCAAAAAATCCAAAAACTCAACAAATCCAAAAAAAAATTGAATTTTTTATTTTTTTTATTTTTTCATTTTGAAATAACTTTTTTTCCCTTTGGAATTTGGAGGATCTGAGAAAACCCCACCGGGTAAACCCATTTTCTCTAGTTTTTTTTAACATATTAAACGCATTTTTTCGACGTCGTATGCAAAAGTTATGGCCGTTTTACGTTTTTTTTCTGGATTTTGCAAAAAAGGTCAAAATTCATATTTCAAGATTTCTATACGAACTAGACAGTAACTCCTAACCACATCTCGAAGGATTTTATTTTTTGAATTTTTTGACATTTTCTTTGAGTGTTTTGAAAACTGAAAAGGCGATCCACGGGGGGGGTGGGTGGGTGGGTGGGTGGAGCTGTTTTTAAAAAAAATTCTGTGGCGCATGGGGCTTGGTGCGCCACAGAATTTCTGATTTCTGTGGCGCAGGGCCTCGTGCGCCACAGAATTTGCATTTCTGTGGCGCACGTGGCCCATGCGCCACAGAAAACCATAATTCTGTGGCGCATCAGCTTCCATGCGCCACAGAATAGCACTATTCTGTGGCGCACCAGCCACATGCGCCACAGAATAGCACTATTCTGTGGCGCACCAGCTTAGGTGTGCCACAGAATAGCAAATTCTGTGGCGCACCAGTTCCGGTGCGCCACAGAATAGCCTTATTCTGTGGCGCACCAGTTTTGGGTGCGCCACAGAAGCTTATTCTGTGGCGCACGGCCACATGGTGCGCCACAGAATAAGGATCCATATAATTGGGTTTTCCTACTAGTGTACAATTGATCTCCTGCACTTGGGAGTCATCAAGATACTTTTCTGGCGCCGTTGCCGGGGAGCGTAGCGCTATTGGTAAGAAGTTTGGTAAGGAAACTTGAAAGCTGAATTTTATTTACTGTTTTATCTCATTGTTACTATGGCATTTATGAATCGTTCCTCGCTGCACCTTGCTCTATATGAAAGTGCTTATGCCACTACTCCTAAAGTGGTTGAAACTACTGTGTCTGAGATACCTAAAGTGGGATTTAAAATTCCCATTGGTCATGTTAAAAGAGTTATGAAAAATCCATTTACAGGTGATGGAACTAAGTCTGCACGTGAACACATGGAGTTAATTGAAGACATATGTGGTTTATTTAGACTTCCTGGTATTTCTGAAGATCAGGTAAAAAGGAAGTTATTATATTTGTCTTTATCTGGTAATGCTCGTGATTGGTACAGGTCTCTTGATGAAGAGGTTGCTATTGAATGGAATATCTTGAGGAAGGTTTTCTTTCTTAAATATTTTACTCCTAAAGAAGCTTATGAGAACCGCTGCTATATATTTAATTTCTGGCCACATCTGGGAGAGAGTATTACTCAAGCTTGGGGGAGGTTAAAGGAACTCCTTCGCAAGAATCCTTGTCATGATCTTACAAGGAAACTTATATTGATAAACTTTTATGTGAGGCTACCGTCGAAGCACAAGGAAATTCTGGATAATTCATCTGGTGGAAGTTTTACTAATAATACTGAAGAAGAAGCATGGAATTTATTGGAGACTATTTCTGAAAATACTAGTCATTGGGATCTTGATAAAGGTAATGAGCCCTATTTTGATTATGGATATTCATGTGTAGAGAACTTCTCTACTTCTATTTGTTTAAAAATCTGAGTGATACTTTTAATCTTGATCCTTATGTTATAATTGAGATAGCTAAAGGTTTTGCTGAGCATATCTGTGTTCCTCAAAGTGGTTTTGAAGTTTATGTTGAACCTGTTAAACAATCTATTGTTGTTCCTAAAGTTATTAAACAGGCAGAACCAGTGTCATCTGTGACAATTGAGGAGTATGTTGAACCACCTCCATATCCAAACCAAGTTAAGGAGAATTTACTTATTGCTGTTACTAACAAGAGTAACAGAAGACGTTCTCAGCCTTATGAACAGGTGGAAGTCAACAGTCAAATTTCTATTATCAAACAATTAAATGAAGAAGACCCTGTTGATGTTTATTTATGTGAAGATGCTACTAAGGTCATCAAAGGTAATTCGGCCAAAGTTGGAAACCTGTTATATCATGCTCTATTGGGACTTCAAGTTATCATGGTCTATGTGATATTGGAGCAAGTATTAGTGTCATTCCATATTCTCTTTATCTTGAAATCAAGCCTGATATTGATCCTATCATTATGGAAGAGACAGGTATGACAATTCAACTTGCTAATAAAGATTATATTAGTCCATTTGGAATTGTTAGAGATGTTGAAGTATTGGTTGGCAAAATAAAATATCCTGCTGATTTTATTGTGCTTGGTTGTCCTCAAGATTCTTTTTGTCCTATCATTTTTGGTAGACCTTTCTTAAACACTGTTGGTGCTGAAATTAATTTGCCTAAAGAGAAAGTGTTTATTAAATGTGCTGGTGAAAAACTTGAGTTCAACTTTTCCAAATTTGCTGATAAACATGTTGTGAAAGAGCCAATTTCTGAAGATATAATTGAAACTCTTGCACATATAGCTGTAGCTTCAACAGATGTTGTAGAACGTTATATGCTTAATCAAGATGAACCATTTAATGATGAGGAAAAGGATGCTTTAGAACAAATATTATGGCAACAACCACCACAATTACAATTGCATATCCCACCTGATAATTTAGGAGTGCTACCACCACCTAAAGGGGATCCTAGCTTTGAATTAAACCTTTGCCTACAAATCTGAAATATGCATATTTGGATGAGAAGAGCATATATCCTGTCATTATTAGTGCTAACCTTTCAGCTGAAGAAGAAGAGAAATTACTTGATGTGCTTAAAGCTCACCGACCAGCCATTGGATACTCTCTTGATGATCTTAAAGGTATAAGCCCAGCTCTATGTATGCATAAAATTAATTTGGAAGAGGATGCAAAACCTGTTGTTGATTATCAACGCCGTCTCCATCCAAAAATGAAGGAAGTGGTAAGGAAAGAGGTAATAAGACTTATTGAAGCTGGTATCATTTATCCCATAGCTGATAGTAAGTGGGTTAGTCCTGTTCATTGTGTTCCTAAAAAGGGTGGAATGACTGTTGTTCCAAATGATGAGGATGAACTTGTGGCTCAACGTACTGTTGTTGGTTATAGGATGTGTATTGATTTCAGGAAGTTAAATAAAGCAACTCGTAAAGATCATTACCCATTGCCATTTATTGATCAAATGTTAGAAAGGTTATCTAAACACTCTCACTTTTGTTATTTAGATGGTTATTCAGGTTTCTCACAAATTCCTGTCCATAAGGATGATCAAGAAAAGACCACTTTTACTTGCCCATATGGTACATTTGCTTATAGGAGAATGCCATTCGGTTATGTAATGCTCCTGCTACTTTTCAAAGATGCATGAATGCTATATTTGCTGATTATATTGAAAAGATAATGGAAGTCTTTATGGATGATTTTTCTGTGTATGGTACTTCCTTCGATAATTGCTTGTTCAACCTTAACAAAGTTTTGCAGCGTTGTGAAGACCAACACTTAGTTTTAAACTGGGAGAAGTGTCACTTCATGGTTACTGAAGGTATTGTTCTTGGGCATAAGATTTCTGGAAAGGAATAGAAGTTGACCCAGCAAAGATAGAAGCTATTGAAAAGCTGCCATACCCAAGGGACATCAAAGGTATAAGAAGTTTTCTTGGGCATGCAGGTTTTTATCGTAGGTTTATTAAAGATTTCTCCAAAATATCAAAACCCTAACCAATCTTTTGCAAAAGGATGTTCCTTTCTCTTTTAATGATGATTGCATTGAGTCCTTTAATATTTTGAAGAATGCTTTAATAAGTGCTCCTATTATTCAACCTCCTGATTGGAAATTGCCTTTTGAAATTATGTGTGATGCTAGTGATTATGCAGTTGGGGCTGTTTTGGGCCAACGTGTTGATAAGAAACTGAATGTCATTTATTATGCTAGTAGAACACTTGATGCTGCTCAAAGGAATTATGCACAACTGAAAAAGAATTTTTAGCAGTGCTATTTGCTTGTGACAAGTTTAGACCTTATATTACTGATTCGAAAGTCACATTGCATACTGATCATTCTGCCATTAAATACTTAATGCATAAGAAAGATGCTAAGCCTAGATTAATAAGATGGGTACTTCTATTGCAAGAATTTGATTTACACATTGTTGATAGGAAAGGGGAAGATAATCAAGTAGCTGATCATCTTTCTAGAATGGAAAATATACCTGATGATCCTATTCCTATTAATGATAGCTTTGTTAATGAACAACTTGCAATTGTTAATGTTTCTAGTGCTAAAGTTGCATCTCCATGGTTTGCCAACTATGCAAATTTTATTGTTGGTAAAGTTTTACCTCCACACTTCACTTTTCAACAAAGAAAGAAATTCTTTTATGATCTTAGACATTATTTTTGGGATGATCCTTTCCTTTATAAGAAAAGTGTGGATGGTATTATTAGACGTTGTGTACCTGAGCATGAACAACAGGCTATTATAAGAGATTGTCATGACAGTCCTATGGAGGGCATCATGCAGGAGATCGTACAGGTGCAAAGGTATTACAATCTGGTTTTATTGGCCTACTTTATTTAAGGATTGTGCTGAATATGTTAAATCTTGTGATAAATGTCAAAGAGTAGGAAATATTGGTAGGAGAAATGAAATGCCTATGAATTATTCTTTGCCACTTGAGCCATTTGATGTTGGGGTTTTGACTTTATGGGCCTTTCCCAGATCAAAGACAAAGCATACTCATATTTTGGTTGCAGTGGATTATGTTACAAAGTGGGTGGAAGCAATTCCAACCAAAAGTGCAGATCATGCCACAGCAATGACGATGCTCAAGGACATCATTTTCCCCAGGTTTGGTGTTCCTAGGTTTTTAATTACTGATGGTGGTTCTCATTTCTTGCATGGTATTCTTAGAAAAACATTGGCAAAATATGATGTTAACCATAGAATTGCATCTCCTATCACCCTCAAACAAGTGGACAAGTTGAATTAAGTAATAGGGAAATTAAACTCATTTTGGAAAAGACAGTGAATAAGTCTAGATCTGATTGGCCAACTAAAATTAATGATGCATTATGGGCTTATAGAACTGCTTTTAAAAATCCTATGGGAATGTCTCCTTATAAATGGTTTATGGAAAAGCTTGTCATTTACCTGTTGAATTAGAACATAAAGCTAGATGGGCTATTAAACAATTGAACTTTGATTTTAAAACTGCTGGAGAGAAGAGAATTCTTGATTTAAACCTACTTGATGAATGGAGAAATGAAGCTTATGAAAGTGCTAGAATGTTTAAAGAGAAAGTTAAATTTGGCATGACAAGAAAATTAAGAGAAAAGAATTCAAAGTAGGTGATCAAGTTTTATTGTACAACTCTCGTTTCAAGTTTTCTGCAGGAAGTTAGCTTCAAAGTGGCAGGGACCATTAGTGATACAGGAGGTGTACCGTTCAGGAGCTATCCGTCTTCACGGTGATATGAAAGGTAAACCTCATGTAGTCAATGGACAACGCCTTAAACATTATATTGCAGGAAAGAGCTTCATCGGAAAGGTGGAGGAGTTGAATTTAAAGACACCGGAGGAGGTAATTGCGAAGAATTTTGCAGTTTCAGAAACCCAAAATCAATAATAGGTAACTTTTGTGTTGGAAAGTTTCTCGGAATTGCGTAAAATTTTACGGAAGTCATTTTTTATGGAAATTAACGTGTGGGACAAGAAAACTGGAAGGAACGGAGACCCGAGGAGAAAAGAGGGGGTCCCACGCGGAGATCTTGGCCGCGTGGGCCCACTCCTTTTGCCCCTCGGAGTCCCGTTCGTCTCGTTTTCGACTCCGACGCTTCGTCTTGACCTAAAAACCGTCAATATATACCCCTTTTCGTTGATCTAATCTCGCACCGATCTTTGCTTTTGCTGTTTCTGCCTGTCAGGTTTTTAGCTATGTCTTCGGGAGACTCCTTCCAATGCTCCTCCATGGACGATGATGATGATGAACTCGAGGGCAACAGCCCCACGTCCATATGGAGAGGAATAGGAAGAGGAAGGACTACTCGGATGATGAAGACTACAAGCCCGACGAGGAGGAGATGGAGAAGGAGGAAGCGGAAGAGAAAGAATACAAGCCCTTCGTCGACATCGCACCTATTGCAACAGCACCACCTTCTCCTATCTCCGTTGCTGGTGTGAGGGTGAACGTGTCTCTTGGAAACAAGAGGCAGACGGCGCGCATGAGCACAGGAGGGAAGGCTCCTAGGCACGCACTTGCTAGCAAAAACGTGGTTTCTACTCTTATTGACAGGGAATTCAAGCGTGCCACCCAAGAGAACTATCCTGGTGAATGGGATCGTAAGATCCCAATGTAAAGTACCAAGCCCGGAGTGGAAGCCTAGCAAGAAGACGGTGGAGAAGAATCTCATGGAAAACTGGGAAAGCTGCAAGCAAGTTTGAAAGCCTACAATCTTATGATGAGCATCATTGGAGAACTTGAAGATAATTATTATGAGACAAGAAGGAAGAGAAATAAAGAGGCTCTAGCAAACGTCAAGCTTGGGGGAGTTCCACCTAGTCTTTATCTTACTAGTTTATCATATCTATCTAGTCATGGTGTGTTTTGCTTTTATCGTTTAGTTATCAATATCTCTTAGGCGTGTGTGAGCTCATGGAGCATTATCATGTATCCTATCTTGTGGTTTATCAATGAATATTAAAGTATGGTGTCATCCATGATTCTCTTGTTTGGAGATTTATGGGTAACACTCATGCAAATGAGCGTGGCATATTTAGAAGTTTCAGTCACATCTTGCCTTGAACTTAATTAACTTGAGTGTGTTGGACAATTGTAGAAACCATTATAAAATAAGTAAAAGAATGAGTCAATATGACTTGAAAATTAATAGTTTAAGGTTGAGATATAGTCTTGTAGGATAAAAAGTTAGGAAGAGTTAATGAAAAGGATATGAAACACTCTTGTTAGAATCTAGTATCTTTTGAGCAAATTAATGATCATGGATATTTCAATACTTATGCTCTTGGAAAGTGAATGAAAAGGAAGGCACCTGAAAATTCAGTTAGCCATGGAAAGTGTAAGATAAAGGTTGTTTAGAGCATAGGAACTTGATTGAATATCCATGACTAAAGTTTGCACTAGTTACTAGTGAAGCAAGGGTGCAAACAATTTTATATCTGTCTTTTCATTTGTCTTCTTTGAACTTGTTATCAATAAGAGTTTATCTTGTCTTTAAATTTCAGCAAAGTATAAAATATTATAATGCTTGCCATAAGAGCAAAAGCATGTGAAAAATAGTATGATTCAATTGTCCAACATACAATGGTTATTTGCTTTCAAAAGTAAGGGGTGATTGCTAGAGCTTCTACTTATGTTGCCCTCATGTGTATGAGTTTTAGTTCATTAATCTTACATTGCAACTGAATATGATGATGATACAATGCTCGTATTTATTTATCAACCATAAGTCCATTGATGCATGTAATGATCTATGTCCTTACTTACTCGAGGACGAGTAAAGGTTTAAGCTTGGGGGAGTTGATACGTGCATTTTATATCATCATTTATACAACTTTTAGTATCATATTAGAATGTTATTTGCATTGTTATATCATTTTTTTACATGTTTTAGATGATTTATGGGACTTTCATACAAAGTCCCTATTTTTGGTATTTAATTTCTGGGAGGCAGAAAACCTCCTTTTTCTTGTTTTTAATGTTTCAGGAGCTACAGGGACCCAAATAATAAAAGGAAAATTACACAGCTGGTTTTTCATCGGGAGAAAGGCAGTGGGAAGAAGACCGAAGAGAGGAGAGCCACGAGGCCCAAAAGAGGTGGGCCCACGCGGCCAATACCTGGCCGCGTGGGACCCACTAAGTGGAGCCTCGGGCACCTCCTCGCTGGGGCTTTTTATCGACGCCTTCGTCTCGCCCGAAAAGACGCCCTAATTTTCCCGAAACCATCCGAGGCCGCGGCGGCGGCGAAACTCCTGATTCCCTCCGAGGGGGATCAGATCCTGCTGCTCCGGAGCTCCGGAGAAGGGGGAAATCATCGTCATCGTCATCACCTCTCCTCCTTGGCGTGGGAGGAGGCCTCTACATCATCACCATCACCAAGACCAGCACCATCTCCATCATCATCTCCGTGATCCACTCCGTCCCCTCGTAGTTTGAGAGTTGCTATACCCTAGATACTTGTCTTGTGCTACTATTCATGTTTGTGATTGAGTACTTGTCATTATTTGGTGGTGAAGTTATATTTTCAGATTGTGTTGTACCACTTATGCCACTGAATATTATCATGTTTGCACGTTGTGAGTAGTTCCCATATGTTCCTGAGGGCATAGGATGAATTGGCAATGATTTATATATAACATGTGTTGGTATTTTGTCAAGAGTTTATCTTTTATGTGATTCTATGATGGTGTTGTGCGAACGTCGACTGCACAACACTTCACCTATATGGGCTCATAGGAGAACACCGTAGTATAATGAATTGAGGGAGACTTGGGAGGACATGTAAACCTGGGACCGAATCATGAAGTTATATTATGAGGGTATTAGTATCGGGGACCTTAGAGTGTAATGCTATGGTGGGACTTTATGTCTTAATAATTCTTGTGCAGTCATTTACTTGGCCACATGATCCATCATAAGGGGTTGTATTTATTTATTTAGCTATACCTAATAATGGCTCCGTCCAAAGAAGATTAAAACTTGACAAGATATTCAACGTGTTGTTTAATAAATCTCTATGCCTAGCAATATCCATGCCGCCCTCGGGAACGTTTTCCACATATAAGTTACACATCACTTGAGCTTGTCCTCTTGCACATAAGAGGATTGGGCTTTCTCTCTTTGAGAGTTTTGACTTGCTACTGTTTATTTTCTGCATTGCAACTATACAACCAAAAATACCAAAAACACTTGCATCTTTTATTATTTTATTTATCAATCTTACTAACCAATACCTTCAGCTCCTCGTGGGTTCGACAACCTTTTCTAATTGAAAGGTACTACAATTGATCTCCTGCACTTGGGAGTCATCAGTTGTATGAAAGGTAGAAGCCCGGTCATCCGGACATACTTCGTGTATCGCTCGTCATACTGCATCTTCGGGTGCTTTGCACTCGCTAGACCATCAACTCGAGAGTTCCTCAAGTGCAAGTGGGGGTAAAGCACTGCGTCATCCGCCATAGCATGGGCACGGTGCTTCCGGTCATATTCATCTTGAAGAAAATACCCCGACATCCTGCAAGAGAAATAAAAAAAGATACAAGCATTCTGAGAACAATATCCACATAAACATATGTAAATACATTCCTACTATTACCGCTAAAAAGTATACATACATTCTTACTAACTAAAAAGTATGCATAAGCTATACACCAACTTAGGATTCAAATAATATGGCTACAAAAAATACTACATTTAGGATACCACTCATAATATTACGACCAATGTATCATTACCAAGCTGCACACCATAATGAGCACAACATCAAAATTAAATCTTAGGCTTAGAACACAACATCAAAATGATATGGACAAGAAAAATTTCAAGAATGGCAAATTTGTGAGATTAATTCAAAAACGGTGAAATTCGTCAAATTTGCTCGAAGATCGCTCCTAGAGACTGCAGGTGGGCCCGGAGGGAGAAATCACCCGCCCACCTCACGGTGATAGTTGGCATCCCCGCAGCTTCACCAGGATGCCAATTACACAATGATACAAGTATGATCTAGTTGTCTTTCTAACAAGAGATGATCTGTACTGCACACATTTCAACTTCACCTTCAGAAAAATTTTAGTAGCCTCATTCAGTTGCTGAAGTACAGCTTGGCTGTGCTGTTTACCTTGATGCCATCTTCAGTTTCAATCAAACTTCATGTTCCAAATTATTTTTGGTTGACTGTCGAAAAACTAGCCGCCCCCACAAGGTACTGTTCATTTACACGAACGACTGATTTTCCATCTATCCCCATTAAAGTGGATGTAGATTTTTGTAGTCAGCATTCAGTACATTCTACATTTTCTGCATATTTTTACCTTCTACAAATTGTTATCAGTCTGTTTCTGCACGGCTTTGCCTCTGCTGTTTCACTTCTTTGTGTCTATCCCTGTGGATGCCACTTCGTCGTAATATGTCTTCCCTATAGCGCTTTGCCATAATTCTTTGTATAATCAGTACGGGTCACATTAGCTTGCTATAGAACAGTTGTTTAGGCAACCTGAACGAGTGACAAATTAAGAGTACACGTCAAGCTATTCTGAATTAAAATAGCCTCGCTGGAATGACCGGTGCCACTACTTCAACTGATGTTACCTTGTATGTATTAAGTAGCTGCTGCTTAGCCAGGTACCAACCTAATGAAATATTGATCGATGTAGTGACCACTGGAGATCTAGGGATGCAGATAACTGCATGTATAGTAAAGGTTGATACCTAGATATGTACAGATAGCTTCATGCATCATGTCCCTCTTTTGAATTGCATTTAAGAAATCTAAATATGTACTGGTTACTTCTTTAGCTTCCTGTTTGTGAGGTCTTGTTGAGGTTGCAATTTATATTTTCTTACGGGTTTAAGGTTTGTTAAGGTACTGAAAGCAGACACTAAAATTAACCTTGGATTACATAAATTAACGATCGGTACTCCTACCATGAATCCATTTGGCATGTCTGTTCTTTAGTTGGTAGTTTAATTTTTTTATGGAGTAGATGCGCTAAGTCAACTATGGCCTTAGGGACGACATCTTTATAGCATTACAGGCATGATAACTGTTATGTGAGTAAATACCAATCGATCAGTAATTTTACTACAACGCTGTTGAATAAATCTCATCTAGTTTAGTGATAAGCAGCAGCCACACACAGTCAGGTCATCAAACAGGAAAAAAACAATAAGCGGATCCGATAAGTAAAGTCCAACACGAGTCAAAACAATGGGGATTGTTCCTGTGAGGAAGAATCACTTTTCAAATACATAAATCGACCAAAGATATAAAAGAGAATCTACGGGAAATGTTGTGCTAGTAGAAGGAAGACCTCTCCAGTATAAAGTGCCATTAACCGGAACCGCAGCACATGCTGCGGTAGTAATGAGTGAAATTACATTATGCAACTATTTGAGTAAGTTGGAACTAAAATTGAGAGATTGAGCCTTCGTAATTTTGAAAGATTTGATATGTTACATTGAAAATGGCAAAGTAGCTGAACTGATGTACTGATAGCCATAGGTGAAAGAATTTGAATCGAAGGAAGATACATTTTCTCACAATGCACGTATATCTTCTTATCTATACTATCTTTGTGCATCGAAATTGAAGGAAGATCCAACGTCCATCTGATGGTAAAGTTTTTTGCGTAACAAAATCGTTGGAAAATTGAACAACCAAATGATATGAATATTTGAGCCTCTTTGGGTTTGTTTTGAATAGAATTTTGAATTTAACTCAAATATTCAAATAAGGGTTATTCTAGCACCTTATGAAGAAACTCCCAATTTTTCTAACGGAACTGATCCTTATAAAAATTCACACACAACATAGTTTGGAAATTATGAATTTAAGTATTTTTAAGGAATTTTAACTTACAATGTATTTGCCAAACTAAATGCCTAAATCTTTAAAAGTAACTCTATTTGAGGAATTTTAACTTGATGTTTATTCGACCATTTTGAGTTCATCATAGCAAAATGGATTCACCTCAATGTGATGTGCATCCCATTAAATTTTGATCATTTTTGGATCATATTTGGATGCTCAAATGGATTAATTTATTTTGTTAGAAGGAGGTTTCTTTTATTTTAAAAAGAATGATGAACAGTATTATACATTTTTATAATGCACTGTTGTGGCGAACAGTATAAAAGGGCTAAACTGCAAAGAAAATAATTTAATTGGACAATTTTGGAGGGACCACATCATAAAATTCTCTTTTAACGGTAAATTTGCTACAGTACAGATCGATTCCTTACTGTTGATCTTCGTGATTGATCATGGTACGGTAGCTTACTGTACTAACTGCAGTACTGACTTCACCGATTGTAGTAGTTTTATAGGATAAGAGAAAAAACAGCTAAAAGATTCCTCTTAAATATTAAAGCATAACTCAACTCAAACAAACTCATCATATCTAAGTCACATAAAACAAGATATATATAACCTTTCTTAAAAAATCTTTATAGTTGTTTCTATCAAATTAAGCGAGATCTTCCTCTATATAAAATATAGATGACAAGTCCACCTCTTCTAGACAAATGGTTCGGAGAGGCCGCTGGCAATTTACTGCTACCTCTGTTCTCAAATTCCACTGATTTGATTGTCCTAGTGTCAACTATTCGAGAGTTGAGGCCTTGAGGGGTATCAGTTAATTGATGCGTAACTTGCAATGTTAGAACACTAGCAAAAGAGAAGCATGTTCTCGAGGTCTGAAGAAAGCCGGATGGGGTCCATCACTTGGTCGAGTATGTAGACCCGAGCACGAAGCTCAACATGGTGACAGACACTCGATCCTTGCCTGAAAACACTATCCGTAGTAGGCCTGTTCCCGGCCGGTTATTGTTTCCGACACTAGAATCCCGTAAGGCCGTAACAAAAAATTGAATCATCAGATGTTTTGATGAAACCAACATTTTTTTTCTCTATCTGGCATTACAAATAGACCTTTACTGTTCATAGCTCAGGCTAATTTGTTTACTGGGACGCCTAGTTGGCTTCTGAGTCCATTTCGATAGAATTGGCCTATCTATCAAAAGGGAACTACGCATTTCATACCCTCACACTAATGGTGGGATACAATTGTTTACAGATATTTGGATGTATTATCTGAGCATGAACCTACTTCTCTTTGTTGCATAACAATACAAGATCCAATGTACTAAATACTTTTCCCAGCTTTTGGAAAGTTCAGATGTACCATTGGTTGCAGAACAGCAGCTAGATGATGCTTCACGCGATGGAGAGCCCACCAAGCGGAATCAAGGAACAGAACGGCCAGCTAGCGAATCAAGCCCAGCCCGCGAACAGCGGGGGCAACAATATCAACGACCACCAACGCTAGCGGCGACGACTCGGCTGCTGATTCAGACATGAATGGTGAGACACAGTACACAGGGAGCCATCCATAATTAATTCAGACTTCCAGAGTGCCTGCCCAAAACGGCCAGGCATGCAATTCCATGACGCGGATCCTCTGCCATCAAACTTTGGAACTCGGCAACTAACAGAGTTGTATATGTTCTCTAACCATATAAGCGGTCATGTTCCATGGTCTGTTTGTGAACAGAAAAACTTGTATAGATTGAACTTAGGAAACGACTGTTTGGAGGGAGAATTTCCACAATGTCTTGAGATGAGGAATGTCGACGTGTTGATAATGAATTATGCTATCTGGAAAGTTCCCATCATTTTTTGAAGACGTGCAGAGAACTACGTGCCCTGGATCTAGCATGGAATCAGTTCTCTGGGCAATTGCCTATGTGGGTTAGAGACTTTGTAGACCTAGAATTACTACTGACTGGGCCACAACATGTTCTGTGATAATATTCCAGCAACCATTACCAAGCTTAGAAGCCTTTCACATCTGAATCTGGCCAACAATAGCATACCAGGTGCCTTGCCTCGTCATTTGTCAATTTAACAGGAATGAAAAGACTATTTCACGACGATAAAATCGGCATAGGTGTGAATCTGCCTGTGATCACAAAGCGGCAGGGCAAGAACGTTCCTACGAGATTGATGAAGCTGACATGGTGAGCATTGATTTATCATCAAACTGCTTCACTGGCAAAATGTCTGAAAAAATAACATCGCTAGATGCTGTAGTAAACTTAAATTTATAAATGAACTACATCTTACTTGCCATTAAACTGATAATCATGTATGTAAATAATATAATACGTGGACTGAGAGGTGGACTCACAGGGGGGATACAACAATTTTTAATAAAGTGCGGAAGATAGGACTCGAACTCGAGACTAGCTTTGATATCAAGCTTCATGCGCTGACCACTATTCCAACAGACGGATCTGATGGAAAGGGCTAGCGCAATCCACATATACTGTAACATCTAAAACCCCACAACAGAGCCCTCATGAAAACAATACATACTGCTTAATATCCATATTAACTATTGCCCTGAATGAATCGTAGTACCAGTGTATTTGTTAATCTCCACTACTAGTAAAAGAGCAAACTAGAACTTTTCTAGGTACACCCAGAAAAGTGTACACATATCAACCGGCACCGTTAGATTATCCCCACTTAATGAAATCGAACTGCCCTCATTAGTTTAATCGCGTGATACCCAAACCAACGGCCAGGATGAATCCTGTCGACCGGCAGAACATTGTCTGCCAGTGCCTTCTTCGTCCAAAAAAATCCACGCCCCGCTCCCACGATGCCAAGCCCCGCCGCACGCCGGGCGGTTCCCCTCCAGTCTGGCCTCGCGGAATTGCCGCTGCCGGAACTATCTTCTCCTCCATGCCTGATTCTGTGTCTGCCATCAAGGATCTTCAATCCAGACGCCATCGACTCCACGCATACCTCACTCGGTGTTGCCCCCTTCTCGCGTGAAGCCGTCGTGGCCCGAGGACGCCATCCGAGGCACCACCGTCTCTCCGGCCGGCCACCGACAAACCGCACGCGTTGGACGCGGACCCTAACACGCTCTGAGGCTGGATCCGCGGCCGAACACCGCCTTCACCGGCACTGCCTTCCGTGGACGCCGCACCCTCAGCTCAGAAGAGTGCCCAGACTGCGCCGGCCCCGTTTGCTCCGGGGACCAGATGGCCCGCTTCGTCTGCATCCGGATTCCTCGGCTGAAGGGAGCGCCGACTGTCCTTGCACCGTCCGAGCACCTGTGCTGGGCTGGAGTTCGCGCTGCCATGCGCCAGCGAAGCCTGCGCTAGGCCTGAACCTCTGGCCTTCTGCCCTTCCGTCTGCCTGACGCGCACGCGCCACGACTTCCATGGAGCCGAGGTTCAGCCTCGCGTGAATCTAGCTGATTGTACTGCAGTTCATTGACTCGGCAGATGTGCCAGGTAGCTGATTGTACTGCATCTTCCGAGAAGAATCTTGCATCTAATACACACACACAAACATGATTTTTATCCTTTCCATGTCTGAACAAGCAATTACAGTTCTAATATACTGTCTTGTCGAACTAAGCATTTCTACTTCAGATTTTTTAGAAGCTAAAAGCACAATTGGGACTAGCAGGAAGCATGTTGGAAGGCCATGTCGCTTTCAATCTTCCATCACCGTTGGCTACCGGTAGCTGCAATCTCTTAGCTGTCGCAGTAGGATACTTCAGGTATCTCACTATTTAGCATGAATCCTTGTGTTGTTTAGCATTACAACGTAGGATCCTTCAGGTATCTCACTATTTGTGCCAGCTTTTTGGTGAATTAATTTAGATACACGAGTGAAAAGGTGAAGTAACTAGCATGGAAAAACCATTTGATGAGAAAAGGCTGAGATGGAGATCAACAAAGTTTAGGTATATCTGTGGATTCCACTTTTTTATTCTTCGTGTAATGTTACTAATCACCGGTCGGGCAACACAACGATGCAGAGTTGCAAAACTACAGATACTAGCATTTTCCCTACATTGTTTCACTAATTTTTGCGCCTAAAGTATTTTACTGCTCCTATCACAAAGCACTACATAGAACGATACCAAACATGTAGGTCTAGAGGCCAGCTCCACTTTTGTTAGGATAATTTTGGTGCACCAGGACTGTGAATGTGGAGTCAGTATTGTTACTGGATCTTTTCCTTTATAAAGTTCTCTTCAATGTGTGTTTTTAAAGAACAAATAAATGTAGCAGATTCGTGGCAAAATTAGGCCAAAAGGAAAGTATACACGAAGCGGTGTGGTGTGTAGCTGAGTTGATGATATGTCTTTCCTTTTTCTTTGCAGAATTATGATCATCGTCGGGAATATTTCTGCAGATATGCCTCTTCAATTTCATTTTAGTGACTGATCTTCGTGTTTTCATAAACAGGTTCAAAAAGATGGCGAGCTTTGATCCTGTGCCATATAGATTCATTTTGAATGTCACCCAGTTTCAGAAATTGAAGATGACAATTGTGGGTTCCTCTACAGTTAGCTGGTAGTCACAAGTCCCTTACTGCCGAAGAGAATATTCAGTTCCACCGCTTTCTCTAGGTGGGCTACGGCAGGAAGATGACACCAGTGCAGCCGCTGAGCCAAGATGCAACTGAAATGAGAAGTGCCCCAAGATGCTTCTTATGAAGGTTACTCCCCTTTTCAATCCCCTTTTATATCTATAATTTTAGTACTTGTAGTTGATGAAGAAATCTAGGACTAAAATGATTCATCAGTTAGGGTACCCCTTAAGAAAGTTAGCATGTAGCAGATAAACACTTAAACATTCCGTGAAAATACCCCCATTGTAGTGAACAACAAATAAGTTAAATAGAACATGGTGTATTGGATTGGTTTGTAATACTGGAAATATTTATTTCAAATAATGGATGCATTAGGCCCAGAGGAAGTTGAGTTACTTGCTAAGCTAATTCTTTCTTTCTTTTCATGGTATATACATCTTATTGAACTATTTTCCTTGCATAATTTCTTCATGCACACACATGCCTTCTCCTTGCCCAACAGAAAAAAAAAGCCACAAGGGCAAGTTTCAGGTCAAGCTCAACCTGTCCAGTTTTATATGATCTTTTGACTATACTCTGTTGAAAACCTGCTTTTTTTGCTAAGAAAAATTAACACCCTCTACACATTGCCTCACCCTCCAGTAGTGCCATGGAGTCATGGAGACACGGCAGAACTGAGGGTGGTAGCTGGTGCATCCGCCACATGGGTAGAAGGATTGATGTGAGTGTGCCTTCGATGATAATCGCTCTAGCTAAATGCCTTCGGAAAGAGGTTTGAATATAAGAAATCTCGTGGCAATACAAAATATTTTATAAATATGGGAATAAGATTCACTATAGCAAAGTATTGTGAAGTTATTGCAAAGACGTGCATGGCACGTGCACACTAACTAGTGCTGATAAACTGACAAATAGTACAAAAAGGATTTGGTTAAGAAATAGAGTAGCGATCTGTTTCTTAAAGCTGAAAATTTAATGCACAACAGCCTGATGTCTAAAGTAGGAATCAAGACAACATGATGTATAATACTGTTCAAGCAACATACAATGTGAAAAATTGCATTTAATAAGTACTAACACTTCACTCGTGCTAAGAAAAATATTCTCAAGCTAAACAAACATGCAGGAAAGAAAAGACATCATGGAGTCTTTTCGTACTAATTACACTCTTACTAATTTATAGCTCTTGTGCCTTTGTGATTATAGATAGCTGAGCTAATATATTCTTTTGGCTGTTAATTCTGTCGTTTTACAGATTTGGCTGTTTCTTAACCAAACATCGAGTTAAATATAGGCTCCAAATATACTCTTAAAAATCAAGTCATCTGATTCTTCTGTTCTTCCATTTCTAAAGGGAGGACCACTTATGTGTTTTTCCACTCCTATTTTCTTTTCATGGGCTTTTTAGTCAGGTATATATGCCTGTTGTTAGGGAGGCAGGCTCGCCAATAATTGACCGTTTGGTTTATAATAATATTATTTTGGTGCACTACCCCTTGATTTTAACTGTTAGTGGCAAGCATTCTTCTTATATTCATGCGGGTACCGAACTCCCCTTTTATGTTTCTGCCGTTCCATTTTCAAGTACACATTCATATATCAGAAGAAGAATCAGGTATCACTGCTGTCTCGAGCCACAACCGGCACAGATGTGGCCATAAAAAAATAATTCAGAAGCTGATCTTCACACACAAATTCACATGCATGCATATTTCACATCCATACCCATACATATTTCATATTCAGCACACATTCAACAAATACCACATAATTCTCACAGATCATTGACATAGTTCATTCACCAAAACAGGGCAAGCATGTTTTGTTCAATATGGATTGCTAAAAGCTTCCTTATTTTTTACGGTAAAAAGCTTCCTTAAGAGGTGCAGGTAAAACTAAATATCACAGGGATGTGGGTGACCCTCCTGTGATAGCATTGAGTAGCCTTGGCACCGGAGGCATGTCGAGCTCTGAAAGACCCTCAAGAAACAGTACCACCTCACCCATTGTTGGTCGAGCAAGCTCATTATCTTGAATGCACCAGCATGCAACTTTGCATACTCTCTCAACCTCCTTGAGATTCACATCACCCTGCAAATTTGCATCCACCAAACTTCTTATGTCTCCTTCTAGAAGCTTGCGAGCAACTTGCACAGGGAAAAAGGCCGAATAATCACCATCACTGATGTACTCTTGACTTGTGTTCCTCTTTCCTGATATGATTTCTAATAAAACCATCCCGTAGCTGTAAACATCAACTTTGGATGTAATAGCTGCTGCGCCAATCCATTCAGGAGCAAGATATCCAATAGTTCCTCTCATTGTAGTCATTGCCTGGGTAAATTGTCTGCCCAAAACCTTAGCCATTCCAAAATCTGCTATTTTGGGCACAAGAGACGCATCAAGAAGTATGTTCTCTGGCTTGATATCACAATGTATAATGCAGTCCCGGCAACCAGTGTGCAAGTAAGATAGGCCTCTAGCAACTCCAATAATTATTTGGTATCTGACACTCCAATCCAAAACTTTTTCATTAGCCTTGAATAACTGCACATCAAGGGAGTGATTTGGCATGTATTCATACACAAGTAACCTCTTCTCGCCTTCGCAGCAAAATCCAATCAGTTTGACCAAATTGATGTGCTGGATGACCCCAACTGAATTAATTTCTGCTCTGAATTGCTTCTCTCCTTGATAGGCTCCGTCAAGCCTTTTCACTGCCATGGTAACTGAGTCACTTAGGTAACCCTTGAATACAGAACCGAAACTCCCTCCCCCTAACCTTTCTGAAAAGTTTTTAGTCGCACGCTGCAAATCAGCATATCCAAATGCAATGATCCCAACGCCAGGCTGAGAATATTGCAGTGTGTGAGTAAACCATTTCTTCCCCTTTCTTCTCCAAATCACCAGAGCTATGAACAGCAGGACCAAAGCGGCAGCGCTTGCAACGATTGCGACACTGATGTTAATCCAACTGTTGATCTTCTTACTTGCCACGGTTGGCACATCTTTGGCAGAAAGGCGGATGTAAAGTATCCCCCCATTTCCATCAGAAGAAGAATCAGGTTGTTGCTTTACATTGTACAATTCGCCATGCCAAACAGAGCAGCCTTCTTGCCCATAGGAGTATGCGGTGCAAGAGCAGTTTGACAGGCAAGCATGTGAGCAATCATCTTCACCTGTAGCAGCATGCACTCTCTTTGCGTCATTGGGCAACCTGCTTTGCACGGAGTAGAACATGTCCGTGAGACCTCCACAGTCCAATGAATTATTCCTCATGCATCCGTCTCTTCGGTCCCCTAGCTCCCAATCCCTAGGCGATCTTACAAAGAAACCCTTCATGCAACTGCAGACTGGATCTGCACTGTCGTTGCATAATGTGAAAGGTCCACAAGTTGCATAGATATCACACTGAAACACCGGTTGCCTGTAATTTATCATCCAATCTTGTATGCTATCTATCCAAAAACCCACTAGACCTCGACCATAGACATCTATAGCAGTGTGCACAATCTCCGACTCATTCCGCAATGTATATATGAAATAAGCCTCTTCATCATTTTCAACAAATTCGAATTTTGGCATGACAGCACCTATCATATCTAGTGCTTTGCCAAAGTATTGTCCGTTCCATTCCCCACTAGTCCAGAACTCTATGGTTGAGTTATACATAAGATGGCCAACCTTATTGAGTCCTAGCTCCAGAGAATACAATCCAGGAGCCTGGTCAATCAAATTCCTTCTCGAGACAAGGCGCCGGTTCAGACCGAGAGCCTTGTTCCAGCCAATCTTAGCACCGGGCAGAAGGGTGTCTGTCGGGTAGTCAAAGCTCTGCCAGAAGATGATGGACGAGTTGGAGGAGCTCCGTAGGACGAGGTTGCCGTTGTTCAGAAGCACTGCCTCGGTGCTGTTCATCGTGATGTTGGCATGGGTAGACCATATGATTGATTTGGTGGCCTTATCTAAGATCACCAAGTTTCCATCACCGGAGATTGCAAGCTCAGGCGAAACGGGGTCAACGACCGGGCTATCGCCATTGGCAGTCCAGACCGGAGTGAACTTGGAGACCTTGTTGAACCATGTGCCAAGGTAAGAGTTGGGGTTGGCATGGGAGGACTTACTGGGCATCTTGAAGAAGCCGAGAGCAAACTTGCTGTTGTTGGAGACGAGCTTGCTGCCGCCGCCGGCGAGCCCATTACCACGTGACACAGTGTCAGCTGTTGCCGCCGAGCATGACTGCAGGGAGAGGAGTCCAAGAAGGACGTAAAGGAGGAGAGACATGGTGAACTGAGGAATGAGGAGGGGGGGGGAAAGCGTGGTGGAGGATCATATTGGTGAGATACAGACAGCTCGCTGGTCAACTACAGTGATGGTCCGCACACAATCACTTCGCGATCAGTATATGCAGCAAACAAATGATATCCTTCAACAACTCGAGACATATATTACTACCTTAGTATTGGTCAAATCTCGATATTTGGAAATTGATGCCAGATGTACAGTAAGAAATGTTGCTTGTTGCTTACATAATGTAGCCATTCGTAAGCAGAGAACTCTTATTAAAACCTGGTACAAAATTAAAAATACACAATCTGACATGCTGTCGCCCAGATGGGAGTTTAGTTGACTCTTGACTCTTGACAAACCAATGGTCGTCGCCCCTATCGATCTGAGCCTTTTCACACGGCAGTGCAGTCCACACGTTCTTTGTGAACTGGAATGAAACTTCCGTTATGCTTTCCTAAAAAACAAAATTCGTTAGGCCATGGCGTGCTAGACAAATTGCTAGCGACAAGATCCTTTAACAAAGCAATAAGGGGAACCAATAAATCTCTAAAAGTGAGCAGATCATGCGCGTCAATAATGGAGTGGTGTGTGCTACTCTGTTACAGTCCCTAGATGAGTACTCGCTCCTAGGAAACTTCAGACTAGCCACAATGGTGGTATCATATGTGGTATCATACATGCCATGTTGGCAAAAAGATGACGTGGCACTGCAATTAATGATGAGAGATGTGATAGTGGTATCATAGGTAGATACCGTAACATAACGGATTCCAATGCAATATGAGTCTACAACCTAATAAATGCACTATTATATGATATCACACATATGTTACTATCCACTGTGGAGGTAGTAACATAGACTAGTATCATGTGCATGATACTAGTATATGATACTCTCCATTGTGACTAGTCTCAGATGAGTACATATTTCCCAGCCGACAACAGGTCGTGTTCGTCCTTCACGCACGAGTCTGCTTAGGAGTTAGGACAGTCCCAACCCAGAAACCTTAAAATCCCATGGAACTTTTTTGTCAATGGCGGCCAATATACCGGTCATGTCCCCATGGCCTTCCTCAATCGGCCGCTTCAATGTCAATGTCAATGTCAATGTCAATGTGGGACGCATTGCCGTATGGAGCCATCCAGGATGTGATTGAAGTTGGCCATACCAGAGCACAAATTTGTGGAACTAGCACTCTAGCAGTAGTACTAGTAGATTTTTGACCGAATCCTTGCAGCCGCAGCAGTGCCTTCTATCTGACACAGTATTATGTTCAGTCATCATTCTAAGCCATTCAGTTTCAGTCATCATTCTATAACCATTCAGTTTCTATAGCTCTAGATGAGTACTCGCTCCTAGGGAACTTCAGATGAGTACATATAGGGCGTGTTTGGTTTCCTGCGTGGACCTCGGCCAGCCCCGCTGGATGCAAAAACAGCCGTTTGGTGAGCTGGACCGACTCCACGTTGTTGGCCCGCACGGATCAGAAATCACCGCTCAGCCAGGCTCTAGAGGAACGGCCGATTCGGTCGTTTTTTCAGAGCCACCCTCCCGCAGTGCAAAATGGGGAACACCGTCGCCCTCCTCGTGCGAGGGTTTCGCTCCTACTCATCCGCGCGCGCAAGCGAAAATGCGGCGGGAGAAATTTCGCCTCACCGCCCTCGATTTTCGCCGTCTATATCATCCCCTTCGCTCACCGCCTGGTTTCGCGCCACCATTCCCCCCATCTTCGAGCTCTCTCCTCCGGCAGCCTACCAAGATCTGCACGAGCAGGAAAGCGGCGGCAGCTATAACTCCGGCCGGTGGAGGCGACAAGGCGACCGTCGGCTTCCTCTTCTTCTTCTTCTACGAGCTGCGAGGATCTGCATCAGCCGCAACCATGCTGGTAAGTTTCACCGAACCCTAGGTGTTCTAGCTTAGATCTGTGAGCATTAGGTATGTAACCATGTCTAGATGTGCATGATGTAATGTTAGCTATCAGATTAGAGTAGATCTAGCTTGCTTTGAAGTAGAAACGAGCTGGTTCGAGTACTTTTTCATGATTTGAAGTGGTTCTAGTTCTTAGCATGATAGATTTGAGTAGATTCTTATGCTGTGGTAGATGCCGTGGTACATCTTCATGCTCTTCTCTTTGTCGTAACCCTTATAGGACTATACCACCGACGAGTTCGCTCAGTCCCTGATTGATAGCCAGAACGAGCTCGCCCTGTCCTTTGTCCCTGACTCTCAGTCTCAGATGTTCGAGGTGCCAGTCACCCAAGAGGAGGACTTTCATGGCACTCGACTGGCTTCCGAGATGGTCGATCTGCCAGGAAGTCAGCTCGATCTGCACTGCGGCCAAGACAGGAGCAAGAAGAACAAGACGGGGATGACCATGAAGTGGGCTCCCTTCTTGTCCACCTTCCTGCTGAACAAGATGGTCGAAATCATCAAGACCGGCGTGCGCACTGACAAAGGATTCAAGGATGTGCACTTGAGGACTGCTGCCAAGCTGATTTTCCAGTTCTGTGGTCAGGAGGTGACCTCCACGCAGGTGTACAACCATCTCAGCAAGTGGAGGGTTAGGTGGATCATGATCAGCAAGCTGAAAGACCTTAGCGGCGCATAGTGGGATGAGGACACGAAGAGCATCATCTTGGAGGCTGAACACCTCAGAGGCCATATCAAGGTTGATCACCTTTGTAACTGTCTAACACATTCATCCCCTTCGTCTTAGTGTATCTGACTAACATGGTTATCTGCTACGTAGGACCATCCTAAAGACGCAGAGTACCTCAACAAGCCCATCCAGAACTACAGCCAGATGCAGACCATCTTCTCTTTTGGCCTGGCGACTGACAAATTTGCCATGGGATCAAGTTAGCCTCTTGGCACACCTGTTCCTGACTATGTCGACATTGGCAGCCAGGACTCGGACACCATCAATGTCAAAGGTGGTGACAAGGCCGAAGAGACTGCCGGCAAACAACCCGAGAAGAAGAAAGAGAGGAAGAGGAAGAGAGGCGCACTGGTGGACGAAGAGGTTATCGTCTTCACCAGCATGACCGAGGCCGTGAGGGAGGTGGCAGCCGCCATTAGGGAGAGCGTGCATGTCGACGTGCACCCCGACCTCTACGAGGCTGTGATGAGCGCCAAGGGAACATTCAGTGACACCGCCAAGATTGCTGCTCTTGGCCACCTCCTGGACAACAAGGCACAAGGCTTTTGGATTCGTTCTGATGGCCGAGGACCACCGTCTGCTGTGGCTCCAGAACTTCCTCAACAAGCATCAGTAGTGCTTGTTCAGGAAGTAGGAGGTGGCGGTGCTGCAAGCATGCTAGATGATGATGATGATATGATGTACATTTTGGGTAGCTAGGACAACAAAACTTCTTATGGCCTGTATATTTTGGGTACTTGAGGTGATACATATGCTAACCCCTCAGTAGATGAACTTGCGGTGGTAGTACTACACCCTATTTTGATGTGGTGGTAGGTTGACACCATAGAATGTAGCACAACAACAGTGCTGGTTTAGTGTGTAGGGCATATGATGATCAATGCATGCTTTACTTACTTTCATTTCATCTTGCCATGTTCTTAACTTGTTCTTCACTTCTGTAGTGGTATATGGTTTTTAGAGGCAGGAAGACTGGAGTCTTCGATACCTAGGACGCTACCAAGGCTCAAGTTGACGGTTTCCCCAACGGTAGCCGCAAAAGGTTTGCAACTCGAGAGCAGGCAAAGCAGACTTATTACTCCATGAACATCGTCCCAGAGATCGTTCATGCGATCACGAGTACTGAAGAACGCAAAGCACCAGTGACCACTGTTGGAGTGACCGAAGCTCAAGCACAGATCGAGTCTGACCGCCTGAAAGACTTCATCATCATCGTGCAGTTCGTTGTCATTGCCTATTTGTTCTTCGCCTAATGCATGTATGATCCTATGGGAACATTGAACTGGTAAGCTCACCATTAGGGGCATGCAAGGTGACCAGAACTATTCAAAAAACGCGAAAACAAACGCGGGGGGTTTAAGCCTTAAACGACAACGTAAGCAACCAAACAACTAGGAAAGAAAAAACGGTCCCAAGGAAACGGGCCTGCTTACCTCTTTGTGGGCACCCAAATGAGCTGCACAACGTGGTTTCGGCCTCGTTTTTCCTAGGCCAGGCCCTGAGAGCCACGGAGCCAAAATGCCCAAGATTGGTGCAGGAAACCAAACACGCCAATAGTTTAAGTCGCACGCTACACCGCCCTTCATAATAGTGTTGGCCGAGGAGTCGAGATTTTTTCAAAACTGATGAGCGCTGATTTTTAATTTTGGCTACAATGTTGCCACAATTTTCTCAATCACGGTTTAAGTGTAGCAGGATGGCCCCAATGGAAGCCAAAACGCACCACCATTTATTACTAGCGTAACTAGAGATCTGATATCTGATACGTGCTCTAGACAATCAGTACTCTCACCGTTTATAATTACTTTGCGTTTTAAATTTAGTCAAAGTCAAACTTTACGAAATTTGACCAAATATATAGGAATAAATATAAACATTTACAATATATTTTATATTATTAGAATCTTCAAAAGATATATTTTCATAATATATATGTATAATATTATAGATGTTGATATTTTTCTCGTATATACTTAGTCAAACTTCGAAATTTTTGACTTTGAAAAACTCTAAAACGCGATAAAAACAGAGATAATATAATAAATCACGGCCATTATTGACAAAATTCATGCATGCAAACAAAAGTCCCCTAAAATCTCAGCCCGCGTTAATTCTGTCGGTCCTGTATCTATCTGTTAGGCAAGAAAATAAAATGCCTAGGTATGCCCTTAAATTTAGGCACGGATTGATTCTATCCAATTTATTTATTTTCTACCGCCTCAACCCAAACAGAGGAGACAAGGAGTGAGTATCCCTATAATCTAGGCGCAACCCAATTATTTTCTAGCGCCAACAGATTTTGTCCTTGGCCGACCTCCAGACCCAACCCAAACAGAGGGAGTATATGGTACGACTTCTTAAAGCCATGTACAATGGGGAGTGCTTACGTAGGTGCTTAACAAATAAAATCTAGGCAGTTTCTTAAGCACTAATGCTTCTTTGTATAGAAGTGTCGTCGACAGATTAGCGTCGCGTTATGGGTAGAATTATCTTCACACAACATTGCAGTTGACATGGATGAGTGAAAGCTGCTAGCTGGTCATGCCAATATACGATTTTCAGAATATAACAACAAGGACAGATGTCGAAGCTTTATTTATTGCAAGTAAAGCTCCAATCACATATATCAGTACTCTGTCACTATATAAAAGTTCAACGGTAATAGACAAAAATATAAGAGACCAACTGACAACTGTTGTAGAATATCTTCTCTTGAAAATATTCACAAAACACCTAAAAGTTTGTCATTTTTGTGTAGCGCAGAATACAATGTATTTGAATGTGATTTTTTGCACGTTCGTTGAATACATGTTTGGGTACATCCAGAATTTTTTTAGGTTTGTTTGAAACTCATAAATATTTGTTTCGATTTTTTTATACTAGCAGGATCACTGGAGCTCATGAGCATAAAATCTCCTCTCCCGAACTTTTCCCAAATAAAGACATCAATAATTAATTAAAATGACACAAACTTGGTCTCTATTAACTATAAGAAAGTGGTAACCATAGAATTAAATATTGTTCCATACAAAAAGAATGTTGTTGGTAGTGTTTCTTGCAAGGAGATTAAATAAAAGGTGAACCAGATATGTGTACATTTATCAGCAGAAACATAGGGATAAAACATTCTGAACAGGAAAGTTGTAACAATACAAACTGAACCGAGAGTGTAGGAAGTAATAAATAGATTTCCAGTAGTCATATTCATTTCACAAGTGACTACTCACCCGTAAACCCATTCCATGGTATGTCAGCGACTTAAAATTAGAGGTGGTAAGCTTGTACTCCAGATGCATAGTATCGAACATAGAAATTTTGGACAAACATCGTCATTCGGAGAACCTGAAGTCCTGAACACCAGCTCCAGCTAGCCAAGCAGAAGCTTAAAGTTATAGAAGCAGAGAAAAAATGCAAATAATACCGCTATTTAGTGGCAGTGAAAAAAATCATAAGCAGAGGTCGGGCATCTTGAACATCAAGCTGAGCAGTTTTATGGAAGGATCAGCATGCTTCGGTAACTCCTGCAAATAAAAGAAATCTCCCAGTAAAAGCTCTATATGCCTCACTACCTTGCAGGACTAAATGTATCAATTTTTTCAAACATACAGTCCTTTCGTTAAAATGCAGGTCATTTATCCAGCCAAAGCAAGATCCCCTCAGGTTCATTATGATTAATCAATTGACTTTAACCCAGCTGACAATAGCAAGAGAGTTAAGAATGGCTTCTACGGACAATCGTTGCACTTCAGGTTCAGCTAAGCCGTCGTCAAGTTCTTTTCAGGCTTGTCCTCGACGACGTGAAGCTCGGATCGGTGCTGAGCAAGACATGGCCTATAATCTGTACGTAGTGTTTTCTTCGAAAAAAACTGAAATCGGGCTAGATAGCGCTTTGCATAGTTGAACTGTACCCCTGTTTTACATGAAATTTACAAGCGACTGTGCTGCGAACGTACCGTACGTACTAGAGGGGAAGTTATGGGAACTTGTGTGGCCTTGGGCGATTGATCGACATGCCATCGTTGTCAAACCCAATCACCTTCTGGTGGACAGATCGGGGGTTGTCAAGCCCACACTAGTAGATTAATCTAAAAAAAACACACAAGTAGATGTGTTTCTGTAAACACATATGTGAGATCAGCCGGAAAAAAACATTGAGGAGGTCAAGCACCGTCAGGTTCCGGAGCAGGCCAAGGTCGGGTGACATTGCGTGCGGAACAGGTTGAGAAAGGGCCAGCCACACACTGTTCTTAAACTGCTCCTACTTCACCAAACACATTCAAGGTATTTTGAGAAAAGAGATTCCTCACATTCTCTTCCACATGATTCCTCTGGCTCAGAAGCGAAAACAGCTATATGCGACTCGATGAGTCCACTCTGTACGCATTCCGCGTCGTAAATCTTTGACTCTCTCGGACTTCAGTGCGGGTCCATTTCTATCGTTTTCGTTCTGCTACTCCACAGCATCTCCGTATATATAACAGTTCGTGTCTCGTATGTTAGTTCTTGTCTCTTGGAGGCTATAGCCACTAGCCAGCAATGGCGAGTTTGGGGGAACCCATCTTGCCTGCACTCGTTCCCGTTCTATTCGCCATGGCATTCGTTGCTCTGCAAGGAGCGGTTCTACGCGCCGGCGCCGCCGATACCTTCACCGTCGACCGGCCGTTGTCCGGCAGCCAGAGGCCACTAGTGTCCAAGGGTGGCAAGTTTGCGTTGGGATTTTTTCAGCCAGGTACAACAAAAACACGTAGCAACTAGCACGCATGGTTTTATTTTATTTCCAACTTTTAACTGGGTTTGTAGGTAGGAGAAATGCTGAAATTTGGCATTTTTGCGGTGTTCTTTGTGACGTTTCCAAACTTTTGAGCAGAGAGTTTACTTCTCTTGCATAATTTTCTGAAATTTCTTTCTTCACCTAATATAGTTCTCGATTAAGCTCAGTTAGTGGGGTGGACGTTGAAGGCCAGATTTTCATCATCACCTATCCGTATTTCATCTTAATCATTTACATCCATTCCATGAAGAGCAGCAGAGTTAAGATGGCAAATATTTTGATATTCTTGTTCAATGTACTGAATAAATATGATCAATATCACCCGTCGTTTCAAAAAAAGGATCAATATCACCCAAATAACCTGCATCTCCATATACTTAAAAACACGAGCTATGCTTTTGGTACACTCATATATGTTTCCATAGAAAGAGTAGTTTCATCCAAGTGGAGTTTTCTTACTCCTGAATTCCCGTGATCTCTCCGGTTGAAAAAAAATCGAATTATATTTACGAGTTTCAAAAAAATCTGAAAAAATATGGATGGAGCCAATGATATCCTACAATGGAAAATCGCAATACAAAATTATTTGTATTATGGCCTATAGACGAAGACAAACCTAGAGATATTAATTTATCAAAGCATTTCTATCAGGTGGATTGGACTATAATACACTCTGAGAAATTCTACTTCTCCATTACACCTCTTATGTAAAGTTAAAGTGTCACTAAAAGTTACTCCTATATTACATTGTTCTTGTGTGCATGACTATAAAAAATCTTTGTCCATGAAAGAAACCTAGCTTAAAATCATCTTGTAGTTGCACGTTTCTTTAAATTGCTAGATTGCTTGTCGTTTCTGTAGCCGATGTTGGCTACACCCACGTTCCACATGTCCATTCAATCTGCACCATCACACAAGCGCCCACACAGAGGGAAGCACTGGGGCTTCTGGGGAGCTGCACCACTTTAGTAGCAAGATTGCGGTAACGGCTGCAGGTCAGGTGGGCCCACCTATAACTAGGACGGAGCCACCGAAACGGGTGAGTAGTCGGAGCTCAAGGTGGACCCATGGATGGGAACTTTGGTGAGGGACTAGGTAGCACAAAAAGAGAGGTAGATAGGGTAGAGGTTGACGATTATCCTTAAAATTGGGCCCTACCTACAAGGAGGGCAAAATTGTGTGGATTTTGGCTCAGGCAAAGTCAAATCCCTTTGACTTGTCAGAAACGATGCCGGAGGATATGTTCGGAGGGGCTCATATCGAAATAGGGGGAGAATGAGCATAGTCGAATAGTTGGGGGAAACACAAGTAGTGCAGCAAAATTAAGGGCACAAATAAAAAACCTATTTATAATGTGTTGTTTAAATCTAGCCACGATATTAGGAAGAAATAATTTAGATAAACACTAATAAAACTGAAGGAAAACTTATGGGACAAACAACATTTTGTTAATCCAACGCAATGCCATAGACAACCTTAATTAATAGTTGTTTCCAAGTTGATCTGAAGTAGCAAAAATTTCTAAATTTGTAGTTACTCAATGTAGTTGGATACAAAAAAAATTAACACTGAGCGTTCTGGACATAGATATAAGAAATCTCTACTCAGTTTGAAACTGGGACATGCTTAAAATAATCAGATATTGATTCTCCCTAAAGAATTTTACTGCCTACATCATGCCTTCACATTTCCTTTTTATGTGCAACAGATAACTCAGGGCGTTGGTACCTCGGCATATGGTACAACAAAATACCAGGGCAAGTATCGGTTTGGGTCGCAAATAGGGACTCTCCGGTCTCCAGTCCAGAGTCGTCACGCCTAATCATATCAACCGATGGTAATATGGTCCTACTCGATGAGTCTGGATCGGCGGCCTGGTCTACCAACATGACCGCCATCACCTCATCCGCGGTTGGTGTCATCCTCGACACTGGCAACCTTGTCCTAGCAGACGCATCCAACATCTCCATCATCCTGTGGCAGAGCTTCGACCATTTCGGCAACACATGGCTCCCTGGTGGCAAGCTCGGCCGGGGCAAGCTCAACGGAGGGAGCACAGGTCTAGTTGCATGGAAGACTTCGACTGACCCATCTCCAGGGCTATTCTCCATTGTACTGGATCCGAACGGCACAAGCCAGTTCTTCCTCATGTGGAATAATACCCAACAGTACGCAACCAGCGGCAACTGGACCGGCCACACTTTCTCTAGCATGCCGGAGATGGCACCCACCAATGGCTACCCCAACTCGATGTACACATTTGACTACGTCGACAGTGCAAACGGGAGCTACTGCGTGTATGATGTCAAGGGCGAAGCGCTCATCACAAGGTTCGTCATGGATGCGACGGGGCGTATTAACGTCCTCACCTGGTTGGAGAGCGCCAAGATGTGGATGTTGCCCTGGTCAGCACCCAAGACACAATGTGAAGTGTACTCCTTGTGTGGGTCGTTCAGTGTGTGCACCAATAATGCATTGGCATCTTGTAGCTGCCTTCCTGGTTTTAGTGAGCAATACCCGGGCCAATGGTCACAAGGCGATGATACTCAAGGCTGCATAAGAAATGTTGCCCTTCAGAGCAGCAGCAACGGCTCGTGGAGTGACAAGTTCTACACTATGGTGAATGTGAAGTTACCAAGCAATGCACATTCCAATGCCAAGGCAGGTAGTACTCAACACTGCGAGCATTCGTGTCTGAGAAGACATGACTGCAGTGCTTATTCCTTCAACGGAAGCTGCTCACACTGGTACGGGGACATTATCAACCTACAAGATTTGAGTGGTGGTGCTGTTGGTACCGAAGGCCGTTCCATACAAATTCGTCTGGCCGCATCCGAGTTCTCTGACAGAAAGTACATCAAGAAACTAGCCATCACAATCACCATTGCTGCTCTAACTGTTACAGCTGCGCTAACAATTTTTGTCGCAGTTTGCCTTATGATGAAGAGGTTTAAGGAGGCGGCTCCGGTCGAGGGCTCACTGGTGTCATTCAGATACCGGGATGTGCAAGCTCTGACCAAAAACTTCTCCAATAAGCTTGGTGGAGGCGCCTTTGGTTCGGTGTTCAAAGGTTCGCTGTCTGAAGGAACCTTGGTGGCTGTGAAGAAGCTCGAAGGATTTCGTCAAGGGGAGAAGCAGTTCCGTGCAGAGGTGAGCACGCTTGGCACCGTCCGACATGTCAACCTAATTCGACTGCTTGGTTTTTGTTCAGAGAGAGCGCGCAGGCTGCTCGTCTACGAGTACATGCCAAACGCCTCGCTGGACCGGTACCTCTTCGGGAGTAGCCACCAGCAACTGCTAAGCTGGAGCACGAGGTACCAGATCGCACTGGGAATCGCCAGAGGATTGCACTATCTCCATGAGAGATGCAGGGACTGCATCATCCACTGCGACATCAAACCTGAAAACATACTGCTGAGTGACACCTTCGTGCCAAAAGTTGCAGACTTCGGGCTTGCAAAGCTCATGGGCCGCGATTTCAGCCGTGTGCTGACGACAGTGAGGAGCACCGTAGGGTACCTCGCGCCGGAGTGGATTGCAGGTACGGCCATCACGACCAAGACGGATGTCTACAGCTACGGCATGATGCTGTTCGAGATCGTGTCGGGCAGAAGGAACCTGAGGCAGCGGCAGGACAGTACGCTGGATTTCTTCCCATTGCTGGCCGCGATGAAGCTGAATGAAGGGGAGCTGGAAGGCGTCGTGGATGGGCGGCTGGGCTGCGACGTGGAACCGGCCGAGGTGGAGAGGGCCTGCAGGGTCGCGTGCTGGTGCATCCAGGACCAGGAGAGCGCTAGGCCGTCCATGGCGACGGTCGTGCAGGTTCTGGAGGGGCTGGTTGAGGTCGACGTCCCGCCGGTGCCGAGGTCGCTCAAACTCCTCACGGACCAATCCACTTGTGTGGCGTTCTCCTCGGAGTTGGCGTCAGAATGAGATTTGGTTCGGGTTGCCAAACAACTTTGCCGGTGAATTGTACTTGTGTAGGCATGTTGTGTTAAACTAAGTAGTACTACAGTATATCGCAAACTTTGAAGGCTGTGACGTTTTAATCGTCATCAATAACTTCAGTGTATACTTAATCTTCTCACGCCCTGTAGTTTTTTTCGATAAAGTCACGCCCTGTAGTTAAGTTTTCCTTCAACAGAAATCCTCCTGTGTATATTCTAGTCTTCCAGACTTATATCGCCGTGCTGCCGGTGCCGGCGAAATAAGCACCAGGACACCTTCACCCTTTCTGGAACTCTCTCTTCATGCTCTGTTAATTTTTTTTAGATAAAGGGCTTTATTACTCAAAAGTTTGAAGTATTACACCCGGCCTCTGCATAACAAATGCACACAGCCGCAATCCAAACGATAAAAGTAAACGAAGTGCGAGAATAGACGAATTACAATCATCAGAGTAATGCAAAACGCCTATGACATGGCAAGCTCATCAGCCTATGGAGGACCAATCCGACGATCAAGCGGCCACCCATGTTGTGATAAAATGTCCCTTGCCACCTCCTCCAAGCGAGCACACGCCTCCGTAAAGAGGTCTCGATGTCCCACGCGCTAAGGTGGACCACGTACGGAGAGTACTTATGCATCGGTAGAGTACCTGCAAGAGAGAAACATCTTTGTTATTGAAAACCTTGTCATTTCTACTAAGCCAAAGCGACCATATAACGGCAATCGCTCCCACCCTAATAACCGTTCTAAGCTTCTTATCTATCCCATGTAACCAATTGCCAAAAACATTTGCAACGGACTTGGGTGGATATAAGTTAGATGCTATTTGGATAGATGACCATATAGAACGAGCGAAATCACACTCGAAGAATAAGTGTTTTATTATCTCTTGTTTTGAGCAAAACATACACTTTGTACTTCCATGCCAATTTCGTTTGACAAGGTTATCCTTAGTTAAAATGACACCCTTACGAAGATACCACGAGAAAACTTTGATCTTAAGTGGGATCTTCATCTGCCATATTTTTTATTATCGTCGACTGGAATATCAGAATGTACTAGTGCCCTATACATGGAATCTACTGAGAATTTTCCGTTCCCGCATAAGTTCCACCGGAATTCATCGGAACCTTGTGTGAGTTGGATTGAGGCCAACCGTGCCAGCAAGGCGTTCCAAGACGTTAATCTTGCACCGAATAAATCACGCCTGAACGTCACATTGGGGGAGAGCACTGCATAACAGTGGCTATAGTGTCCCCTTTGCGGCGTACAATATTGTATAAGGCCGGATATTGCTCTCGGAGTGTGGTAGTACCTAACCATTTATCCTCCCAAACCTAATCTCAGAGCCATTCTTAATATTAAATACGCCAAAGCGAAAGAAATGCTTCTTAGTCGCCATCAGCCCGGCCCAAAAGTGGGAGTCACCAGGTTTCCATATCACCTGTGAATCGCCTTTGTGCCAATGTATTTCTTTTAAGGATCGTTTGCCAAATACCATCTTCGGTTAGTAGCTTGAACAGCCACTTCCCAAGAAGGGCGGAATTCTTGATGTCGAGATCATGAATACCCAACCCTCCCTGATCCTTTGGTCGACAAACCACATCCCATTTAGCCAGTCGATACTTTTTTTCTCACCATCCCCTTGCCAAAAGAATCTTGATCGGAAATAATCCAATTTATACAAGACCCCTTTTGGTAACTGGAAGAAGGATATCATATACAGCACCATATTTGTGAGTACTGAATTAATGAGAACCAACCTTCCACCCAAGGATAGTAATTTGCCCTTCCAACTAGCTAGCCTCGCTTGCAGACGTTCCTCGACATGTCTCCATTCCGCATTAGTCAGCTTCCTATAATGTATTGGAATACCCAAATACATTATAGGAAATTGACCCTGCTCACAGCCGAAGATATCAGCATACTGAGCAGCTGCTTCATGTGCATCGCCAAAGCAAAACAATTCGCTTTTATGGAAATTGATCTTTAAACCAGATAATTGTTCGAATGCTGACAATAACAATTTCAGATTCGACGCTTTATCTAAATCGTGTTCCATAAAAAGATTGTGTCGTCCGCATATTGAAGAATAGAAAGTCCTCCATCGACAAGATGAGGAACAACTCCTTCAATTTGGCCATCCGTTTTGCCCGTTCGATCATGATGGTCAACATGTCTGCCACTATATTAAATAGTATAGGCGACAATGGATCACCTTGTCTTAAACCTTTTTTGTTTGGAAGTAGTGACCGACGTCATCATTGACTTTTATCGCCACACTACCCCCTTCAACAAAGTTGCGGATCCATTCGCACCAAGTATCCGAGAACCCTTTCATTCTCAGTGTCTGTAGCAAAAATGGCCACTTTACTTTATCATACGCCTTTTCAAAATCAATTTTGAATATAACCCCATTAAGTTTCTTCGTATGCATTTCATGCACGGTCTCGTGGAGAACCACAACCCCATCCAGGATATTCCTCCCTTGCATAAAAGCAGTTTGGGTAGGCTTCACCACATGATCTGCTACAGAATTCAACCTAATGGTCGCTACTTTTGTAAAGATCTTGAAACTAACATTCAGGAGACAAATGGGCCGATACTGTTGTATCCTCTCGGCCCCCTGAACCTTAGGTAACAAGACGATTTCCCCAAAGTTAAGACGAAAGAGTTCTAGTTGTCCAGCATGTAGACAACCAAATAACTCGAGCAAATCGGACTTTATGGTTTCCCAAAAATGCTGATAAAATTCAGCTGGGAATCCATCAGGTCCAGGTGCCTTATTATGTTCCATTTGGAAGACAGCCTTGCTTATCTCTTCTTCAGAGAAGGGTGCAATGAGCAAGTTGTTTTCCTCCGGAGTTACTTGGGTAATATCGTCCGTTCGTGTCTCATCAAGAGAGAAGTTTCCTTCCTCCGGAGCCCCAAACAGACCTTTATAGTAGTCAGTAATATAATCTTTGAGCATGTCCGGTCCCTCGATCAGACCCTCATCTTGGTGAAGAGAATAAATGAGTTTCCTCCTATGTCTGCCATTAGCGACATTGTGAAAGTATCTCGTATTCGAATCTCCTTGCAAAATGAATTGTGCCTTAGATCTTTGGTACCATTTGAGCTCTTCTTCTCTCAACATCCGCCCACCTGCTCATTCGAGTGCCGTTTTAGGTCACTCTCATTTGCTGATAAGGGACGCGATTCAGCGAGTTTATCGAGCTCGTCAATGATGGAACATAGACGCTCTTTTTCTTTTTTAAGCATACCAGTTGTGTGCCGTGCCCATCCACGCAGAAATTTACGCAAATTGCGCATCTTTCCATTCCAACGTTGAATAGCACTGTTGCCCGCTACCGGTTGGGCCCATATCCTTTTAACTAGATCATCAAAACCGTCCCGCAACAGCCAACCTAATTCGAATTTGAATTGGGACTTAACGGTCGGTTTCAACTCACCGTAAAAGGAAAATGGGGGCATGATCTGAAAAAGCCTCAACTCGTTCCAAAGCCCGAACCGATACTAGTGGATATTTATCCTCCCAACGGGAATCCATCAGTACCCGGTCCAGCTTTTCGAACGTCGGCTCTGGGAGACTATTAGCCCAAGTGAATTGTCTCCCCGTCATATGAACCTCCCTTAGAGACAAGCTATCAATTACAGCATTGAATAGAAGAGGCCAATGACCATCGAATCTGCCCTTACTTTTCGTGACGGTATCTTAGCATGTTGAAATCCCCTCCTATAAGAATAGGATGCGGGTTATCCTTAGCTAGGTTAACCAATTCTCGAAGAAAAGCAGCCTTAAATTCTTCTTGGGCAGCACCGTATACGGCAACCAAACTCCATATAAAGTTGTCAGACTTGTTCCGGATATGAAATTTAATGTGGAACTCACCATCCGAACGGTCCAACAACTCCATGGTATCAGTTTTTATGCCAAGTAACATGCCGCCCGATCTCCCTCGAGGGGGACAAGAATGCCAGGTAAACTCCACACCACCAGAAAGGCGATCTAGTAGAGAACTTGAAAAATCTCGTCTACCCGTCTCGGAAATAGCCAAAAAATCCAACTTGTAATCCCTCACATGATGCGCAATATTTAAATGTTTAGCCAAGTCGCCTAGACCTCTGCTATTTTCAAATATGCCATTCATCAGGAAACTATTGGGGATTTCGACTGTCTCGCCCTTTTACGCGAGGAAAGGTTCTTTTTATTTTTAGCGGATTTAGATCTCCGGCCGGTAGCATATAGGTCATCAAAAGATCCTAGCTCCGCCTCGTCCAAATCCAGCTCCGTAACCTCTCCTACAAGATGTGATAGAAGCTGTCCATCTAATGTGTCATTCGCTTCATCATCATCTATAGGAGGAGGTATCGGCTTACTCGAAACACTAGGTGAAACCTTGCGGCGATCATATTCTACATGTCTCAAGATATTAGCCGATAAAACCACTTCTTTTTCATTCCTCCCTAAACTGACGCCAACACTGGATAGGTTTGCAGAAATTTTAGACGGCGAAAAAGAAAGAAAAGACTTCTGGGATGGAGACATACCAGGGGGCGGAGTGGAGAACAACCCCGCCTTGCGCAGCATTGCCTTGGTCAGGCTATCCTCATCTGTCGCCGATGCGCCGTTTGTCCCCGATCGGTGGCGTTCACTACGCCTAGGCGTAGCCGTAGGTAGCGAACGCCCCCCAACCGGTAGCTCCGTGACAGGAGAGGGTGGTGGCGATGTAGCAACCCTCCCCTTCACAGAGGCCGACGGAGTAGGACATGGAGACGGCGGAGACACCATGGAGGAAGGCACAGGTGAAGTAGCAGCCTTCCCCACAATGGTGTCCGACGTCGGCAAAGGTGAGCTCGCGCCGGCGGCCGCCAAGGGGCAGCCCAGCAAGCCCACCTTCAGCACCTCGCTCCCATACGAAACGTGGCTGCTCACCCAGGCAGCAGCCCCGTCGGAACCATCCTCCGCGCGTGGGGGCGCCAGCGGCCGAGATTCTGCCAAAGGCAGCTGAGCAGCGGCACCCACGTCTGCCGCCTGGGCGGCCAACAGCGAGGCATCGCTCGCCTCGTCAGCCAGCAAGTGCGGACGGGAGACGGGCCGCTCCACCACATCCGGCCCATCCTCGCCAGCAGCAGTCGCCGGCCCGAGAGCAGCGCAAGAGTGTCTCTCGCCCATCGGCCCAGTACTGCCCGATGGAGTTGGGCCAGAAGCCCCAGCCGCCTCAAACACAGACAGAGAACAGGTTTTTTTTCCATTTCTGCACTATTTCGATGCCGCGTGGAGACTTCGGATTCGTGTTGAAAGGGGTAACAGCCATGCCCTCCAGCGCGAGAGCCACCGCTGCACCAAGCACCTGTCCACCCCCAGCAACCGGGCCAGGTTCAACCGACATGTTCGAAGTATCCGCTCCAGTGTTGGACTGACCATCTTCTCCAGGTTGACCTCCCAAATTATCATCTCCCATACCATTATCATCAGAGTCATCCTTGCCCTTGCGCTGCCACAGGAAAGGTACGAAATCCGCCTCCGGTACATAATCCGCAGCCTCAGGACGAAAAGTAAAGTCATACCCCTTAAGTCGAAGTACACCGGCAGTCGTGATAAAAGGCCCCATCTCATCAATGTCCTTGAAAATGTCATCTGACAACAACCCCACCAAGATACAGACCACCCCTCTGCGCCTGAGCGAGAACAAGTCCACGTCTATCGTAGTGCCAATGAGGGAACCAACTGCTCACAAACCCCAGAAGTGTCGCAGAGGATTAGGGACACCGGTGACATGCACCCAAGCCTGAACCAACTCCGACGAAGGCTGAACATCATCCACTGGCCTCCACTCGCTAAAAATGAGCTTGGTTGGTTGAGAGGGAAGTTGACAGTGAAGGATTTGTCACCATTAGGAATTGCCTCCCAACACCAAGACCGTACTGGACACAGCCGAGAAATCTGAGCTTCCACTTGCTTAGCAGTGGCGGACCCCCCTGCACAGTCACAAGAGCAACAAGGGAGTTCTTCGGTGCCACCTCCACCTTAAACAGAGAGTCAGGAAACTGGGTGAACATAGTATCCAACTGCCCATGACCAGTCACAAACGCCGAGGCTCTTGGCAACTTGAGCGTTGGGCACATCGGAGTCGGGTGCTTGTTGTTGTCACATATATAACAGTAGTGCTTCACGGGACAATCCTTAGTAGCATGCTCATTGACGGCACACTTCCAACACCAAGCTTTAGTCTTCTTCCCCACTTGCGCACTTGTGTCGGCCGCTGCCATGATCACAACATTCTGAGTCTCCACAGCGGTCGTGGTTGCCGGCTGCCCCGCCCCCGTGGTCATGACCTGAGCTGCCCCGGGCTGCTGCATCAAATTCCCCGGGACCTGAACGTGTTGCACCGCCACTGGTAGGACTCCTTGCTGCTGACCCACCATCGCCGCTTTAGTATTCCTTTTCTTCTTCCTCTTCGGCTGGGGAGGAGCAGCCCCGTATGCGTACCTGAGGCTGGAAACTGCCCGCAGCCCCCTGGACCGGCAAAACTTGCTGCACTGCCGCTTGCTACATCGCGGTCGCACCGGGCTGGCCGGACCCCGCCGCGTGGACACCAGTGCCCGGACCATGGAAGCCAGCACCCGAGCCATGGATGCCGGCTCCCGCGCCAGGCTGCGCCATGCCAGGGCCCTGCTGCAGGCCACCCGCACCTTGCGGACCTAGCACCGTGCCATGATGCGGTGCACCAGAAGCAGCCGCCGTGTACGGCATCGCGGTCGACCTTGCCCCGCACCATGGCTTGCCGCACCATAGAACCTCGGCGCGTAGTTCTGGTGACCCGCCGGATTGACGAACTGGCCGCCCGCGCCGCGGCCGCGGCCGCCAGCGCCGCGACCTTGCTCCACGCCCCGACCTTGTCCACCAGGAGCAGCCGCCGGCGCCCAGCCAGGCGGACCCGGGAAACCGGGTGGCGCAGCCATGGCCAGAGCCGCAGCAACCGCCGCGAAGGACCGCTGCAGGTGTGCAGCCCGAGCCGCTGGCGGGGAGCGAGCCGGAGTAGAGGACGAAGATGATCGAGGGACGGTGGCGGCGAGCGGAGAAGACACGCGTGATGATGGATCCCTAGGTCGAAGCCGAGTCGATTTCCACAGCCCCGCGTAGCGAAGGCCTAGATGCGCCCACGTGGACGGACGATCGATCGGAGCCTGCACCCGGGGCCCACTTGGCAGTGGCATGCAATTTTGAATCCCGGGTGACGTCGCTGACGCCGCCAGTTTCGCTGGATCCGGCCTCTCCTCCGCAATCCTCGCCTCGGAAGCCATGGACCGAACTCCGGTGCTCGCCTCTGCCGTCCTGGACAGGTCCGACTCCACCGCCGACACCCCAGCTTTCGCCGGGAAGAAGTCGCCGAGGCATGGGGGCGGCGTGATCCTTGGCCGCGGAAGTGGACCACGCCACCCCATCCGAAACCTCGGCATCCGCAGCGCCCGAGGCTGCGGCGATCCACCTCCAGTCGCCCCCACTCCGGCAAGGGCTTGAGGCGCCGGAGGATCATCGCGATTTCCGGCATGCTCCCCGTCCCGCGACCTGCACACAGGAGACAATGGCGTACCTTGGTGATCAGTGGGCGACGATGGTGACCCTTTCTCCCAAACGCGTGACGCCGGGGTCGGAAAACCGATGTCCTCCCAGAACTCCTTCTCAATCTCCTCGTCGGACTTGGGCGGCCGGCGGACATCGTCACGCGACACCACCCATTCATCCGCAAGAACCTCCTCCGCCGTGCTTACCGCTACGTGCTCCTCGTCCTCTTCTCCCACGTCGGCCAGCTCCGAGGTTGCTGCTAGACCTGATCCGTCCTCGATGCCAGACGGCTTCGCATCCATCGCACCGAGGCAAGAGAAACGCGAACCCGATCCCCTCGCATCCCACGCCGGAGGTGCCAGCGTTTTGCGGCGGCGCCCGCCGACCGTGGACGGCGACGACGGAGCACCGGTGGTCTGCCAGAACTTACCAGGCAGCTGCAACAAGGGCGCGCCGCCGGCGGCCGGCGCTACGCCCGGCAGTTCCGCATCTCGCGCGTCCATCTACGCCCCACTTCCTCTCTGAGTATGCTCACCTCCATGCTCTGTTAGTACAAAAAAGAGACGAGGGAGACAAAAAAAGAGACGAGAAGAAAGATCAAAGGAAGCACTAAACACTTCACACTTAACAGTAGAGGCTAGCGCAGAGATAATGGCCTGGTTGCACACAACTGAGTGCGGAAAATAAAACAGTCAACTGTCAGAATACTCTAATGGCGTAGTAAATTATCTGCAGTCGATCAGGTTAGTCGCTGAAGGTCAATATAGCAAACATCCCGTCAAGGTTCTGACGGGGATAGTTTCAGCAAAACGTTCGATCAAGGTGTCGGATGCAAATCACTCGACAAAATACAATTAATAAACTGCATATATCGGGTTACAGGTCACTAACCCCAGGAGCCGCAAACTGGTGCCATATGCTTGCACGCATTGCAAACGTAGATAATTAAGGAACAAGAAGATATCTCTGCAACCTGGACTAGTGGACGAAGGAATGAATCAATACAGTGCAAAGAGATGCCGCCAGGTATATGGTCCGTTTGTTTCGTGCAGCGGAAAAGCTTAGTTCAGTCCATGTGTAGAGAGATGAAGTCAGAACAGACGAAGACATGCATCCATTTTGATCCAACTTGGTTTAGTCCATAGAAAGTACATTGAAGGGAGACTGGCTTATGGCAACTGACATTCAACAGAGCTGCTATATTCTGGATCAACTCCTCTATCATACAACTCCTAACATTATCTTTGCACTATTGACGGCATGCTCACCAGTTTATGAAATTTACAGAATATCAATGTATGGTGGTAAAATGGATTGAGAATAGCACATCATATAATTCATTAGTTGACAGTGACCATGATCTCAGAAAATGTCATAACACATCCTCTAGGCTAATCTACTTCTTATTTTTTTCAACTGATGCTTTCTGCAATCTGCAGCATTCAGCATACATAAAAACATCAAAATCGAAAACATTCTTCTAGCACTTGCTATTTCCAGCTGACAAGATCCGCCCTCTTCTTAGCTCTCTTAGGGATAGACAACAGTAGTGTCTCACTCTATCTTGTCTTGTATCGCCTTGAGGCCATTCAGGTAACTTCCTATTAGTGGTTGGCATGTGCTCTTATGTTGTATTCCGAACTATTTGTATGACTCTGTCGTGTGTGGTTTTATTAGGTTAAAGCAGGGCTCCCCTCGTAGCCCTCGAGCCTGGGGTTTAAAAGCACTTGCTATTTCTTCTAATATGGTCCAAAAAATTTCTGATAATTGACAATAAGATTTTTGATGCAACCAAGACAACAATGGACCACAATCTTTGATGCGGCTGGGATCTAGTTTCTCTCTCCTTTGACTTAAAAAAACACACAGAGAGCCCGATATGTCTTTTTCGGGCTATGTTGTTGTTCCTCGGTGCTCCGTGATCTTTGATGGCACCAACTATGCAGAGTTTGTGGGTTTTATGCGTATCCACATGCGCGGCCTTCTGCTTTGGGGCGTTCTCTCTGGCGAGGTCTCCTGTTCGCCGTGCCCCGTTGCTCCTGTGGCTCCTACTCCACCACTGCCACCCGTTCTTGCCACTGATGCTTCTCAGGCTGATCGGGATGCCGCCAAGACTGTTGATGAGGCTGCCCTTGAGACATAAGGAGGTATCGGATTACTCGGATTCTCTCTCCATTTATCGCGATGCTCTGTCTGATTATACTCAGTGGTGCAATGATGATGCTCGTGCTGCTGCTGTCCTCACTGCCAGTGTTCTACCTCAGTTTGCATATGAGTTTATGGGATTGGGCACTACTGCTGCGATGTGGACTTATCTGTGTCAGCTCTATCAGCCCTCTGGTGATGCTCTCGACCTATCTGTCGTGCGTCAGGAGCGTGATCTTCAGCAGGGCGACTCTACTGTTGATGAGTTCTACACACAGTGCTCTGCCATCTGGCGTCAGCTTAAATCTCTGAGGACTGTTGTTTGTGATGCTTGCCGATGCTGTCCGACAGTGAGGTCAGATTTGGAGTTTCAGCGTGTCCATGATTTCTTGTCTCGCCTCCGTGCTGAGTTTGAGCCTCGGCATGCTCACTTGCTTGCCCGTGGTCGTCGTGCTCCTATATCAGAGGTACTTGTAGAGCTTCGAGCTAAGGAGACACGCCTTCGTTCTGCTGGTTTACTTGCGGCTCTCACTGTGCTAGCTGCCTGATCTCCTGTGTCTGCTCCACCGCTGCTCAGAATGGCGTTGCTGGGCGCAAGCATCGCCACCTCCTTGAGACGGCTCGTGCGATGATGATCGCCGCCTCTCTTCGTCCCCACGTTTGGGCTGAGGCTGTTTCCGCATCCACCTATCTTATCAACATCCAGCCTTCGGCTGCCTTGCAGGGTGGTATCCCCATGGAGCGTCTCTCTGGTCATTCCCCTGACTACTCCGCTCTTTGTATGTTTGGGTGTGTGTGCTATGTTCTTCTTGCTCCGCGAGAACGCACCAAATTGACTGCTCAGTCGGTTGAGTGTGTCTTCCTTGGATACAGTGATGAGCACAAGGGTTACCGGTGTTGGGATCCTGTTGCTCGTCGGCCACGTATTTCCCGTGATGTGACTTTTTATGAGTCTCGTCCATACTTCCCGTGTCCCACCTCCTCGACCTTTTCAGTTCAGGATCTCTCCTTCCTTCTACTTCCCGACACATCTCTCTCTGTGTCTCATGTTCCTCCTCCTCCACCTCCACCTCCGGTGAGTTCCTCTATTCCTGATACACCACCGACGCCACCCTCTCCTCCTTCCTCCTCTCCTTCATCATCACCTACCTCGCCACCTCCCGCTCTGGCTTGTCCTCCCCTTTCTCCCTTTCCTCTCCACTATACTCGCCGTCCTCGTGTTGTGGATGATCCTTCTGACATGCCTTCTACATCCGGAGCGCCACCTTCCCCGTCTACACCGGTTCATAACCTCCGTACTCGGCCTTCTTTACGGCCTCCTGATCGCTATTCTCCTTCCCAGTACGGTCTTTCGGCTGTTGCTGAGCCCACTTCCTATCGGGATGCAATGGCTCAGTCTGAATGGCAGCTTGCGATGGCTGAGGAGATTGCTGCACTTGAGCGCACTGTCACGTGGGATCTGGTTTCCCCTCCTCCTGGTGTTCGTCCCATCACATGCAAGTGGGTCTATAAGATTAAGACTCGCTCCGATGGCTCTCTTGAGCGTTGCAAAGCTCGTCTTGTGGCTCGTGGCTTTCAGCAGGAGCAGAGACGCGATTATGATGAGACGTTTGCTCCCGTAGCCCACATGACCACCGTTCGCACTCTTCTTTTTGTGGCTTCTGTTCGTCATTGGTCTATGTCTCAGCTTGATGTCCAGAACGCCTTTCTCAATGGTGAGTTGCGTGAGGAGGTTTATATGTAGCCACCACCGGGGTACTCTGTTCCTGATGGTATGGTCTGCCGCCTTCGGTGCTCCCTCTATGGCCTTAAACAAGCCCCTCGCACCTGGTTTGAGCGTTTCGCCTCTGTGGTGACTGCCGCTGGTTTCTCGCCTAGCGACCATGACCCCGCGTTGTTTGTCCACACCTCTCCTCATGGTCAGACGCTTCTCCTTCTATATGTTGATGACATGATCATCACTGGCGACGACTCTGAGTATATTGCTTTTGTTAAGGCCCGTCTCTGCGAGCAGTTCCTGATGACTGATCTTGGTTCACTTCGCTATTTTCTCGGGATTGAGCCTTCTTCGACCTCTGATGGCTTTTTCATCTCCCAAGAAAAATATATTCAGGATCTTCTTGCTCGTGCCGCTCTTGGTGATGAGCGTACCACTGAGACTCCTATGGAGCTCAACGTTCAGCTTCGTGCTACTGATGGTGATCCCCTCACTGATCCCACACGCTATCGCCACCTCGTTGGGAGCCTTGTCTATCTAGCTGTCACTCGTCCAGATATATCATATCCTGTCTACATTCTGAGTCAGTTTGTTTCAGCTCCCAGCTCTGTCCACCATAGTCACCTCCTCCGTGTTCTACGATATCTTCGTGGCACGATCTCTCGCCGTCTTTTCTTTCCTCGCTCCAACTCTCTCCAGCTTTAGGCCTACTCTGATACTACGTGGGCTAGTGATCCTTCTGATCGCCGCTCGCTGTCTGCCTATTGTGTTTTTCTTGGAGGATCTCCCATTGCCTGGAAGACGAAAAAATAGACTGCAGTTTCCCGCTCCAGTGCAGTGGCTGAGTTGCGCGCGATGGCTATGTTGACGGCCGAGGTGACCTGGTTGCGATGGTTACTAGAGGATTTTGATGTTTTTGCTGCTGCCCCGACTCCTCTATTGTCAGACAGTACATGTGCTATCAGCATTGCGCATGACCCGGTGAAGCATGAGCTCATCAAGCACATCGGTGTGGATGCCTCCTTTGTGCGTGCTACTGTGCAGGATCAGATTCTCGCTCTTCACTATGTGCCCTCTGAGTTATAGTTGGCGGATTTCTTCACGAAGGCACAGACTCGAGCGCAGCATGGGTTCTTTCTCTCCAAACTCAGTGTTGTTGACCTACCATGAGTTTGAGGGGGGGTGTTAGATGTGTATAGGTCATTTCCTGTATATCCCCATTGTATAAGGGGTTTACTGCACACCACAGATGTATATGTATTGGCCTTTGGCCCCCTGAGAATACAGTTGCTCATTTCTCCAACAGTGCCGATGTGCAAAATGGACTAGAACAACCATGTATAATCCTATATACAAAAAAAGGGTGTCCAGATTAACGCAAGCCGCAGTCAGCAACCAGCGAGATAGAGAAGTACATCTACATGCTTTTGTACAAACATACATAGTCACCTAGGTGAAGACACTCCTGCTATGTCATCAAGGATACGGTGAACACTGCAGCCGGATATTCATTGCAGGCCATCAAAATTTATACAGTGCACACATAGAATCAAATAGAAGGTGTCGCACTGGAATTAGGTCAGAAAACCCTCCCGGGCCGCCAGCGCGAGGGCGGCTCTGGAGGCGCCCCTCACCACCGAAGAGAAGCGCCGCCCGCCCTCTCCCTCCGGCCGCTGCCGCCGGCGCCGGCGCATGCGGTGGCGGCCACGCCTGTCCTTCGACGCGGCGGGCGGGGTGGCGCGGCCCGTCGTGCTCCCTTCGTGCGGGGGGCCGACTCTAGGCAGCGCAGGTGGAGACCAGGCGGCTGGGCGGCGGCGTCCGCCATGGGCGGCGCTTGCCGGCAAGCTGCAGGAAGGCGGAGGCGCGAGGCCAGGGCGGGCGCGGTCCAGGGGCGGCGGCGCGGTTTGCTGCTTCCTGATCGCTGCTCGATCTGGGGGCCTACCATGGCTCGATTTGAGCCGGAGTTGACCCACTCGTTCTGATCGCCAGGAGCCGGCCGGCGGCGTGGGGGCTGTGGGCTCGGAGCAAGGAGAATAAAGGTGGTGGTCCTAGGGTTCCAAATCGCGAGAAGACGAAGATCTGCTTGACGCCGGTACCTTGATCTGGCAAGAGTGTCGAGTTTCGGAAGGCTCCGCCGGTGATCTTTCATGGGCTAATTCCTAGTGATTGCTGGAGCGGAGGGATTCGGTCGTGCCGGAGGGAGCGGTGTGAAGCTCTGCTTCTGTGCCATCATGGGCAAATCCATGGTGTAGTCAGATGCGGGGAATGTCATGAAAGCTGAGATTAAAGGACTAGCAAATGGCGATTGGAGGCTCTGCGGCGATGAGGAACTTGCTTGGAGTTGCAGGAGGCGGAGCAGCGGCATGTTAGTGGGGGCAACATCACAGGTGAAGTTCAAAGTCCTACCTTTCAGGGTGAAAATCCAAGGCCTGGCCTTAATTGGTTGTGCCTGACAATGCTCTTGCTGATGACATTGTTTTGAGAGCGGGGACTATTATCTTCAGGGTGAAACCCAAGGTCTGGCCTTAATTGGTTGTGCCTGGCACTGTTCTTGTTGAAGGCTTTGCTTTTGAAGATTTGGACATCTGGTGGTGTCTTGGTGGTGGTTGTGCGGCTGCTGCAAGGACTATAACTCTGTAGCGGGACTTTCTTTTTATTTCTTCTTCTTATTGTCTTTCGGCTGTGTGCATCCGTAATGACTTTGGCTATTGCGTTGTTGCAGAGCCTGAGTGTAAATTTGTACCTCCGCGATATTAGTATATACTCTTCTATGCTACTATTAAAAGAGCAAACATGTGTTGTGCTATGTTGATACATTAAATCTGAGACGTTTATTCGCTCAACGATACAGATCGCTCCAAACCTTTTCAATTTCGTGTTAATTACAGGATTGCCACCGCTAAAAATAAACTGGTTCAACAGGTTAGACTTTTCTCCTCTCTCGACGACGGCGACGGGCGCGGTCGGCCAGACAGGAGCTGGCCGGATGCGCGGCCTCGGCCACGGCGACGAGGACGGACGCGGCCGGCCGGGGAGGGGAGCGGTCGAGGGCACGGCCGCACGGGCAAGCACGGCCTCGGCGATGGTGACGGCACGGCCGGTCAGATAGAAGCTGGCCACACGGCCTCGACCTCGGCGACGGGCGCGGCCGGCCGGGGAGTCCAGCGGTCGAGGGCACGGGCGAGCACCGAGTTCAGTGGAACGCAGCCGTCCTCCTTCTTCTCTCCTCTGTCTCCTGCCACGCCTCGCCCCTGTTCCCCCTATTTCAGATGCAGTCCCAGCTCGTGCAGTTCCGCTCCAATGGAGCCGGCCCTCCTCCGTCTGAGCCCCACGTTGGGTCCCCTCCAGTGGAGGAGCCACAGATTCCTGGACCGAGGCATACATACCGTCGGCGGGAGCAGCAGATCCGTGGTGCTGCCATGTTCACCTAGCAGGTTAGCACTTAGCAACAGTTTTATTTGTGGCATTAATTCTATTGATTACACACTATTTTGGTTACGACTACCTCCAGTAGTATATTGATCTAACATAAGGGACGGAGACGAGGATGAAAGTTAAGTTCGTATTATTCTTGCATCTATCATTGTGTGGAGAAAATGAGATGTGCAATGTGTTTCAATAAATTACATCGTCATATTAATATAGAGGTTCCGGGTGGATGAAAGTTAAGTTCGTATTATTCTTGCTTCTATCATTTTGTGGAGAAAATGAGATGTGCAATGCGTTCCAATAAATTCCATGGTGATATTAAATTCTTAATATAGAGGTTCCGGGGTGCGAGACAGGAGACTGTGCTCTCTCTCTACAAATACACACTTTTCTCATGATGGATTATCGATCTCTTGTGTGAATTTCTCGCGAACATGTTAGCATCAGCAAAAAGGTTAGAGCTGAATCAGAATTTTCCATGGTTCAGTGAGCTCTGATTGACAATTCCAGTAGTAGAATTTACATGAAGTTCTGCTTCTTGGTTGCGCCGATCAACCTGATGGAGATATAAAACATAGGTAGATATTTTGGTACATGATTACTCTGTTGTTAACCCTGATAGATTGCCATACAAAGAACTATGCTATATAATATGTATGCACAATATGTACCTATATCACGTGGAGAGTTAGACATTGTTTTATACTGGTGATATTTATAGTTTCAGATCCTTTTATGAAATAAACCGAGATATTTTGGGGTGGGAAATTGTGTGGTTTGTCGGAGGTAACAACTGTCCTTTAGAAGAGTCAATAGAACTACTTCCTTAAATCCGGTTAGGGGATAAAAGATGAAACTTTGGCACACCAAGTAAGATGCAGTTTTGTTTATCCTGAACTTTTGTGCATATAGGCAAGAATAAACAAATGGATGGATCTGAGCTGAAGCTAATTCCCTTAGTTTTGTCTTCACATGACCTTTGATGTGACTCTGAAATAACCTATCCACAATCTTAAACTATTGTTTGATGTGCAGAAGAGATTTTGCCTTACAGGCGGTTGGCTTAACTCTGGTTTGATTTCTCTATGGTGGTAAGGTTCAAGAATCCGTGTATATACTTTGGTCACAATCTAATCATCTGATGCACTGTTTCTCAGCTAGCAAACACTCTGGTTTCGTTACTTCACTTTGTGTAATTAAGTTTCATCTTTGAAATTGTCAGTTCTAATTATATTGTCGGTTTTCACTTGGATAATGAGATTTTTTTTTGATAATTCTTTTATATATGTTACAATATTATACGTGCCTTGCACGTGCACGTGTACTAGTTACCTAAAAAGAATCAAATAGAAAGTTGACTGGTGACAAAATAAGTTCGCTTCCTGATTTGCAAGATTATTCCTAAATAATTCGACACGATAAGGGAAGCTCTAAACTACAACAACAGACTGGAAAAAGGAAATTTCTAATGTTTGAGGGGAATACTAAATATTGGTAAGAGGGATAAATAGAGCAAGCCTTGAGTAAGATATTCAGGGTACTCCTCACATGTAAAATTCACAGGCAACATGGTTTTGCCACGCGAACAAAACCTCATTCTGGCGCTAACTCCGAAGAGAACTCCAGACAAGTTGATTGGTCCCTGAGGAGTTCTAGCGATCTCGGTACCGGCGGAACGTTGACCTCAACCAGCCCCTCGAGAACCTGCACGACCGTCGCCATGGCCGGCCTAGCGCCCTCCTGGTCCTGGATGCACCAGCACGCGACTCTGCAGGCCCTCTCCACCTCGGTCGAGTCCACGTCGCAGCCCAGCCGTGCATCCACCAGGCCTTCCAGCTCCCCTTTACTTAGCTTCATCGCGGCAAGCAACGGGAAGAAATCAAGCGTGCTGTCCTTCCGCTGCCTCAAGTTCCTCCTTCCCGACACGATCTCAAACAACATCATGCCGTAGCTATAGACATCCGCCTTGGCCGTTATGGCTGTGCCGGCTATCCACTCCGGCGCGAGGTATCCTATCGTGCCCCTCACCGTCGTCAGCACATGGCTGAAGTCGCGGCCCATGAGCTTCGCGAGCCCGAAGTCTGCAACTTTTGGCACGAAGGTATCACTCAGCAGTATGTTCTCAGGTTTGATGTCACAGTGTATGATGCAGTCCCTGCATCTCTCGTGGAGATAGTGCAATGCCCTGGCGATTCCTAGTGCGATCTGGTACCTCGCGCTCCAGCTTAGCACCGGTTGCTGGCTGCTCCCGAAGAGGTACCGGTCCAGTGAGGCGTTTGGCATGTATTCGTAGACGAGTAACTTGCGGGTTCTCTCGGAGCAAAAACCGAGTAGTCGAATTAAGTTGACATGTCGGACGGTACCAAGTGTGCTCACCTCGGCGCGAAACTGCTTCTCCCCTTGACGAAATCCTTCCAGCTTCTTCACAGCCACCAAGGTTCCTGCAGATAGTGACCCTTTGAACACCGAACCAAAGCTGCCTCCACCGAGCTTATTGGAGAAGTTTTTGGTCATAGTTTGCACATCCCGGTATCTGAATGCCATTAGTGAGCCCTCAACTCGTGCCACCTCCTTAAACCTCTTCCTCCGGATCATAAGGAAAACTGAAGCAGCAATTATTAGTGCAGCACTGATAGCAGCAATGGTGATTATGATGGCCAGTTTCTTAATGTACTTTCTGTCAGAGAACTCGGATGCAGCCAAACGAATTTGAATAGAACCACCTTTTGTACCATCTGCAGCACTACTCAGATCTTTGAGGTTGATAAGGTTCCCATACCAAAGTGAGCAGCTGGCGTTGAAGGAATAAGCAGTGCAGTCATGATTGCTTAGACACGCAAGCTCACAGTCCTGGGTACTAACTGCTGCGGCAATGTTCTGTGCGTTGCTTGGTAATTCCACATCCATCATAGTGTAGAACTTGTCACTCTGCCAGCCATTGCTGCTGTCTTGAAGGGCAACATTTCTTCTGCAGCCTTGAGTATGATCGCCCTGTGACCATTGGCCTGGGTATTGCTCAGTGAAACCACGAAGGCAGCTACATGATGCCAATGCATTCTCGGTGCAGATACTGAATGACCCACATAACGAGTACACGTCGCATTGCGCCTTGGGTACCGAAAAGGACATGATCCACTCCCTCGCGCTCTTGATCCACGTGAAGCTATGAAGACGACCCGTCGCGTCCATGACGAATCTTGTGATGAGCGCGTCACCCTTGATATTATACACGAAGTAGCTCTCGTTTGCACCGTCGATGTAATCAAATTGGTACATTGAGTTGGGGTAGCCATTGCTATGTGCGACCTCTGGTATGCTCGAGAAAATTTGGCCAGTCCAGTTGCCACAGCTGGTCCAGTACTGTTGGGTACTATTCCACATGAGAAAGAGCTGGCTCGTGCCGTTTGGGTCCAATACACTGGAGAATAACCCTGGAGCTGGGTCACTGAAAGTCCTCCAGGCGACTATGCGTGTGCTCCCGCCGCTGAGCTTGCCACGACCGAGCTTGCAGCCAGGGAGCCACGTGTTACCCAAATGGTCGAAGCTTTGCCACAGGATGATGGAGGTATTGGATGCATCTGCTAGGACAAGGTTGCCAGTGTCCAGGATGACACCAACAATGGAAGAGGTTATAGCTTTCATGTTGGTAGACCAGGCCACAGATCTTGAACTGTCGAGTAGGACCAAATTCCCATCAGTTGATATGGTTAGGTGTGACGACTCTGGACTAGAGACCGGAGAGTCCCTATTTGCGACCCAGACTGGTACTTGCCCTGGTATTTTGTTGTACCATATGCCGATGTACCAACGCCCGGAGTTATCTGTTGCACATAAAAAAGGAAATGTGAACGCATGATGGAGGCAGCGGATTCCTGGTCCTTACCGAACCAGCTATTTCATTCCTGGTCCGGAAGAAAAGAATTTTCTAAATATTTTAGCATGACTAAATTTATATCTGCATAGTTAATGTTTTTATGTCGAGAATGCCGAGCACTGAATCTTGTATCCACATAATTTTTTTTGACCGGCACTTCGGCGGGCCAAAGGCCAACCTGAACAACTTTATATAATTAACATCGTATCATACATGGCTGATTACAAAAGCAGGGTAAGGAGTCGGAGAAGAAAAGGGGAAAAAACAGGGGTTCAAGGTGGTTCGAATGTAGAACACCAATTAATTAGGCGATCAGCAATAGCTGCTGATTTACAACGATTAGCCCAAAGCTTGATATCATCTAGGCATCTTCTGGTGACCACATGGATCGGCTCATCCACATTATGGAAGATGACGGCATTACGGCGCTTCCAGATGTTCCAGGAGAGCGTCGTACAGATAGTTGCTTCTTCAAAATTTCGGCTGCGGACGTTCCACAGTGCAGCGACGCTGTCAATATCGAGACGGGCGTCCTGCGGGAGGAAGAAACTCCACACCTGGCGAGCTCGGTGGCAGCGGACGAGTAGGTGGTCGACATCTTCAGCTTGATCACAGGAGGGGCATGCTGGTGACCCCCCCAGCTGGTGGCGAAAACGGCGTTCATTTGTGGGGAGGCGGCGGCGGTGGGTTAACCAATTGAAGATCTTGCAGTTCAGAGGTGCGGCGTTGCGCCAAACCTTAGTGGCTTGTTCATCGGTCTGTAGCTGCCTGAAAAAGTTAGCATAGAAACTTCTATTCGAAAGGCATTTGTGCGAGTATCGGCAAAGGCGAGTGTCCTTGTTGTTCGGAGAGAGCTGGACATCAACAAGGGCGGATTGGAGCAGCTCAAGCTCAGAGGCAGCGACGCTGGAGAGCCGAGGGGTAAGAAAGGCAGAGATAGAGGAATCCAAGACTAGGTGAACGCTGACGTTGTGGTGAGTGGAGTGGGAAAAGAGAGCAGGGAAGCGGTTAGCAAGAGGCACATTGCCAAGCCAAGCGTCTATCCAGAAGGCGCTGCTGTGCCCGTCGCTAACGGTGACCGAGGAGTGGAGGCGAAAGGCAGGTAGGCAAGAGGCGATGTCTTTCCAGATGGGAGTATCCAGATGGTGTGCGTCACCTAAATCACGATCCGCAGACCAACCATAAAACCTGCGGAACCAACTCACCCAAGGGATATCGGAGGAGGAGTGGATTTTGGTGAGAAACTTAGAGAAGAGCAGAGTTTTGTTTAGCAATAGAGAGAACCCCAAGCCCCCCAAGGTGCTTAGGCTTGCAAACCTCCTCCCAGGCCACTTTGCAGTGCCCACCCGTACAGGTTTCCTCCCAGTCCAAAGGAAGGCCCTGCGGCGTTTGTCCATGGCCTCAATCACGCCGACCGGGAGGAGTCCAGCACTCATGGCATGTGCCAGCTTGGCAGTGAGGACAGAGTTGACAAGGAGCAGGCGACCTCCAATAGGCAAAGACCGACCCCTCCAGCCAGACAGTTGCAGGTCACATTTGGCAATGACAGGAGCAAAGTCAGAGAGTTTGAACTTGTGCGTAGAGTGTGGCAACCCAAGGTAGGTTTGAGGGAGGGACGAGATCGAGCAGCCAAAAGCAGTGGCCATGTCCGAGGCCATGGAGGGGGTTGTTTTGATAGGGACGAAGGTGCTTTTGTGGAAGTTAATATCCAACCCAGTGGCCTCGGAGAAAGAATCGAGGAGGGACTTGAGGTTGGAAACGTGCTGGGGGTCGGCGCAAATGATGATGAGAGTGTCGTCTGCGTATTGTAGAACGGGACAAGGAAGGTCATCGACGAGGGGGTGAAGGAGAAGGCCTTCATGGGAGGCGTGGAGAATGAGTTGTTGCAAGACATCTGCGACAATGTCAAAGAGAAAGGGGGACAGAGGGTCGCCCTGACGCAGCCCTTTGCGACACTGGATCCAAGTACCCGGAATGTTGTTGAGAAGAACAGACGTTTGACTAGAGGTGTTGATGAGCCGGATCCAAGCCGCCAAAGTTCAGGGAGGCCTTTGGCTTGCAGGATTCGGTCAAGAGCATCCCAGCTAATGGAGTCAAAGGCTTTCCGAAAGTCGAGTTTGAAAACCACAGCAGGAGCTGATCTCTTGTGACAGGCTTGAACGATGTCGGCGGCATAGACAAAATTTTCCGCAATGGAGCGACCAGAAATAAACCCCGTTTGGTCCGGGTGGACCAAATAGGGGAGAAGGGGGCGCAATCGGACAGTGAGGCATTTGGTGATGATTTTGAGGCTAAAGTTTTGAAGGGAAATGGGTCGGAAGTTGTCCGGCCGGTTTGCACCCGCTTTTTTGGGGAGGAGGATGATGTACGACTTATTGATGGGGCGAAGGTCACAATTCAGTGAATGGAATTCATGGAGGGAGTCAAGCAAGGCGTGCTTGACAAGATTCCAGTGGCGCTTGTAGAAGGCTGGCCCAAAACCGTCCGGCCCAGGGCTGGAGTTGTCTTTTAGGGAGAGAACCGCCGCCTTTATCTCTTCAAGAGTGAAGGGCAAAATGAGGGAGATCCACATAAATTGAATGATTCATTTTATAATTCTTTGTGTGCTCCCAGGAGAGAGCCCTCGCGTCTCTCCTTGAGGCGACACGGGGAAACTAGGGTTTATGCGGTCGGCTGTCGTCCTCCCCTACTCCCTCGCTTGGGAGAATCTCATGCCGCCGACAGAGGCGAGGTATCTCTTGCGATGTGGTTCTGTCCCGAGGGACATCATCGGCGATTCTCAGCGGCAGGGTCGGCGTCTGCATGGCATCCTATGGGGAGCGCGTGGTGGCGGCGCAAAGGGCACGTGGTATAGGACGTGGCGCGCTGTGGGCACCAGTGCTGGCGGTGTTGCATGGCGGCTAGGCATGTGTGGGCCTCGTCTTTGGTGCACGGTGGTCGCACGAGGAGCTTCATTTCCGGCGTGTTTTGTGGCTCTGCAGCTGTGGCGGTCGGCCATCTTGAGGCCTCCTCCTTCGAGCCCATAACAGCTGGTTGTGAGGCTTGTGGTGGTCGACGCTCCTCCGTTGACAAGGCCGGCGTTGCTTCTTTCTTCTCTGTGATTCTGTGATTGTCGTTAAGCCAACAACTTGCATCCCTGTCCTCGTCTCCAGTCGGTCGGCTGAGTGGATCCAGAACCGGAGCAAGCCCTGAGCCAAAAACTAAGCGCAAAAAGAACTACTAAAAAAACTCTAGTAAAAGCACACAAAATTTAGTACGATTGCAAAGATTGTTTAACATTGCAAGAACATATGTAAGTGATGACTAAAAACTAGGATATAAATTTTGTAATTCACTGTTTAACATTGCAGGAACATACATAAGCCTCTTCTGTTTGAGGAGCTTCTTCGGTGGATGATTTGCATTTATTAATTGGTCGAGGTATAAAATCTATTCATATTTTGCTCGTAAAACATGAAATTGGTAGAAACAATTGTTAATTCAATGATCCCATTCAAAGCCGAGGGAAATCAATTCAATTCAGAAAATTACCGAGCCGAGGGGAAGTGCAGGCCGCAGCCACGTTCAATCGAGACAGCCAGACAGGGAGCCAGGAGCAGGCACTAGCAGCCAGGGGCTAGCGCCGGGCGGGTGGCACTGCCTGGAGCCCTGCACCTGGACAACAGGCAGCGGCGCGTGGAGTCCTCAGCCGTGGACCTGGAGAACAGGCGGCGGACAGGTAGCCAGACAGGGGCGCAGCCGCAGAGGGAGGGCGACTGGGAGATACGGGGTCCAGGACGGCCAGAGGACCAGGGACGAGCGGCTCGCCGGACGCGCCCACGCCGCACCGCCGCAGCGAGAGCGACATAGGCAGAGGGGAGCGACCGAGCGAGAGGTGACCGATGAGCGAGCGTAGCGTGCGTGAAGCCCTGGCAAGTTGGGCCCTGGTTGGGCCAGACCTGGCTATGCCCCTGGCCATATGTTTCTTTTTACAGATGGTAAGCAGAAATTTCTACGAGAACCCTATTCTACGCCCGCTGCACACGTTAGTGCCGAAACGCGCACCCTGCAAGCACCTAGGCCTGGCCCGTTACGAGGTCTCGAGGAGTGTGGTCTGAATCGAGACGGCGACCGGAGTTGAGAGTGATGATGAAGACGAGGGCGACGAACTTGCCGGAGACGGGGACTTGGCTAGCTGCGGCGTCGCAGGTAGAGGAGAGGAAGAGACTTAACTAAGGGGGCGCGGTGCGGCGGGGTTCATCGTCGCTGGAGAAGAGAGGGAGGTTAGAGGAGCCAGGGCGGAGGCGGCGGCTCGAGCGTGGGGCGCGGGAGCAGGCGGTTGTTCCCGTTGGTGGCGGCGGGGGAGCAATGATGGAGGCGGGGAGAGGAACAGAGGGGAAGACAAGGAGGAGGAGGCGCGCATGCTGGGTTCAGCCCAGCAACTCCTCCTTTAGGCGTAGTGTGATATCCTGCGCTCAACCCATTGAATAGGAGCGCCCAAATTTCTGCTCGCCCTGGGTGGGAGCTCCTACCTTTGCGCTCCGCCCGTTGCCCTTGCTTCATGGGCCGCCTGATCACAGCCCGATAATAGGTACCGTTTCTTTCCTTTTTCTTGTTTAAAAATGAACAATGGAAATTTCTAAAATCTGAATATTTTTAAATATGAACATTTTGAAAAATACGAACATGTTTCAAATCTGAACAATATTTATGAAATCAAAATATTTTTTAAAACCTAAATTATTACCGAAAAATGAACATTTTTCAAATATAAATTTTCAAATCTGAACATTTTTAATTTGAACATTTTTTTGGAAACTGAGCAACTTTTTATTCTGAACATTTTCAAAAACCGAACATTTTTCAGATTTGAACATTTTTATATTAAATTTACTAAATTTTGGCTCAACAAATATACTAAATTTATGATTATGCATGGCACACCCGTGTTGATTTTAAGGATGAATTCAGGCTGAATGGAACATTTGTATTCTCTTCTTTGTAGAAAGGTCAAGATATTGTCATTTTGATTGATAGAGAAGTTGAGTAAGTAAATACCATTTCTGCTTGATTTGAAAGTCATATCCGTTTAAACCCTTGAGAGGTGGATAAAGAAAATTTAAGCAAGCAATCAAGAAATTCAAAGCAAGGTACAAGTACATGGATTGGAGGCTATGTTTACTTTATTATTCTAGACTCCTTAATTTACAGATAAAGGTGGTTGTAAAAGAGTGACCGTAGTTTGTACTTTTTAGTTAGCTCATCCTATAAGCCTATACTATGTGAGTCGACAGTCATGCCCAAGAGAACAATGTAATACGGGAGTACCTTTTAATGGGAGACTTTAATTTGAGATACGAGGTGTAAATAGGAGTACGATATTTGTAGTGTATTATACTCTATTCCATCTAATAGAAATGCTTTGGTAAATTCATATCTATATATGTAGTTATCATTCGTCTCTTTGGATAACGAATTCACGGAAGAAAGATTGACCGCCGCATGTGTGACTCTGATAACTGTATAATTAACCTAGATGGCCAGGAGGACGACTAGATCTCGCCGTGGCCCAATAATAAGGATAAGAGCAGTGGCTGCAATACACATGGTAGAAAACTTTGGTTCATTTCATACCTAGGATTAATCGGATTTTTTTTGTCGTGATAAATTAATTTGATTTGACCAAGAGGAACAAATACTTTTCTAGAGAAGGTTACAGGGGGTGTAGCGAAGCATAGCTCGTGAATTTTAGTATATGGAGATGGAGAATCTCCGGATGATATAGATAATAGAAATCCAAGACAATGAAAAAGAATATCAACTATTTTTACTATCTCCACTCAGTATGTTTCAAAAAAAACTATCTTCACTCAGTTGCCCTCGCTTCCATGGAATCGATTCAGTTGATTAAGATGAAAATATTATGTTAGGTGTGACTTGAATCAGGTCTTATACGTCCAAACCACCAACTTAGCTGAAGCGGGAACTAAATTTAGTGTGGAAAGAAATTTCAGAAGTAACTTTGGTAGGAGGAGTAAACCCTCTGCGCACAAATTTAGAAACATTATAAAGAACACCGAAGAACGGCCAAAGTTTACCATGTTTCATGTGTACAAACTCAGTTATTAGAAGATAAAAAAATACTAAAAATATAATCATGCGTGCTACGTGTGTCTTTGTTGTACCTGGCTGGAAAAATCCCAACGCGAACTTGCCACTCTTGGACACGAGTGGGCTCTGGCTGCCGGAGAACGGCCGGTCGGCGGTGAAGGTATCGGCGGCACCGGCCCGTAACACGGCTCCTTGCAGAGCAACCAAGCCCATGACGAACAGAACGGGAACAAGTGCAGGGAAGACGGGCGTCCCGGAGCTCGCCATTGCTCCAGCCTCCGGGAGATGAGAAACGTTGGAGACAAGAGGTGTTACATTTGTACGCAGAAGTTGTGGAATATATTATATTTGAGTCAAACGTTATTGTTTTCATCACTTCTGACCCACATGTATTCTGTTGAAAAATGCGAGGACTATTTCTTTCTGAAAATGACTAGTATGTGGAAAGTTGAAAACCCGAAGTTCAGTCTCGGTGAAGTTGGAACAGATTTAGAACGAGTGGCTGGCTCTTTCTCAACGAAACTTAGTGAAACAGTGAGCATGAGACTTATTTGCAGATGTGGAAGTATCCGGCAGGTGCAAATATTTTCCGACACTGATACATCTAATCACCACTAATATAAAAAGAGAGAGACAGGGGTGATCCAATTGATCTTGACCGTCAAACCAACTCATCCAACTATGCATGTTGCCTCTATGGTCAGTCTGGAACGGACTCAGAAACGGACGCTAATCAAATCCCAGTCGAATCGCTAAACGAACCCCTAACTGTCCCGTATCCCCTTCCATCACAACGCCCTGCACGCGAGATGCCGCCGCCGCGGGAATCTACACGCCTGCCGCTAGGGGTGGGCATTCGGTCTTTTCAGTTAGTTCGGTTCGGTCTTTCCGGTTTTTAACAATTTCGGTCATCCAGAAATGATACCCGTAATAAATTCGGTCTTTTCGGTTTTCTGTTCTTCGGTCTTCGGTCTATTCGGTCCGGTCTTCGGTCATGACCAAATAGACCAAAATATAGGGCGCAAAAAGTGGAATCAGCGCCCGAGACTGGGAAAGTGAGAAGCGATCGACTAGTCTCTCGAACACGGGAGAATTTATAGTACGCTGGGCTGGGATACTCAGTTGTTCAGCCTAGAGACTAGATAGTATACTTGGTTTAGTAGTTGGCCTATAGACTAGATGTACACATAAGCTGGGCTGGCACACAAATCCGTGTGCTTCCGTATGTAATTCACTCAAAATAAAATAAAATCGGTCTTTCGGTCTATTCGGGTTATTTATAAGTGATGACCGAATTTCTGATCTAATTTCGGTCTTTTCTAATTTGCTACCCAAACTTTTAACGGTTTTTTTCGGTCTCGGTCATTTCGGTTTCGGTCTCGGTCTTTTCGGTTTCGGTTTTCGGTCTTCGGTTTTTATGCCCACCCCTACCTGCCGCAAGGGGATCATGTGGCCACGAGAGCCTGCACGCCCGTCGACACGGGATCCTGAAGCCGCCGGCACCGCCGTGGGTCTGCACGCCCGCAGCCAGAGACCATGTAGCCGGCGCCACGCCAGCAGGCCGCCGCTGCAGGAACCTGCGCCCCCGCCGCCAAGGACCATGCGGTCGGTGCCATGGAAGCAAGCCACCGCCACGGCAGCCTGAGGCCACTGCTAGGGGGCCTGCACAACTTCTGAACCTACACATCAGGAGGTTGGTCCAGACAAAATTAGATAAGGTATATGCAAACGCAATGGAACCTCAGATTCATATATAAGTATAATTTGAGAAACGCAACATGGACAAAGATTACGATATAGCTTGCCAGGGCCCTAATATATCTATTGCTTGATGTGGACTTTGGGGTTATTAAATCATACAGAGAAGTGTGCTCTGATGTGTAGGTTGGTTGGAGATCAGGCTGAAATCGGCGTCCTTGTGCCCGTGGAAAATAATTTGGTGCTGGTTTGTAGCACTGTGCTCAGAACACATACTGTTTGATTTGAATTTATCCACAATAGGAAGTACACAAAAGCGATCAGAATCGTTATTTTCATGTACTATTTATGCAATCAACTGTAAAAAGAAAAACACACATTGACTACTTATGCTGCATTTCAGGGCAGTAGAAAGTAGATACAAAAGATTGCAACCAAGATGCAACATGTTAGAGTAGCTTATGCATGAATTGATTTACTTTGGAAACCACAACATCTATCAGATTGTTTTACACTGTTGACTGGTTTCAGGGTTGGATGAATGGGTTGCCATCGTGGTGGAACAGAGGACCAAGCACCCGCCACGAGGAGGAGATGCAGATGCTCGAGTGATGCTACAGTATGGTGCCTGAAATGTTGAGAATCTACTGATAAACCTTATTCGGATTATTCTGCTGAGCTGTTTCCTAGTATTTCTGATGCATTTCAAGTTTTAATAGTATACATGCCTGTAAATCCAACTTTGTAATGGTTGTGCATTCTTACACTATAAGATTGTTTAAATTGTGAGTTATTATTCTTTCAATTAATTTAATTTGAATTTTCGTTAAAGTGTGCAAGCTTTTGGTTAATGATTCAGGAGGACTGGAGGAGTGATAAATGTTGTACCTGTAGGTTGTCTGTGAAGGGCTAACTTCTACAGCTTCATCACTGAAGACACAAGCTTCCACTTCTATCTTAATCTGCTGGGTTCCTGTTTGATTATACTTAGTGATGCATGTACACCTAATTCAATTATTTGACTCTTTTATGTGCTTAGGTTGACTTCCAGATTGTTGGTGATTGGTGAATAGGTTCACAAAAAGAGCTAGGATTTGTTTCTTTCTACATGTTGCTTGCTTATCGCCTACTTATCTATAGCATTCTGTATTTTGTGCTTTTTCTGATGCAAATGAACCAATGGAGATTAGTTGAGAACTTGATGGAGACCAAATTTGCCTTACTAGCATGGACTTGCTGGTGTGCCTTTGAAATGCGCACACGAAGGCATGTGTACTTGTGTAGTCTGATATACTCTCATTTCTTGCTTTATTGTGCATGGGAATCTTTGCCCTCCGTTGAATTCCTCAAAAAAAAATGTGCATGGGAATTGATCACACTGTATAATATATTATATATGACAAAACAGTGGTACATGTTGTTAAGTTTATCTTTTCTCTACATCTTTTTCGACCCCATTATATTTTACGACTCCTGATCATTGCAATAGAAGTGTAAACGTAACTGTCTTGTGGTACTTACAAACTATCCTTTGCAGTATATTTATATTGCGCTTTTATATGTACAAGCTATCTTGATTGTAGTAATGTTGATCCACTGCAACAACAATGGTCGATAGGGTGGTAAAGTTCCATTGTTGTATATAGCATAAGTTTTTCTTAGATAATAATTCCGAAGGTCTTTCTTTATTAAACATCCTGCTGACATTGTTTTCAAAACCATGATTTTCTTGCAGCTTTGGCTTCCCTACCTCGAGCAGCAGGACAAGGAAGGCGTTAGATGGCTTATCGGTGAGTTGAAGAAGATTCATGCCATCCACTTACCACCACCGACGCAGCTGTTGTCGTCTTCGCAGCCGTTTCACCTGTAGTTTGGCATAGCTGCTTGCCGCAACCATGTCTCCCTTAGTTTGGCGAAGCTGTATACCGCAGCAACTTTTGTCGTTATTTGGCGAAGCTGTATACCGCAACATGTATGGCTTTGTGAACTACTGGTTGCTTTGTTAGTTCAAAACTGGGCAAAAAAATGGCCTTTATCTAAAAAAAAGGTCTTTCTTTGCTGCGGAGAACCTTGAAGATCTTACGGCAAGAACATCAAATGTTATAGTGAGTAATCTAATTTTAATGTAATTTATCTAATTTTACATCCACACACTTCTTATTACGTGCATGTGGCACTGTGTGCTTGCCGATCTTTCAGATCGGTGGCTGTAGGGTTCATGGATGGTGTCGGCGAGGCGGCGGCGACGACTCCATCAGATGGGGTTTTCCTCCTGCTCTGTCCCCGTTGCTGCGGTGTTGTCTCCAACGCCATGGTAGAGCAGAGAGGATTCGTCCAGGAGTACGTGCAGACGGGTGGTCTGCACTGGTGACAGCTGGAAGATGGTACACCTTGTGGTGGGCTCGTGGTTGGAGGCTGACGGTTCTGGTTCCCTACTCCGACGTCGTCGTGCGGGGGTGCCAGTGCTGAAATTCGATGGCGTGTCCGGGGTCGTGTTGCCCCGGTCTAATTCTTTCAACGACAATGGTTTGTTCTATGGCAAACTATTTTGGAGGTCCGAAAAGCTGATGATCAGCGATGGAGCCGCATCGAGCTCGGGTGAAGAGGTGATCTGTCTATTTTTTTCTTTGGTGGCTGCAACGGTGGTGCCGAAGAAGATGGATAGGCGTTGGTTTGTCACATAGGTTTATCCTATCTTTCCAGATCTGTAAGATCGGTGTATATGTACTATGTATCTCGTCTTTTATTTATCAATGAGAATCGTATTACCATGCAAAAAAAAATACTATTAAGGAAAGGTTTCTACTTTTAACTACGGGCCATGTTAAATGGTCTATAAATGTAGTGATGGCGATTGATTTGAAAAAGAGATTTACAAGGGCATATGGGCAAATCTGGTCCGTCCGTTTCGTCCATCCGATGGACCAGATTCGTCGTTGGCCGACGGACAAAAACGGACTGGTCCACGGCGAATCTGATCCGTCGGATGGACGGAATCGACGGACCAGATTTACTCCTGGCGCACCCTCCTCACATATCGATCGGCACCCACAATCCATCTCGTTTCCAGCGATACGAGATGTGGCGGCCACGCAGACGACATTGCAGCCCCCGTCGTTCTGCGGCCACCGTTGTGCCGTACTGCAGGAAGGGTCGCCGGATGAAGAAGAAAGGTCATCGTCATATTAAAGTCGGTGGGTCAAGTAAACACAGCACACCCGCGACTCGCGACCATGGCGACTGGGGGCGAGGCTGCGCCGCCGCCGGCCTAATCTCCTTCTCCCGGCGTCCTCCCCAACCACGGCGACCAGATCCGGCCTTCCCTCGCTGCCCTCTCTACGCTCAGCATGTGAGGGCGGCCGCTCGTCACCGTCTGGCTCCCGCGATGGCAGAGGAGTTTGCATCCTCCCCCACCCACCACCGACCCTACCGGTGGCCGCGGCTCCGGCCCCGTCGCCCACCATCTCCCTACGTCCTCACCAGGCTCCCTCGCCCCCGCCGGCCGTGGTCCCGGCTGGTGTCTCCCCTCGCGTGGTCCTGCTTTCTTCGGTACGGCCGCGTGCCCCCCGCTCAAATCGGTGGTTGCCGGCTCTCTGTTCGGCGCGGATGAGATGGCCGCGGCCCAGCTGGAGGAGAGGTCCGGGCCTCTGCTGCATCCGGTGGTGCTGGAGGTGCCCAGCCCAAAGCTTGCGGGCAATGGCTCCGCTGTGGTTTCCCTGCCCCGACCCCCGCTTCCTCCTGCGAGGCTCCCACGCAACTTCAAGACGCAGGTCATGGTACTGACGCCGTTGGCTGGTCCGGGGGGTGGGGGCGCTGAGTCGGGTTGGCAGGACGTGTGCAACCGGCGTCGCCTGCAGCAGACCTTGCCGCCCACTTCGTCTCCTCCTCCAAGTGATGAAGATCGTGCTAGGGCCTTCAGGCGGAGGGTTCGGGGGCGGTGCTTCTGGTGCCTGGAGTCCGGCCACCGCGTGGTTGGCTGCCACGGTCAAATTAGGTGCCTCGCCTGCCGCCAGTACGGCCACCGGGAGCGGGCCTGTTGGCAGTTCCGGTAGGCCAGCAAGCCTTCCTCCTGCTCCGGCTCACCTGCACCCGGTCCACTCCTGCCTTTGGACCGCTCCTAGGCTGCGGTCGTTGCGCCCCCTTGCAAGCACAGGGACCGGGGTCCCCCAACGCGTGCGCAGTCGACGGCCAGCTCTGCGGCTGTTACTCCCGATGCGAGGCAGAAAGCCTTCCTCGAGGAGCAGGCGACGCTAATGAGGGCTGAGCTGCGAGGCTTGGTCACCTCCAAGCTCGAGGAGATGGTCGCGGCTCAGTCCGCGATGAAGGATTCTGTGAATGGCTTGATGGAGCGTTTTGGGAGCTTTTTAGAGTGTGCCGAGGCTACTCTGGAAAGGCTTTCCATGGTGCCGGCTGTGGTTCAAATGACTCCAGCGTCACCTCCGACTGCTGTGTTCAATGATGGTTGTGTGGACGGTGGTCTCGAGCTCTATGGTTGTTTCTCCCCAAGGGAAGCGACCAACTCGGCGTCGATTCTCGCCCTTGTTTCGGAGTGCGTCTCTCCGATGAGGCAGGACATGGAGCCGGTGGGTTTTGACATACCCAGCCACGAGGAGTAGAACATAAAGGAGGTGGCCCAGATTGTTGATGAAGGTCCATAGGAGAGGGCCTCGCCGGGTCCGGGTGGGGAGCTCTTCCATGAGCGCTCAGCCCTGTTGACAGATCAGGGTGAGCAGGAGGCCGGGCAAGAGTGCAAGAAGGACATCATCATGCCGGTGCAGGCAGGCTCGGGACAGATGGACTTGTCGGGCTTCATCGTCCGGATCTCGACGCCGCTCGGGGCCTCCGTTCTGGGCACGCCGGCCATGGCTTTGGTCTAGGAGAAGGAGGTGGAAGCGCCGTCTGCACGGAGGAGCATCAGGATCGCCGAGCTGCATCCTGAGGGCGCCACCTCGGCTCGCGGCCTGAGGAGGCTACTCCTTTGGAGCGCCGCCGGCAGGAATACCTGGCCCTCTTCGATGGTCCCATCTAGGACCAGGCAGCGACGGCCATCGATGACCTCGTCCTTTCCGTGAAGAAGCCCAAGAATAAGAAGACGTCAGGGACCGGGGAGCGGCAGATGCCACCGGGGGTGGCCTAGATGCAGAATTCTCTGATGCCTGGGCACTCCTCGACATGGGGGAAGGAGAGAAACCGAAGGACCTTCCGCAGTGCGGCGATCTCGCTTACGGAGGTGGCGGCTTTGGTGTTGGAGGAGTTGGCGCTGTGGGCTTTTGCCCACACACAGGATCCTGGAGACTACCTTTTTTAGTTTTTAAGGGATTTTTCCCTTTTTAAAAATTATGTACATAAAACTCTATTCTATCTAATCGGATGGTGGATAGGACCGCTTTTAACCTAAAGAAAATTAAAGTCGGTGGGATGACGGCGTCTCTCTCCGACGACACGCTGACCGTCATCTTCGTCGGGTATCGGACTTGGCGGCCGTAGTCCTCTGCGCCGCCATGTGCCGTCGTTGGGGCCGCGTCGTGGACATGAGGGGCGCCGTACTCTCCCGCTCCCTGCCGCCTCTCGGCCGCTTCTCCCCGCACCTTGCGGTCGGCGTCTTCCACCAGGAGAAAGAATGGCCCACCGCGCGTGACCGGAACACCACGTCGTCGTGGCCGTGCTTCGTCGCGACGGCCTCCGGCACTCGCTTCCTCCGCGGTAGCCAGCTGCTCTTGGGACTAGGTGACGGCGGGCTCTTGGACTATTCCCGACCGGTCGCGTCGCGGAACGGACGCCTCGTCCTCGAGCTCCGGCGCGAGGGCCGTGCCATGGACGGCCTCAGGCTCGCCGTGTGCAACCCGATGATGCGCGACAAAATTGTCGTCCTCCCGCCTATGATCATCTCAGTAGCAGCTGGTAAGAACAGCACGAAGGTACGCAACTACGGCTGCGCGTTACTCACCGGACACGACCTCCGCCACAACGCTGCCACAACTTCTTCCGTCTGTTGCTCCTCTACAATCACGACCGCGGCAGCGGGCACTCCACCCTGCTTCGGTGCTACTCCTCGGATACCGGGAGCTGGGGGCCAGAGGCGGAGTCAGACGTTAAGATCCACAGCTCCAAGCTGTGGCGCATCGGACAAGCCGTGGTGCGCCGTGGCGTGGCCTTTTGGGCTCTGGACCATGGCGTGCTCGGGGTACGCCTCGATCAGGTTGATCAGGATGCGGCTGTGACGGACATGCACTTGGTTCCCTACCACGCACCTCACCACTGGTCAGCCAACCGTCTGCTGGGCATCTCGTCAGACAACCGTCTCTTCTTCATGTACATCGGGGTTAGGGCAGGATTCTTTAGCAGCAAGATCATGATAGCCAAGTTATCCTACTTTGAGTTTGGTGAGGACGACGACATTCGCACCGGCAGAAACGGAACCACACGGGAGCAGGAAGCCATGCTGATGCACCAGATGGAGATGCCGCACCACCACACCGAAATCAAGCTGCGATGGTTCGGCGAAAAAAGTGGCGCCGTCTTGTTTACCCTGGGACAACGGAGTGGGCATGCGGGCACCTTCGTCTTGAACCTCCACGAGAAAGTTGTCGACAAGCTGGACGATGAAGGTGACGCATGGAACAACTTGCTCGGGTATGAAATGGACACGGCGGCGTACCTTGCCTCCATCGGCAAATAATTCTGAGCGCGCACATTGTGAAAAGCAGACATTTAAATTTATCAAGGAGAGTCCAGTAGAGAACTCTTCCGTGGACTAGTGGTAGTCGTGCATATGCGCATAAGAGTCAGGTCCCGGGTTCGAGTCCTCACTTGTACCTTAATGACAAAACCGGGGTGGAGTCCCCCCTCCGGTCTTGTTGTTGTTGAGTCCAGTAGCACTAGCATGAAAAAGGTATATCTCCAACACCACGTGATCATACGCTTTCAGTTCCATGTTGGGAAAACTAAGAGGCCATAACTATTAATCCACGACTGAAAATTACGACCCGTTTCCACCGTGGGACCACTCGCGAGAAGTTCTTTGAAACTTGATCCATTTTTCTATGCTTCGACAAAAAAGTCGAAAAGCAACTTTAGTATTAAGATCAACAATGATAGTATTGTGACTAGCAACTCGTCTACTAGTTGCCTACAATTCTCGTGTTTGGTTGGGCAAAAAGGTAGAATGAAATGGTTATGTCTGGTATTTGGTTGGGGAATTGAAAAGCAGAATTAGGGGTGGGCATAAAAACCGAAGACCGAAAACCGAAACCGAAAAGATCGAGACCGAAACCGAAATGACCGAGACCGAAAAGACCGTTAGAAATTTGGGTAGCAAATTAGAAAAGACCGAAGTTAGATCAAAAATTCGGTTATCACTTATACATAACCCGAATAGACCGAAAGACCGATTTTATTTTATTTTGAGTGAATTAGGAAGGAGCCGAATTTGTGTGCCAGCCCAGCTTATGTGTCATCTAGTATATAGGCCCAACTACTAAACCAACCATACCATCTAGTGTCTAGACTCAACAACTGGGTATCTCAGCCCAGCGTACTGTAGATTCTCCCGTGCATGAGAGACCAGTCGATCGCTTCCCACTTTCCCAGTCCCGGGCACCGATTCCCCTTCTTGCGCCCTATATTTTGGTCTATTTGGTCATGACCGAAGACCGGACCGAATAGACCGAAGACCGAAGAACATAAAACCGAAAAGACCGAATTTATTACGGGTATCATTTCTGGATGACCGAAATTGTTAAAGACCAGAAAGACCGAACCGAGCTAACCGAAAGACCGAACGCCCACCCCTAAGCAGAATGTATCGCCATATATTGCAAAGTTTGATATTTTGTCTTAAAATCAGACAAAGGTAAACACATGTTATCTGATCTTTGCAAAATCGGAGTGGATAGAGGATAAGTCTGAGTGTACATGGTCAAATTCGGAGTGGACATAGACGGTCTTCCTGTACATGGTCAAATTCAGAGCGGACATAGACCGTCTTCATGTTCCCGTAACCCCCAACGATTTGTAAAAATGGTGCGTCACGAATCGAAAGGTATTTCACTCTGAGAATCCATAATGTAAGCTCTTTTGTAGGCTATTTTAGGCTGCCAAAACGGTTTACATTATGGAACAGAGGTAGTAGTTGGTTCCATTCCTTCTATATAACCAAGCACATAAATGGGTGTTACTAAGAGCAACTCCAACAGCTTATCCCAAAAAGGCCCTCTTATTCAGAAACTGCAAATACCTGGAAAAAAATGCCCAGTGCATTGTAGCGGGATTTTCATTAAAACTTGTAATTAAAATGTATAAGACACGTGAAATATGAAGTTGTTTTCAGAAATATGCATAAATCTCACGATAGTTGAGAGATTATATTTGATTGACGTCAGATTGTTGTGTATTTGATGACAAATAATGGTGGCGTGGACATATGGCTGAAAACATAGATGACGTGGATAGATTGCATGTACAATATAATACAACTAATGAATATTAGTAGGGATTACATGGACAATTGATTGGCTAAAGCATGGATGATGAGGATAGCTTGCATGTTGAGATATAAAAATAATTAATACGTGTTAGTGGGTTTTGCTTTATAACAAATATAGAGCCCCCGCCACGCCGAATCGTCGCCTCTTCGCTCTCTTCATCGCCGCCCCTGCCTATCCGACACCCCCGCCGCGACGGCCCGCGTCTACTCGGTCATGGTGAACGAGGCGAGCCGGCTCCAAGGGCATGGCCTAGCCAAGCAGGGCGTCGCCTTGCTCGCCCTTTCAGGCCTTCTTCGACCTCGTCGCCCCATGTCTCGTCACGGAGGTGGCGGGGTTGGACGCACCGGGATGGAGGGCGGGGTGAGTGTTGATTGGCTTGGGGAAGAAGGGAGAGACAGGAAAAATGCCTAACCCATTGACATGTGGGTCCTACGTGTAGATGTCAATTTGGCTATCCAGATTTGAGTAAGCTAGAAAAGCAAAAAAAAAAAAAAACTTACCCATATCTACTCTCTCATTTATTCAAAATCATTTTGATTACACAAAATATGGATAAACTATTGGAGATCACTTACAGAACATTTCCATCACATGCCAATTCCTTCCTGAAGCAAAGCGAAATATCCTGTTAGATATCGCGTCGGCTTTTCGATATGGTTCAAACTCTACTTTCTTACAAGATACAATCTCCTCGCCCATTAGATCTGGGCCCAATTCGCTTCAGGCTTAGTTTCAGAAACAAAAAGATCTGGGCCTAATTCGCTTCAGGCTTAGTGACGGCCTTCTCGCCAAACCGCGGACTGGACTGCCAAAAACGTGTCAACGCACAGCCCATATGCATCTTTCTCCTATCTTGTTTCTTTCCGTGGCCTGTGATTCATTTTCCGAAGAGGAAAAAAACCAAGTAATAATCGGATAGAACCACGAGCAGTGGAGAGTTCTTCCTCTATCCTCGGTGCAGAGAGCTCAAGCGTCTTGCTTCAATGGCTCTCCTCCGCCTCCAAGAACACTGCTCCCTCCTCCAAATCTCCAGCTCCCACCTCCCAAACCTCCTCAAACCCCCTCGTAACCCTCGCCGGAACCAGCTCCCGCCGCCCAATGCGGCCACCAAGATCGCCAGCTCCCCCACAGTCCCATCCCCTGCCTCAATCTTGGCGCGCAATGTGGCTGCGGCTTGGCGGGGCGAGATCCTGCTCCTCCTCCCCGCCGCCTCCTGGACGCCGCTCCCCGCCCTCGCGGCGGAGGCCGACGGCGGCGGCGGGAAGGTGAGCCTCGAGTCCATCGTGCTGGCCGTCGACGACTTCAACAACCGGAACCCCTTCTTCGTGGCCGGGGTGGTCTTCGTCTGGCTCGTGGTCATCCCGCTCGCGCAGGAGTACTTCCGGAAGTACAAGGCCGTGGGCGCCCTCGACGCCTTCCTCAAGCTCCGGGACGTGCCGGAGGCGCAGCTGCTCGACATCAGGCGGGGCAAGAGCGTGCAGTTCATGCCGCCGCCCAACCTCAGGCTCGTCGAGAAGAAGGCCGTGCAGGTGGAGTTCGACGAGGAGGACGAGAAGGGGTTCCTCAGGGAGGTGCTGGCCAGGTTCCCGGACCCGGCCAACACAGTCGTCTGCATCCTTGACAAGTGAGTGCTCCATGGAACCTCGATTGATGAATGATGTGGATTCTGTGCATTAATGTGGATAGTGCTAGATGTCGCTGTATGCAGCAGTGTGTGCAACTTAGAATTAGCTGCTGTGGCCAACTTAACATTAGAACCAACCATGTGCCAAGCCCACCAGGGATCAAAACCCAGTTTTAACGCCCACCTTGTACTCATTTCTAAAAGAACAACAATGTAGCATAGTGGTAGATGCTTACTAGTACTGGTACTGTAAATCAGAATTTTCGTTGCTCTAATGCAAACGATCGGTATAATATATGTGCTTAGATGAATAACAAAAATTCATAGTGAATTACCCTATATGCTAGGTACATCACTCTTTCTGGGCAATGAAATACTAAAGATAACCTTTTCTTGGGAAATCCATTACCGATCGTAGGAGCAGATGCTCCCATTGTTCAAAAACGCAATTCAAAATGTAAAAAAAAATCGAAAAAAAATTCGGGTGTACATCCGGATATTCTATTTTCACACACAAAATTTTACGGAAAAAAGACATTTTTTGTGGTTTGTGTTAAAAAGATAAAAAATGTCTCACAAAAAGTCGTTTTGTAGCACCCCAATTTGTCTTTTTACACAAGCCACACAAAATGTCTTTTTTCCATGAAACTTGGTGCGTCAACATAAAATGGTCATGTACACCCGAGTTTTCGGAATTTTTTTACATTTACAAAATTATTTCCCATAATGGGAGTATCTACTCCTACGAGCCAAGACGCCACCTTTTCTTATTCTACTTTCTATACCCGGTGCGGTGAGTTCGTATTTTAAAAGCTGTCTGACTCGATAACTAGATAAATTTATTAATACGAAAAGTTCTTGTCATTTTGTATTGCATCAACCAACGTGACTACAAAAAGTTCTTGTCATTTTGTATTGCATCAACCAGATTGACTAATGAAAATGGATGCCATGTGGATTTTGTATTCTGGCACTGTTAGTTTGTTTTAAATTCAGATAATTACAGTTTTCCTTACACACTGATAATACTGATGTTGCTATATACTTTGATCATGCCAATGCAACTGTGTTCAATTTCTTGTTGAACTCTTTGAACTATTGTCATGCTGCAATCTGTTAAGTTTATGCTGTGGAAGGTAGCTTTGATGGTAATTCAGAAAAAGTGGCTGAGCTATTGTTCAACAATGGCTTCAAGGAAGCCTATGCAATCAAAGGGGGAATAAGAGGCCCAGAAGGTTGGCAGGTTAGTTATCACACTGGATTTAAAGCAATAACAGTGACTTATACTGTTGAGTAACATCTTATTGTTATAGTACTAAATCTAGCTATTTTCTTAGGCAATTCAAGAAAAATATCTTCCCCCATCTGTTCATGTTTTCCCAAAGGAAAAGAAGAGCAAAAGTTTGACACATACAGATGTCACCACTGAAGGTACAGATGATCAGCATGACAAAAATGGAGAGCTGTTAACTTCTAGTAGCTCTTTAGTTGATACAAGCAATGGGATCAAAGATGGCCATGAAAAACCAAATGGAAGTACTTCAGATGCGAAACATTCAACAATGAGACCATTATCACCATACCCAAATGTATGACTCTGTCGCCTTGTTACATCCACACAGTAATTGAGCAGGCTCTAGACTTGATTTTCATCAAACTTTCACCTAGCTTATAGCAGCTCAATATTGTGCTCAAATAGTAACAACATTTTCCAGTAAAGCTACTTACAGTTAACTCTATTGCAGTATTGGCTTGTAGACCTGATGCATGTCTCAGCTAGATAGTTAATTCGTTTTAACCATACCAGGCACTTTGCTCCCCACCAGCAGAAAAATGTGCACTCCTATATGATTCTGCCCTAATCCCTTTACATGATGTGAATTTATCATGCAGTATCCCGACTTGAAGCCACCGTCATCTCCGAGTCCATCCAAGCCTGGGAGGTAGAAGCAATGTAGGGTAGCACGATGCCTGGACATAACAAAGTCAGAGTCTGTCTTTTTCGGCATCCATTCTGTTAAACTAAATCCATGGATATAGAGGCGGTTGGTGTTGAAGACCATTGCTGCTACCACAAAACTAATTGATGCTGTTGATAGCAATGCGATTTCGTACTTTTGTGTAAATGTCAAACTTTTTTCCCAGTCTGTTATCTTTTTTCTGTATATTGAAGTGGGTATTGCGTACAGACTGTAAACATTTCAGTAGTATTGTACTGGTACGGCACCTCCTTTGTTTGAGGATTTTGGCTGCATATTCTGGTCTGTGCCGCAGGCATCTCTGAGCATGGATCTCAAGCTGCTAACTCGGCCCATCTGAAGACCCATATTATCCTTTGGACCCTTGTGTTTGCTGGAGCTAAAGAACAGGCAATCACCGGCTTTCGGATCAAAACTGGTGATATATCATGTGCACGAATTTGATGCTAATTCTGATCAGTTTTGTGAACATTTAAAGTTAGTATTTTACTTCCGTGCAAAAAAAAGTTAGTATTTTCCTGGCCGATTTGCTGTTTGCGGAAGAAGAGAGTCAGAGAGATAACCAGTTAATGACCTGACGTGATGGGATGAGTGAGGCTCAGTTTATTATTATAAACACGGCAAAAAGTTTATTATAAAAAATAAAATCAGCACATATGTATGAGCAATAAAACATCTAAAGTATGCTAATGTCTATTTACAGAAAATTTTGTATGAGCGTTTAGGTAAATTTATGCACGCTGTCAGCTTCTGCTCGACCAAGTTGGCGTATATGGCGCAATTTCTCACCCTCACCAGCCCAAGTTGGTTTGGAATCAATGGGCGCCGCCGAGGTGCGAGATTTTTGTATGGTTGATCGTTCAAAATAGGATATGAACGGCAGATAGAATAGAGCAAACGGGGGGGGGGGGGGGGGGGGGGGGGGGGGGGAGTCGACGGAACACCTCCTCTTTCAATGTAGATTCTTGGCTCGAGTGTCGACAACGGTGAAAACTTGGTTGGGCTTGCATGACATCTACCCGTCGGATTGGAGCATTATCTCTCTAAAGTCAAAGATTGGTGGACGGTGGTCATTCATGGTAGATCCCACCACGGCAAAGCTTTTGCCCCCTTGGCAATGCTCATCTCTTGAGAATTTGGAAAGAAAGAAATGCTCGTGTCTTTCGCAACTAATTTTCTTCGATGACGATGGTGGTAAACAAGATTAAGAAGGAAGCGCCTCTAAGGCCTTGGGTTTATTGATTTCGCAAGAGTAGATGTTTCATTTTCCTGGGTTTAGCTTTGCCGCAGACTTTTGGTTTGTAGCACCTCTAAAATTTCTTCTTAATCAATAAAAATGGCAAATATTTTACCTTGTTAAAAAAACGCAGTATAAACAAATATGTACATACAGCCGGGAAAAACCTGGCTCATTAGCCATGTTATTAGGACCACGCTCTAACGAACTGAGCTAATAACCCATTACATTTCATTACTACTAAGGTACAGCTTATTATTGACTAAATAAACTGCCGTAATTCGCCATCTGATATATACAGCCGAAAAAAATTATTTGGCCCATGCAGGTCTCGAACCTGCGACCTTGGCCTTATTAGGACCACGCTCTAACCAACTGAGCTAATAGGCCAATTTATATCTATACTTAATTAAACATTTTTACACAAAAGTTAAATAGCGTACAAGTAACTACGGACCGTAACGCCTCAAGAACCAAAGGCACAGTAACGCTGCAAGCGCCAGGAGTTTTTTTTTGTTTTTTAAACCGAAGGCAAAAGGTTTGCCTTATCCATTTATTAACCAGAAAATGACCGGTTTATTAGCGAAAGAAACCGGGCGAAAACTATACAACGAACAACACGGGGCAAAACCCACACAACACCCACTCCACGGTCGGCCGGCCAGCAAACCACCCTTGCCGGGGAGAAGAAACTGCAACTGCTATGAGAGGAGCATGTACGGGACACTCCGTCGTAGATGAAAGCGGCCACCACCTGCGCCGGGAAAACCCGCAGCCGAGCTTTTGCTCGACGACGACATGCCATGTGCCTGCCCGCGTAGCCCGACCGGCCCACCTCCACATCCACAACCGCAGGACATCATCCCTTGCTCCGCCCGCAGCCACGTCCCGCACCGCAGCACGCGCCGATCTCCAAGCACCACGGCCACAGGAGCACCGCACGGCCAAACTCCGGCCGCCGCCCCGCCCCAAGGCAGCCACGCCAACTGCCGCACGCCCTCACGTCCAACCCACATGCCCATGCCACGACCAGCGCGCGCGGCAACGCCTCCTGGCCGTCGAACCGTCCCAAAAACGACGGGCCCGCCAGAACCCCCCGAGCAAGCCCATCGCGCCCGCGCAGGGCAACCACGCCGCCGACCTGCCACCCTCGAGGCCAGGCCGTCGCGCCCCACTAGCCCCGTAGCCGCCGCTCCGGCGTGCCATGCGCCGGCGGCCCGCCAGCGCCGTCCCAGGCGGCCCGATGCCCGCCCGCCACAACGAAGGAAAACACCCCCGCCAGCCAGTTGTTTGGCGGCGGGAAGGCCGCCGCCACCGCGGCCCGTCGGCCGGTGGCAGCAGCGGCGAGGGGCACGGAGGAGGATGGGCCTGGCGGCGGGGCGATTTTGCCTCCGGTGCCGCCCTGCAAGCGCCAGGAGTGTTTTCTTAAATGACGGGTACTGTCGCACCACACATTCTTTTACACTAAATCCATGGATATAGAGGCGGTTGGTGTGGAAGACCATTGCTGGCTTGCCTCGACCACAAAACTAATTGATGCTGTTGATAGCATTGCGATTTCGTACTTTTGTGTAAATGTCAAACTTTTTCCCAGTCCGTTATCTCTTTTCTGTATATTGAAGTGGGTATTACGTACAGACTCTAAACATTTCAAATAGTATTGAACTGGTACGGCACCTCCTTTGTTTGAGGATTTTGGCTGCATATTCTGGTTTGTGCCGCAGGCATCTCTGAGCATGGATCTCAAGCTGCTAACAGGCAATCTCAAGCTGCTAACAGGCAAGACCCATATTATCCTTTGGGCCCTTGTGTTTGCTAGATCTAAAGAACAGGCAATCACCGGCTTTCGGATCAAATACTGGTGATATATCATGTGCACGAATGCGATGCTAATTCTGATCAGTTTTGTGAACATTTGAAGTTAGGATTTTACTTCCGTGCAAAATAAAAGTTAGTATTTTACTGGCTGATGCTGTTTGCGGAAGAAGAGAGTCAGAGAGATAACCAGTTGATGACATGACGTGATGAAATGAGTGAGGCTCAGTTTATTATTATAAACACGGAAAAATGTTTATTATTAAAAAGAAAATCGGCACATATGTATGAGCAATAAAACATCTAAAGTATGTTAATGTCTATTTACAAAAAAAATGTATGAGCGTTTAGGTAAGTTTATGCACGCAGTCGGCTTCTGCTCAACCAAGTCGGCGTATATGGCGCAATTTCTCACCCTCACCTGCCCAAGTTTGTTTGGAATCAATGGGCGCCGCCGAAGTGCAAGATTTTTGTATGGTTGATCGTTCAATAGGAAAATGAATGGCAGATAGATTAGAGCGAAGAGGAGGACAATTGTGGCCAATGCAAACTTTGCGGTCAAGTGCAAGAGTCGACGACACACCTCCTCTTTCAATGTAGATTCTTGGCTCGAGTGTGGACAACGGTGAAAACTTGGTTGGACTTGCATGACATCTTCCCCTCGGATTGGAGCATTATATCTCTATAAAGTCAAAGATTGATGGACGGCGGTCATTCATGGTAGATCCCACCACGGGAAAGCGCTTGCCTCCTTGGCAATGCTCATCTCTTGAGAATTTGGAAACAAAGAAATGCTCGTGTCTTTCGCAACCAATTCTCTTGGATGACGATGGTGGTAAACAAGATTAAGAAGGAAGCACCTCTAAGGCCTTGAGTTTTTTTTTTTTTTTTGAACACAACCAACAGGATCCGATTACATATAAAGGAGGCTCAGTACAACTTATAGACAGGTCCCGAAGGAAACCAGAAATTACATCGAGACCCAGCAACTTGCACTAAACACCCCAAGCCACCTGGAAGTATTACAATCGGATCCATCCCGTCACCCAAACGCCTCAGCCTCCGCCGGAGCCGCCGTACCACCATGCCCGGGGAAGAGAGCACCTCCACAAGTTGTAGTCGACTGCAAAACCGGCCGCCGCAACGCGACGGACACCCAGCTCGATGAACGAACACAGCCATGGCACTCGCTTCCTCAAACCACCCATCTTCCCGCCGCCTCTGCATCGACCAGGCCAGCCAGCAAGACCACCCAGGCTCCAGACGCCCACTCCCCTCGCCGCCACGGCCGGCCGGAGCAGAATCATCCAGGAAGACCACCACCTCCACCTCCAACATAGCCAGGACGCCGACAACCACCGAGCTCTCCCCTCGCCGCCACGGCCGGCCAGAGAACCACGGACAGAGAGACATACCTGATGAACAACACACTACCTTACGGGCCGCACGTCGCCCCTGAAGAAGACGACGCGATGGCGAGCAACCCGAAGGTCAAAAACTCCAAGATGCAGAGCAGCCCACGTCCCCACAACGGCCGCCAGCACGGAGTACACAAACTCCACCTCCCTCCCGGCGAGCGCACCGCCGGACCGGAGAAAGGAAATGGAGGACTTATTCATCACCAACGCCTTCATCGCCACCGGAGCGACGCCGACGAGGAGGACAGAAAGTAGAACTAACTAAACCTAAACTACTTCCGCGCGACGAGATCCACCGATTCCCCCCACCTCACGACGCACGGCGGCGCCGGAGGCGGAGGGAACCAGCAATCTCGCCGGCGGCAATCAAGATCGCCTTTTCCTTTGCCTTTACTGTAGCGGAGAGGGAGAAAGGAGACGACTCTTCTTGGAGGAAGGCCTTGAGTTTATTGATTTCGCAAGAGCAGATGTTTCATTTTCATGGGTTTAGCTTTGCCTCGGATTTTTTGGTTTGTTGCACCTCTGAAATTTCTTCTTAATCAATAAAAATGGCAAATACTTTACCTTGTTAAAAAAACGGAGCTTATTGACTAACTAAATAAACGGCCGTAATTCGCCATCAGATATATACAGCCGAATTTTTTTTTTGGCCCATGCAGGTCTCGAACCTGCGACCTTGGCCTTATTAGGACCACGCTCTAACCAGCTTAGCTAATAGGCCAATTTATTTAAGTAGTTAACTAAACCTTTCTAAACAAAATAGAAAGACGTAGTATCAGTAACTTCCGACTGTAACACCTCAAGACACAGTAACGCTGCAAGCGTCAGGAGTGTTTCTTAAATGACGGGGGCACTGTCGCACCACACATTGATCTGTGCGTTCCATTAGCTCACCACCTTTGCATCACCTGCATCAGCGATACATTCTGCAGTAACGCTCAGCACGTACCATGCACCACCATCTTGTTCCCTCCTTGAGTCCGTTGGTTCCGTAAACTATTCGATCGTGGCAGATCATACCCCTGTCCCGTCACCGCCGTACGCCGGTGAATGCCCTGACGAGACGCAACGTGCGCGGGGCCGCCTCCTAGCTATTCTAGCTAGCTGTTTCCATGCCGCTAGGCGTAGTTGCACGCACGCGCCCCTCGGGCAGGCCGCCGCCATTGTAGCAGGGTGGAGTACGCGATCCCGGAGACCGGAGTGTACGTGCGGTGTCTTGTCCGTCTCCGAGTCCTCCAGAATCCTCGGCGGCTCATCGGGCTCCGGCCAGCGGCGATCGCGTTTGCCCGTCAAATCCGAGCGACGCCGGCGCGCGCGTTCTTGACCACGGCGCAACGTTCCCGGATCAGGCCGCTCGCTGGTCACGGTGACACGACGGCCGTTGTGGAGGCGCATTAACGCGAACACCCGCGCGCACGCGCCGCATGCTCGATCGGCCGGAGATGTGACGGGGAGATCGATTGATGGCGAGCGGCAGCTAGGAGGGCCTGGTGGCCGCCGGCGGGGCCGCGTCCGACAGCAGCGCAGAAGCATTCGCATTTAACGCGGGGATGCAGGAGGAATGGGGGATATCGAGGTTGCAGCAGTGGGGTATAGCGAGATTGATCTCTCACTCCTCTCCGCGGTGTGCTGCTGCTGCTGCCACCGTCGTCGTCATCATTGCCGTTTCGTCCCCCGGCCGATCCAGCCATCATTGCCTGACGCGCTTGCTACATGCGTCGCGTTGCCGCCCCCTCTTGCTCCATGGTCGATCGGGCCCAAGTCTGGCCATGAGGCGGGCCGGGCCGGGCTTCGGGCCGGGCCTAAAAAAGCCCGCGGGAAAAAACCCAGTCCCAGGCCCGGCCCGGCCCGACCATCGGGCCTAGATTTCATGCCCAGGCCCGCCCATAACCACAAAATCCCGTCGGGTCTTGGGCCGGGCTTTCTTCCTGAAAACACGAAAATCTGTTGCCCAGGCCCGCCCAATAACAGTCATCGGGCCTAAATCTGCTGCCCAAGCCCGCCCAGTGGTTAGGCCCGTCGGGCCCAAGCCCGGGAATTTCGGGCCGGGCTGCCCATGCCCAGGTATAATCGGGCCCTAGCCATTCCCATCGCCCCGTCTCGATTAAGGGTGTGTTTGGTTTGCCTCACGAGGTAGAATGTAATGGGTTGGACCTGCACCTGGGCCTCATTCCCGTGTTTGGTTGACAAGTAGAACCGGAACCAACCAATTCCCCAAAACGGCATATACCACCCAGATTCGGAATTTGATGATTCCACCGAAACCTCGTTCCGCTTCTCTCTCTCGTCAACTCTGTCATTTCGTCCCTCTCTCTCCCCCAGAAACCTGCCGTCCCACTTTTCTCGCTCTCGATCTATACTGGCGGGACGGCCTAGCGGCAGGCCGGCAGGGCATCCAAGCGGCAGGCCGGCGAGGCTGCCTAGCAGCAGGGCGACGGCCGATAGCAATCGGGCGGCGGCGTGGAGAAGGTAGCATGCAGCTGCGGCGGCGGTGGCGGCGCACAGCGACGACGGCGGAGGCAATCGGAGCTAGCATGCGGCCGAGGTAGTGGATAGCAGCAGGGCAGCGACGGACTAGTAGTTTTGCGACTAGCAGAGGGGCTAAGGCATGAACGACTCAGGAAAAAAGTCGATGTGGATGTTGATTGCTTTTTTTTTACATGATTTGAATGCTGATTGCTAATCTGTAGAAGTTAATGGCAGAATTGGATGTTGATTTGAATGTTATTCGGATTTTGATCGGTAATCTATAGAAGCTAACTGCTGATGCTAATCGAATTAGATTACACCTTCTTGGTTGCTTCACATTCTACCTGTCCAACCAAACGCAGTAACGTAATCAACCCATTCCATTTTTTACATGTACCAAACATAGGAATGGAATCGACCCATTCCAAGGGAATGAAACCATGACATTCTATTCCATTTGGTTTCCAAACCAAACACACCCTAAGTCTCAACGGGGGTAAATTGTCAACAACTCAACACGAGCATGTGACTATTTTTTTTTCCGATAAAGGGCGCTTATTGTTTAATAAGATTTTAAGTATTACATCTAGCCTATGTATAGTTAAGATGTACACAGCTGTAACCGCACAGTCTTATTAAAAAATGTACCAAAACAAGATATTAGCAAAACTGCATATCGCCTATGTTACTAGGGGTTCAATCCAAAATTCACGTGGCCATCCATGTTGGATAAAATTATCTCTCGCCATGTTTTCCAGTCGCACAGACACCTACATAAAAAGGTATCGATTTTTCACACTTCGTAATGTGGACGACGAACGGAGCAAACTCGTGCAACGGTAGATTACCTGCATAAGGGAAGAATTTGTATCATCAAAAACCATGTCATTTCTATAAAACCAAAGCGACCGTATTATGGCTATCACTGCCACCCTAATCGGACCCTAATTAGACCTCTAACTTGTGATCAATACCACATAACCAATTGCCGAAAATATTCCCAATTAAACATGGTCGATACAAATTTTAAAATAGTTGGATGCCTGACCAAATAGAACGGGCATCGAATAATAAGTGTTTGATCATCTCCTCATGAGGACAAAAAACACACTTTGCCAATTACGTTTAACAAGGTTATCCTTGGTTAGAATGACACCTCAACGTATATACCACGCAAGATTTTTAGTTTTAGTGGTATTTTCATCATCCATATTTTTTTATTATTATCAGCCGGCATTTCGGAATGAACCAAAGCTCTATACATGGAGTCCATAGAGAACTTCTCATTCTCTCGTAGATTTCAATGAAATTTGTGTGACCCTTGCGATTGCTGTACCGAAGCCAGCCGCCCTATTAGGGCATTCCACGCCGCAAGCTTGGTTCCAACCAAATCTTGCTTGTACATCACATTTGGCGACGGTGAATGCATAACCGTAGCCATTGTATCTATCTTATCACTTTATATAGAGCTGGATATTGGTCCTAGAGAGTGGTAGTTCCCAATCATTTGTCCTTCCATAACCTAATTTTTTATCCATCCTTAATATTAAATTTTCCAAAGCGAAAGAAGTGTTTCTTCCTCGCCATGATATCGGCCCAAAAGTGAGTCACCGGGTTTCCAATAAACTTGTGACAATGCTCTTGTCCTGATATATTTTCTTTTGAGAAGTGGCTGCGAGACCCCGTCTTCAGAAAGTAGCTTAAAAAACCATTTTCCTGAAAGGGCTGTGTTTTTAACCTGAAGGTACTGAATACATAGCCCTCTGTGATCTTTCGGTCGGCAAACGACAACCCAATTAGCCAGTCGATATTTTTTCTCACTATCCTCTTGCCAAAAGAATCTTGATCAGAAATAATCCAATTTGTTCAAGACCACTTTGGGCAACTGAAAGAATGATATCATATATAGTACCATATTACTTAGAACTGAATTGATGAGCACGAATCTCCCACCTAGGGATAGTAATTTTCCTTTCCAACTACTTAGTCTCGCTTGTAGCCACTCCTCGACATGCTTCCATTTGGCGTTTGTCAATTTCCGATAATGAATTGGCCCAAATATTTATCAGGAAATTGACCTTGCTCACATCCGAATAGTTCTCCGTATTGAGAAGCTTCATCCTGGGCTGCACCGAAACAAAACAATTCACTTTTATGGAAGTTTATTTTGAGCTCTGGTAATTGCTTGAACGTTGATAAAATTAATTTCAGGTTCTTAGCCTTCTCAAGGTCATGTTTCATAAAAAAAAATCGTATCGTGCGCATAGAGTAATATCAGTGGTTGATAAAACTTTAGGGAATACTGATCCAAGCTTTATCTTCTCATTGGGTTCGACACTCTTATCTTATCGAACATGCTAAAATAGATCCCAACACTTGTGGGTTATCAGCCGGAGGACGTGGGATTTCACCAAAGCACGATAGGCAGTTCGGTGAGAACGGGGGCGACCAGACGACGATGAAATAAAGTGGGAGGCATCGACCAAAGGAGGAGGAGACAATGTTGATCTTGGCGATTTCAGGCTTCCTGGTAACGCGTCGGGCGAGAGGTATGGGACGGTGATGTCAGCTCGGTGGATCTTTGGGCGACGTAATCGTCCGCGCAACAACGAGCTAGGTTTTCAGGGGAAGCTCGAAGGAGAGACAGAGAGGACAAAGACGCTTCGCACAACGTTATCCACGCGAGTATGAGAAGCAGGAGGCGGCACGCGTAGGGCGCTGGTGACAGCAAGCTGCTTGACTTGCACTGAGGAAGAAGACAAAAAGGGCTTGTGGGGCCCATGTGTCATATTTTTTCTAGAAAAAATGAGTACTTTTAGCATTTTTAGGGCTTTAAAAATAGTCTAAACAATCACGGGGAAATCGTGGAGAACCCTAGTTATCCATATATTTTCCCATTTTAAAATAGGGAGAGCTTGGAGCATTTTAGGTTTTTCTCCATGATTTAAATGCAATTTTTTCCGGGGTTCAAAAGTAATGTATGCCATGGAAGCATCAGCCGCCGATTCTTCCAAAAATTTGTTGTAGAAGAACTCATCGCCACGATACATTGTCTACGCATAAAAAATGCAACAATGAGGACTAGGTACGACGGTGGTGGCGAGAGAGAGAGAGGTGGGGTAAGAGTAAGAGAAATGTGAAAGAACAGGATGTAGTACTACTAAATTGGGTTAGCCCGGTTGGTTATCTATGTCCAGACATGACTGAACACCCCAAACCCCCATATATAAAAGTGAGAAATGTGTTCCCAAAAAATCTGGATATTATCTGTATCGTGTTCACTTTGGGCTTTTCTGTCCAGACTGCACACGACAAATGAGGCTTTGGTCAAATAAATCAGGTGGATTTTTTTTCTCCTGAAAACGTAAAGTAGTGCAATTTGATAAATTTCATCTTTGAAGTGGTGGTTTTAGTGTATTAACTCTTGCGTTGGCCTTAACACCAGGCATCTCTACGAGAACGGTGTTTTGGCTCTCGGATGTTTATGCACCCCTTCTTTTAACGCATTTTTAACATGTCAAAATATTTTTCAAGAAACTTTAGTGCTTACATCTCCACATCCTATGTGCGTATAAAGTGGTTTCATGAAAAACGACATTTCTTGTGAAATGTGTAAAAAACAAATTTTGGTGCTAAATAAAACTTTTTCATAAGACAAATTTTTGTCCTTTTTACATGGGGCACACAAAATATTGGTTTTGCTCGTAAACTTTGTGTGCTCGCATAGTAAATATATATGGATGAAACTTATTTGATTTATTTTTTGACATTTTTGAATGTGTCTTTGAAGTAAAGGAAGCATAGCTTCGGTAATTTGTTTGAAAGCTCCGGCAAGAAAAAAGTAAAGGAAGCATAGCTTTGGTAAATTTTTTGAAAGCTCCGGCAAGAAAAAAAAAAGCAAAGGAAGCATATGCACTTGAATCGAAGTGAATGTCTGCATATCTGCAACACTTGTATGTTGCGCGTTAATCAGTATTCGAAATATAAAATGTCTAGCATTTGTCTAATAAGGATTTATCTAGACGTGTATAATATGTACACTCATTTCAATTCGTATATACTCCATATTAAAATATATAAAACATTTCATATTTTGGAACGTGTCTACATAGGCGATAATTGAACTTAATGGTGGTAAGTCAGAGAGTAAAATAAACAATGGACAAAATATGATACTGTAGCCTGTAGGTGTGTGTGCAGGAGGCTAGCTACATTTTGTTTGCGATGAGGAGTATTGCTAGAGGCAGAGAAAAGCGACTGTGCTGGTATATGTGCCAGTACGTAAACATGCCGCCATGAATGCAGGGAGATGTGCATTGAATAAATCCTGCAGAATCGAACGACATTTCTGGGAGGCCCTCTCTCTCCCTCTCCCTGCTGCCACACGCCCTGAAACATGCATTCTGCCTTTTTGGACGCGACGACCTCCAAAATTTTAGAGGGTTTCAGACCTGGTGTTCGTCAACCAGCCATACTGTGGTAGCTGCATGATTCAAACGAGCGCCAGCTTTGTGGCATGGCCTCCACTGTTGCATGCCAGGACGCACGATCGCGCCATGCCATGGAGCACAGCGAGAAGCTTAGCGACACCCATGGCATCATGGCATCCACTTTGGATATAGGTTTCAAATGCACTAGGCCTAGCTGCTGGCTGAATTAATTAGCAGCTGCACACATATATATGCTCAGCACCGTGTGATCTTTTTTGGGGATTTTGTCGGACCTTACAAATGGGCCCCACTTGTCAGAGCTGCTGACAAAATGCTATTAGAACGAAATTTGCACAGTTTGTTGTCATTAGCCCCACGGTCGGTACATTTTTCAAAAAATTGCCAGGAATGATACTGATCCGTTGTCAGTGTCTCAAATGTGGTAGATTCGTGTAATTTACTCCGAAAAAGATCGCTATCCTATCTATACTGACCGGGGATGTGACCTCTCCAGGCGTCAATTGACCTGCAACCCAGCCTATGGATCGTAGGCTGTGGAAATCTTCTGATGGATCTCTTCACCGCATGCAGAAGCCTTTTACTCCTCCTCTTCCTACTACTCGTCTACTGCTGGTACGAGCTACGCTTCCTCTTCCCCGGCCACGCGATTTGCCTCTCGTGCAAGCAAAAGCAACGCCGCAGCGGCGCAGTGCAGGAATTAAGGAGAAGTGTTGGCTAGGTGATATAGTAAATGCCTGCTTAGTAGTACGTCTACTGTCTACATGATCGATCTATCCACCTGACCAGTCCTCTGGAGGATCTCATGCTATGATGCAGCATATTTCACCACAGACAAGAGCGCGCGCATGAGGCGCGCAGGCCCTATGGATAGGTCATTAGCGTGCAGGCCATGTCCAAACCAATCGTATAGTATAGCCTTCCTAGGTCACAAGTCAACCCAATGATACTATGTACTCTCCATGTCTGCAATTTGGTTAACATGCAAAATTAGTCTGAAATGACATTACTCACACCTAGGGCTTATGATGGCACCATTCATCAAAAGAAGATGTACTACCCATTTTCCTTTGAATCCAGTCAGAGGAAATTTAGAATGCAACGAGACATCGTTTTCAAACAAACAATGAACAAAAAAAATAGGCTGAAGTCTTTGGTGCCATAATAACATCCGAAGTACAGTTTTCATGTGGTTCGAGGTTAAGCTTAGAATTCCTTAGTTTTTCCTCTTCATGTGAATCAATTACCCGACTTTATAAAATCATCTCCTCCAATCTTATGTTCAGCACATGTATTCATATTACATTTCCGTGTTTTTCCTATTCGTAGGTTCTTATAATCATGTGAACAAAATATACAAATTCGATCCCAGATTGAGCAAATTTAGAATGCAACGAGGCATCTTTTTCAAATAACACCATGCACAAAAATAGGCTGAAGTCTTTAAGCGAAATAATAACATCTGAAGTACAGTTTTCATGTGGTTCGACGTTGATTTGGCTAGGTTAAGCTTACAATTCCTTAGTTTTTCCTATCCATGTGAATCAAACACCGAATTTTACAAAATCATCTTTTACAATCTTATGTTCAGCACATGCATTCATATTACATTTCTATGTTTTTCCTCTTCGTAGGTTCTTATGATCATGTGAACAAAATATACCCTAAGGAATGCTAAAATGACTTACACTGAGGAGCTTATAGTTTTGTAGGGTTCTCAAAACGCATGAATAGGAAACATACAAGATTGGACTGTCATGCCCTATTTATCCTATAGGATTAGGAAGGATAGGGCTTCGGATCAAGAATTTTTTGATATAAACAAGAAAACCAAAAAAAAATTAGCAAGAGGTTTGAGTGAATGAAAATTGTTTCGATCCTAAGATTTCAAACATGTGAATCAGACGACAACCATAGGGAAAAAATAAACTAATGATCCGAATCCTCCAAAAACCTTATGAAATTTAATTGAATCAAAAGGAGCCCAAGGCATTTTTTTAGTCGAACATTTCTAAGACTTACATATTTATAACAAGTAAAATTTTCTATTAGACTATCGTTTAAAGAAAAATCTAGTATAGAATTAAATATTTCTATGTGAGGTTGCATACATGCACATAAATTAAAAAATGGCGACCAAAGTATTATTTCATCGGTTTTATGTTATTAGGTATATTCACAGAGACACTGATTTAAGGTCGGCTAATTGATGATCCTCCCGGTGCGAGGGGCTCAATCATCATAGCCTGGGATAAAAAAAGAAATATACACCTAACAACTCTAGAATTACCTAAACAACAAATACATGAACAAAGGTAGTATCTCGACTATTTCATAAGAATACACTTCTTGTGCAATTAATCAAGTTTTGAATGTAATTTAAATGCATCGATTTAACTTATCCACTCGATGCCTCTTAACTGTGTTGTTGCCAAACAAGATAAACTTGACTAACTACAGGTCAGAACTTTGATACACGAACCGTGTATGTATATAATTAAGCGAGAGGTGCCTGATCGAGTGGTAGTAGAAGTCAGGGACAAATATGCATGCAGGAGTACATCAATAACAAACAACGCATGGAAGCAAAGTAAGCAAACTAAATACATGCATTGATTTATCACGCAAAACAGAACTAGTAATTAATTAACGCTCCCAGGATAGATATCAATTCAGGGCGTTTCACCACTTCAGTCTTCAGCACAACTTGGTGGATGTTTTTTATTGTCAGCGACCTGTAAAACAATGGCAAGATCAAAATAAGGCCGTAGGTTTTTCGTTCTACTTAATTTGATATAGGAATAGGAATAATTGGCTGTTACTATACTAGTACTTGTTAGACTAAAACTACAAACAAATAATTATCAAACTGTAGATAGTCATCGCTTATACAGAATGACATTGACGGATCATTTTATAGAAGACTAATTTAGTACTCAAAACTGCAAAATGTTGGCACACCACTGTTGAAGCTGACAACAGGATGCCAGCAGTTCAGCATAAAACAAATCAAGATTAGGTATTTAATTGTTAACTATCACAGTACAGACAACAGATAGATCGATGCAACAAGATACTGTTATTCCTTGAAAGAGAACTTGCACGCAGAAGACATGAAATGTCAATACTTCTTTCACAGGTCAGGTGTTTAGCTGGTAGTATAGCTACCTAGCTACTAGCTGGTGATCATACACATGACAATACCCATGTTGATTCTATAAGTTTGTGGCAGAAACTTTTTAACCTAAAGTCAAATACTATATGTGAAAACTCTTACTCAAAGCTAGACATGAATCACCCATGAAGTACAAATGGGCAATATACTGTACTGCGCGTGTGCATGCAGTGCATGGACATTTGACACTAATAACAACAACCAGAGTAGTAAAAGCTAAACAGTAAGCATCAAACAGGTGCAGGCCCGATTGATCTTGATGACTGAGCACGAGTTAAATTCAAATGTGCGCACGTAACTAATCATCAACATTAAGTTGAAACAGTTCTACAATTCTTATACCATCAAAGCATGCATCACGGCACACTACCTAACTAACCAGACTCTAGCAATCTCTCTCGTGATGATTTATTCAAAATCAATGAGAAGTGAAGAAGAAAACTAGAGCACAGTGCGGAGAGTGAAATTAATGTCACACCTGACAGAGAGAAACCGCCAGGCTAGCTACTGCCCGGCGCCGGCCCTCTCGTCGCTGCCAGCGATGCCGGTCTTCATGAACGGCGAGCCGCCGAGCATGCCGAGGCCCGGCACCGACCCGGCACCGGCCATCGTCGCCGAGTACCCAAACTCGTATGCGCCGTTCACCCCCAGCCTCGCGATGGGCTCCGCGGCCTCGTAGCTCCTGGACAGCATCTGCACGGCGGCGAACTGCTGGTCTTGCCCAAAGCCGCCGAGCGCCGCCGAGTGCCCGACGTTGATGAAACTCGCCGCGCCGTTCGGCACCGTGCTACCGATGAACTCCGCCATCGCCTGCGACCCGTTCGGCCCCGTCGCCGCCTAGAACAAGACGAATCACAGGAACAACAAAACGTAAAAAATTTAATTACATGCGTATGGGCGATGATCAAGAGAGAAGAGTGCGATCTAATGAATGAATCTCATGGCACCTGGTACTTGGAGAGTTCGTACTTGGCGCGGGCGAGGTCCTGCTGGAGCTGGCGGAGGTTCCGCTGGAGGATGGAGATGACGGCGACGCAGCCGTAGACGGGGTCACGGAGGCGCATGTCGGCCTCGTAGGCGAGGGAGTTCACGGCGTCCTCGCGCTGGTACGGGTTGAGCTCGTTCAGCAGCTTCGTCACGTTGCTGGCGCCGAAGACGCGGTGCACGTGCACGAACTTCTGCGGGTTGTCCGGCGGGAAGTAGGGCGCGAACACGCAGTCGGGCTGGCATTTGCGCCTGAGGAACTTGCACGCCGCGCACGGTGATCCCGTGCCGCACACCCCCAAGCCACCGCCGTTGGCCGCCGATGACGCCGCTAAGGTGATCACCGATCCGCCACCCGGCGCCGGCACCGAGGACGCCGACGATGAGGCCATGACGTCGTTCCTTGCGCCTGGTCAAAGAAGAGGAAGCACGAAAGGTAAGTAGGCTGTCATATCCTTTTTCTTCGACAGAATTTGTACGGTTCTGGAAACTAGCTGCAAAAGTGAAAAAAATAGAAGCATAGAACCGATCGAGGAAGAAGTGTATAAACAGAAAGAATCAGTGATTTTATTCCTTGCCAAATACTCTAGGAAGAAGGAACGATGCCTAAAAAGCACAAGAAAGTATACCAAATATGTGCTCCCATTAGCCTCTTGTATCTATATAAGAGAAGGAAACAAAACAAATAAAGGGAGAGAAATCAAAAATACAATTTCTTTCCGTTTGAGCACGCACAAAAAAGAGAGGGGAAAAGGAGGGAGCAAAATCGTTTGTTGCACTTCTGAACGTGTATGGGTTTTCTTTTCACTCGGATTTGCCAACAGACGTCGGGCATGTGCCTTTCTTGGATCAATGGCCGAAAGCGTAGTTAACTGGAACCAAGAAGAGAAATAGCGTAGTAATAGGAAGAGACTAGTAGAAAGGAAGTGAGAGGGAAGGGCTAAAAGAAAGTGAGAGAGAAGTTATCGGATCCGACGCCGGCGGTGGATGGCTGCCTACCTACGTACCCTTTTTGCACGATCCTTTTCCGCTACCTCTGCGCGCGCCGCCGCCGCCGCCTCTTGCTGCTCGCCGCCCTCCTCGCCTTTCTCTCCGGCCTCCCGGTTGTTGCAGCTGCTCTTTTTAAGCGGAGCGTAGCTTCTTATTCCTCGCTGCTGCTTTGCTCTGTTTGTGTGTCTGTTTCGGAGAGAGAGACAGAAGGTGAGGTGCGGAAGAAGTGAGGGATAGAAGACCACCGAAAGATGGTGAGGTGCGAGGTATATGTTGCGAGGAAGGAGGAGGAGAAGGGGGGGATGGATGTATAGGGTGGGACGTGGGAGGGGTTGGTTAAAAAAAAAAGAATTTGATATCTGTGTTCTTTATTGGATGGGTAGATATTAAGGAAGAGAGAGAGAGAGAGGAGGAGGGAATGAAGGGATACTGATTGTGATTGGACGCTCGAGTCGGTCAATGTGATCCTCTATATTGTGTCGACGATCATAAGGCGTGTCGTGTGTAAATTTCGATCTTTGATTTGCATGATTCAGAAAACATGGGAAAAGTAAAAAACCCAGAATTGCAGCAACATTTCTATTGAATCTATAGTGTAGCAAATTCTAGTTGATTGCACCAAGGAAATAATGAATTATTTTCAAGAGGTTGGAGTGGTTAGAAAATTTCCTTTGATATATGGGGCAAATAATTCTCTAAGAAAAATGGGTCCATCTATGAGTCTTTTGGCAAAACACGCCCCTACATCCAACGATCCCCTCGCTGTAAGTTCGTAACCGGATGAGTCAAGAGGCGACGACGGGTGTTGTTCTATCCTGCGGCGGATTGACAACCAATAAAGTGCAGCTTGCACAGGATGGTGGCCGCTGCTAGATAGGCGGTTCTGGGGCAGAACGACTTGGTCAGGGCGCTCCTCGGTGATGCGATGGAGGAGGACGGTGGTGCAGAGTGCACTTCCAGATCCATAAAAACCGGTAGTCGAGCACTCAGTCCTACGGCTACCGTGCGTATCTCGACATCGACGAGGTGACTACAACGGTGGATCCTTCGTCACCACAATTTCCTTTGTGGCAATGGGATCGAAAGTGGGCGGTTGTGGCCAAAGATTGCGTAGGTCACTACTAAGGTACGTGAAAATGTTTTTTGCCGATTTTTGTGAGCAGTCCATCACACACTTATAGCTCAATTTGAAATGTTTAAAATTCATGTAATCAATGGGACATAGTAGAAAAGCTAAAAAACAGTAGTAGGCCTCTAATATGGTCTACGTTAAGTGAAAATTGTAAATGTCCAATTTGACATTTGTTTTATTTTCCTCTTAGGGCACTCTTTTTAGTCATTTAAAAAATTCAAAACAACTTTTTTCCACAAAAAGTGTATATAGTTTTTCATGACTGTTGTTCAACATGGTAAGACCCAAGTTTGTGCCAAAAATGGCGCACACCATCATAGAAGATGGCCTAGAAATGGTTATAGCCTTAGAAATATGTTTTGAACACACGAATGTTAATACATGATAACCCATCTTGTGAAATAAATTTCTTCAAATGCTGTCAAAATTAAGGTTGGTTATTTTAAACATAAAAGAAATCATGTGAAATAATGAGATAATTTGAACTATTTTTCATATTATTTGAGTTTCTTTCTTCAAAATTGTGTGCAAATTGGTGGCATGCCAACTATTCAAAGGACTTGTATTATTCAACACCTGCTAGGTACATTGTGCATATCAATGCTAGGGTATGTGAAAATGACTTTTTGCTGATTTAGTGAGAAGTTTATCACACACATGTAGTTTAATTTTAAATTATTTTAAGTAAGTGTATAAATTCCACACCGTAGGGGTTCTCCCATACGGTAATTTGTTCTTCAAGAAAAAAGTAAGTGTATAAATTTATATAATAAATGAAATATAATAAAAAGTTCGAAAATTCAAAATATTTCGACAGTGAGCCTCCAATATGGTCTAGGTTGCATAAAGTTGCAAATGTCACATTTACATATTATTGTGTTACTTATTTCTCAGACACCCTTTAAACCATTTGGAAAATGGAAGACCTATTTTCCCATAAAAGTGCAAATCTTCTTTAAATACCTTTGTTCACCATGGTAAGATCAATATTTGTGCAAAAAATAATGGGAACTCTATCATGAAATATTGTCTAAGAATATCCATGATATTGATTATTTGGTTTGAAACCCAAGAGTGTACGTACATGATAGGACATCCTATGAAGCAAGTTTTTGCAGAGGTTGTCAAAATAAATTTTACCATTTTTCATGTCGTACACATAAGAGAAATCCATGTGAAAGAATAAAGAGGTGCGTAATTTTTTTATTGATTTTTACATATAGTATATCACACATGTAGTCGTTTTTTCATTAGTTTTGTTAAATGTTCATAAATCCATTTAAGTAATCAATATAATATGTTTCACAAGTCATAAACATGTAGATGTCAAACTAATAATATGGCATGTTATGAGCATGGGGATTGGACTGACCCATCTTGAGACATGGCAAGAACACTCATAGTTCTCTCTCTCCATGATGTGTACGCTTTGTCTTTAAATCAGATTTCGCATGTAACCGAGATGTGAATCAAAGTACTTTGGGGATATCAAAAGCTACGCCGATAGTTATAAATATAGCTTTCGGTTTGGTCATGAAACATGGTGCCAGGCATGACTAGTCAATATGGAATTTTCCCCTCACTACATGAGAGATATCTCTAGGCCGCTCAAGTGATCGGATACATAAAATGTATGTCGTGCTACATAAGATTAATAGTTAACCGAGAATCTAAACCACATGATCAATAAAGAGTAGTCAGCTTGGAGATCGACCAAATATCGTGAGCCAAAGTGCATATCATGTACTTAGCATTGTGATTCTTCGTCCCATATGACTTTTATATAGGTTTTGATTTGGTACATTTTGGTTGAATCCGCTACCAACTATTGACCGAGTAGGTGTACTATGTCATATCTCTACACAACCATGCCACCATTAAGAAGAGATTTAAAGATCAAATAGACCAGATGGTGATAATGTGTAGAGTCATGTGCTTCTCATCACGAGCGACAATCTGTTGATAGATTAAGTCAATCAGAAGCAGGCCAAGGGCCGGCTGAGGAGAAACATAGCTAGTAAAGGTCTCCAAGAACCTAGAAGTGGGTCAAGAAGCAGGCCATGATGGTTGAGGAACACTAAATTTACAAAAAAAAAATCTAAGTATAAATTACATTGTGGCTGTGCAAAAATAATGGATTTACACTTTTCTATAGAGATATTAAATTGCAATGGATTTGCATAGGCCAAAAAAGTACAAGGGGACCCCCTTGATTAGAGTTTGAATTGTACCATAACTCAAAAGAGCGAGAAACACATATATTCAGTTTGAGATGTATGCATCAAACAAATCATAAAAACATTCATAGTACCACCAAAGTCAATCATATCACTATTATCCGAATTTCCCAGAGATTCATGCTAAACTGATGTGAGAATTGGTGTAATTGGTTCTACATATGTCAACCTCCCAGAAATTTCCCGAAAATTCATACTAAAGATGCGGTTCGATTTACCGATACATGAGTTCACTAAGAATACAATATTTTCTTCACTCGATTTTCTGCATGGTTTACGGAATCACTATAAGGTTCTTCCAGCTCTAACCGCAATCATAAGGTAGTGGTGGATGAGTGGTATCCACTAAGATAGAGAAGTTGCACCTAGGGTGGTACCAACTAGTGGGAATGGCCAAGACAAACCATGTAATCATGCATGTCATTGATGTTGATTGAACAAAATAAAGACAAGAGACTGATTGCATCGAAGAAGATGAGCGTCAATATAATCTAGACCCATACCCCCGTCAAGAAGAGATTTAAAGTTGAGCGAGGCTTGACAATGATAATTTTCAGAGTCATGTGCATGCCATAGAAAGCAACAATTTAAAAGTAGATTATGCCACCTAGAAACAGGCCAAAGGCCTCAACGGAAGAAAAAAAACTACTCAAGATCTTCTAGAGCTCAGAGGTGGGTGAAGGAGCGAGCCATGGTGGTTGAAGAACACTAGATTTGTACAAAATATACCGGTCTAACTTAAATGCATGTGGTACAACAAAATGTGAAAAATATTGTTGAATCTAATGATACTGATTTAGTTTTGGAAATTAAATGTTTTCTAAAACTTGTTAAAGAAAGTCACGTTTGACTTTTAAAAAATTAACACACCTTACATGAGTATTAAATGACATCGCATTTGAAAAGGCAAGAACAAGTACAAGGGATCCCTCCTCACCTTGATTAGTATTTCAATTGTAGCTTAATTCGAAAGTGTGACCAAAATGAATTGTCTACTCTCACCAAGAAGACATTCATGTGGCCCTAGCCATCGCTCGACCCTTTTTGTGCAAAGTCCAGAAAGATCCATGCATCATCCTCCTCTGAGTGGGGAGATTGGTACACAGAAAACTGTAGTGAACTCGAAATCAGCTGCTTCTTCAGAAGGAGCTCAGAGTGGGGTGGCAAAAAATCAGGGCCAGAGGCTGAAAACACTTTGTGTGGGAAGTGCAGCAAGAAAGGGCATGCGAGCAAAGACTGTAAAGAGGAGCTTGAATGCGCAAACTGTGGAAAAAACACCAATCAGGCAAGTGTGTGTGGCTAAAGCAGAAGAAACCTACTGCAAGCTTGGTAGGGTTTGGAGGGCAAGGTTTGGCTTGTTTTGTAGCAGAACACACCAAAGAAACTGCAGGTGAAGAAAAAGGGAGATCCATTGCTATTGTGAAGGTCAAGAAAGAGGTGAATGCTGAGGTGGATGCAAAAATACTGGAGGAATGTCTCGGCAAAACTTACCTATGGAAGTGGGAATGGCAAGCAAAGAAAATAACAACAGATGCCTTCCTTGTCAACTTCCCTTCTGTGGGTAGGATCAATGAGGTGGCTATTTATGACTGGGTCACTTTGAGAGGTGCGCACATCAAGGTGAACGTCAAACAATGGTCAGATGAAACTCTAGCAGCAGGGAAGTTAGACACAGTCTGGGTCTGAGCAAAAAGGGTGTCAAAAAGCTTGCAAAACTATCATGGTTTTTGTGAGGTTGGTTCATCCCTAGGGCAAGTGCTGGAGGTTGACATGGAAACGTTTTGAAAGGATGGCAGTGTCAGAATTTTGGTGGGTGTGGTTGATCACAGGAAAATTCCAGTCACGACAAAGATTACCACGAAGAAACTGCTGATTTACTATGTCTACTTTCAGTTGGAAAAGGTTGTGGAGGAAGGATGGAGTAGACCTGAAGAGGAATACATCCAGAATTTTGACGAGATGGAAGACAATTTGTCGCAGGAATTTGGAGGAAGAGAGCAGAAGAAGCAGAAGACGATGGGAGAGGCTGGACAGATTGAGGTTCGGGCTAGTGTGCAGAAACATCAAAGGCGCCGGAAGACAGGGAGTTGGAGTTTAAGCAACAACATGATGCTGATATGCACGGCATGATGGACACGAGTTAGGATAAAATGGCAAAAGCAAAAGAAACACACACTCAGCTGGGAGAGTGATAACCCACAAATATAGGGGATCGCGTGTAGCCTTTTCGATAAGTAAGAGTGTCGAACCCAACGAGGAGCTAAAGGTAGGACAAGTATTCTCTCAAGTTCTATCAACCACTGATACAACTCTACGCACACTAAACATTTACTTTATCTAGAAAATAAAACTAGACTACAATACGGGTACGAGGGATAGCTTTGCGAGATAATAAATAACAAGAAAGTAAATGTTAGTGCTGCAGCAATAAAGTATACTAAGTAACCATAAACTAACAGTACCATGAGTGTGGAAAAGTGGTGGTAATTGTGATGGATTTGTCCAAGATTAATTAGTAAAGATATTTAGTTCATTGTCTTCGATGCAGTTTTCTATGTGGGAGAGGCTAAATATACGTGCACTCCACTACTTGGGATTACAATATATATGATTGGATTGTTAGCAAGCATCCGCGAATACTAACAATGCATTAAGGTTTCCCAACCATAGCCTTAATTTATGGTCCTCTTACTCCCATACGTGTAACTAACCGGTTCGCGTCCTTAGGTTTCTGTCACTCCGGCAGAACTACCCCCTTCGTTTACAAATACTACCAACCCTATGATGTTGATCCATGCGCGCACAAGTATAATGGACACCAAAGGACAGTACCATATCAACATACAACTCTAATGAACCAAAGACTTTCAAAGCAATCAAAAGACAAATAAACTACACAAACATGATGTAGATCATAGGATAAATATTATAGCATCAAACACATGTTTACATAGACGGTACAGAGTTTGTGGGAGGATGAACCACTGTATACAAGGAGGAATTGGCGGTGGAGATGCGGTGAAGATGGTGGAGAGGCAGCGCGAGGCGCAGGGCGGCGCCGGCGCCGGCGGTGGCGCAGGGGGCTCCTCCTGCGCCGCCGGCTCATGGGGGAGCGCCGCCCCTTAGCCCTCTTCCTTCATGGCTTCTTGGGAGCCCTCCCCCATGGAGATGGGATCCATGGGGGAGGCAAAAACGTGGCTTTGGTGGCTGGAAATTCGTGGTATGAGGTGCTCCCACGAGTTGGTTTCCTCCCTTTATATAGCTCTCGGATTTCCGTCATCCCATTTAGGGTTTCGGTAAATCGGCTTATCTCGGCCGTCCGGACTCGGATTGGGCCGAATTTTATGTCCAGATCCATTAGGAGAAAATTCCTGCAACTTTCGCGACTAGACTTTTTCCGTTTGACATCGTCTTCTGTCCGGTACGTGACAATCTTCAAAAAGAGTTTTCAGACAGATTTCAGGAAAGTCCCAATTCGACTCCAACAAGGTTTCCTCTTGTATTTTTGATAATTCCTACACATCAAAGAGTAAAACAAGAACATTGTGCACTTTTGCAACTATTAATAGGTTAGTCCAAATAAATCATAAACTTAATATAAAAACAAGTGTCAAAGGCATAATATTAACATGAAACAATCAAAAATTATAGATACGTTTTGGACGTATCAACATCCCCAAGCTTAATTCCTGCTCGTCCTCGAGTAGGTAAATGATAACAAAATAATTTTTGATTGTAAATGCTATGATCAGGTCTTTAACAATTGCATGATGTATATAATAAAACTTAGCAATCATGTTACCTAATGAAAAGTATCAACGAACTAAGAGCTCATAACATGAAATTTATAAACATCAACAAGATTGTAATGATCATAATAAAGCATGTAGAGTGGTATCTCGCTTGCCCTTAATTGTGGAGCAAAACATAAATGCCAAGGCACCTCTGAAGTTCAAGTGAAGACTAGATGTAAAGATATCAAAGGTAAAAGCATCATAGTTATACCGCAGATAACCGCATTCTGGGACAAGCACATTACACTAAGAATGACAGTTATGCTCTCGAGGAAGTGCTCAAAGAAAGGATGATGACTCAACATTAAAATAAAAGATTGGCCCTTCGCAGAGGGAAGCAGGGATTAACATGTGCTAGAGCTTTTTATTTTTAAAACAGAAATAAAAATTGTTTTGAGAGGTGGTTGTTCCTGTCAACGAATCATAATAGAGTTCTTGTTATCTTCCATACTAAACAAGTTGAGAGCGGTTCCGAGTTATTGATATTAGGCATTTATAGCATGCACTTTTATATAGTATGACACTCCTCCCAACCTTTGCTTTCACAAACCATGGCTAACCGAATCCTCGGGTGCCTGCCAACAATCTCATACCATGGAGGAGTGCCTATTTTATTTTACTTTTTAGATGTTATAATGGTCTAACCAGCTCTTTGCAAAATTAGTGACGAGCAGATGAAGCATGCAAGTCGGGACTTAATTTAGTATGGAAGATAACAAACCCAACTACTACGTCCTCATGAGCTAAAAACAGTGTCACAAAATGAGAAGTATTTTGAAGGTTTTAAAGGTAGCACATGAAAATTTACTTGGAATGGTTTGAAATACCATGCATAGGAATTTATGGTGGACTCTTTGGGATAACTTGGTTTTAAGGATTTTGGATGCACGAGCAGCATTCCCGCTCAGTACAGTGAAGGCTAGCAATAGACTGGGAAGCGACAATCAAGAGAGCAATAACCGTCATAATCATACTTGCGACAGAATAAAATTAACGGAGGCATAAAAATGATACTAAAACTCTGAGGCAAAATAGATCATCAAGGCTTAATTGACTTTTATTTTTCAGTCATGAACATGTGTGAGCATGTGCCAAGTCGATTCAAGTAAATCATTCAGAGGAGGATACCACAATTCCATACCATCTTATGAACAGACAATGCATGTTAATATCAAAATAACATAATATGCACTATTAGCTAGTTGAGACTAACCATAAGAAAACATAAACTACTAAACATATTATTCACACATCATTTTTAAGTTTCAACAATAATCCATTAACCAAGTAAACATTGAAAACAGAGATAAATAAAATATGTGACGATCAACTTATTAATGTAACCGGTGTTTGATGCTAAGATAAATAAATAATAAGATACAGACGCTCCAAGAACAGCACATATGATGTGAAAGAATTAAAATATAGTTTCACTAGAGATGACCTGATAATTTTGACGATGAAGAAGGGATGCCTTGGGCATCCCCAAGCTTAGACGCTTGAGTCTTCTTGAAATATGCTGGGGAGATCCATGGGAGCCTCCCCAAGCTTAAGCTCTTCACTCTTCTTATCCTATTATATCACTCTTCCTCTTGACCCTTGAAAACTTCCGCCACACCAAACTCAAAGTAAATCTCATTAGAGGGTTAGTGCACAATCAAAAACTCACATGTTCTGTAAGGACGCAATATGACCGTTACTTTAAACATTAGCTACTGCCACTGATGTTATGTGAAGCTCTTCCACCCAAAAAAAATTCCACTCAACACTAGTAAAAGAGAGAATGCAAAATAAATGACATAATCTGTCTAAAACAGAACAGTCCGCAAAGACGAATTTTTTCGAGGCACTTACGTTACTCAGATCGAAAAACTTTGAACTAACGAAAGATGCATACATATATCAGGATTACGCACAAAAATTTCAGATTTAATTCACAATCTGGTGATTTTATGAATTTCGTACAGTGAACAGCAGAAATCTGTTCCTGCGCAGCAATCAAAATTTTAGCAACATCTTATCATTAGAGACTACTCTTGGCACAACAATGAAAAGTAAAGATACAAAGGAGTTGCTACAGAAGTAAACAAATCCTTGACTCAATAAAAGAAAAATTGCAGAAATAAAAATAATGGGTTGCCTCCCATAAGCGCTTTTCTTTAACGCCTTTTAGCTAGGCACTTATTGCAATACATAATATTTCCAAAGTGCTGCTATTAAACCAAATCAAATTTTGTTTTTAAGTTACAGAAAGGTTGCTTAAATGGCCAACTTCTAAATGAAAGGTAAGAACCATTAATAATCAAATGAAAACGCAAAGAGGCCACTCTTGCAACAAAAGTCAGAATCTGTCCAGAAAAACAGCAGCTGGCAAACGTAATTTTTAGGTGCTCTAAACATGTCCGAAATTTTAGCCAATTTTTGTGCATGCAGAGGATTCGGTGATACAACATCAGTAATTTTTGTGATTTTTAGAGCTTCCAGTAAAATATGAAAAATCGCGCAATGAGCAGTAGATACCGAAAACAGAAAATCACTTTTTACATATGCATCAACTAAGCTAAATGGGTAAAACTTGGTACATTATTTTTGATAAACTAAAAGACCAGAGGCTAAGCAAGACCTAAACATGCTAGCTACATCAAGGAAAACTCTAAATAAAAATCGAAAGTAAAACCTATATAGAATACAAAGAAAGAACCAAATAAAGAAGCAAAAGAAAAGAAAATATTTTTGTTGTTTTGAATTTATAAGTGAAAGTAAAGAAGCAATAAAAACCAAATAAAGATCCTAATAAAACTAAAGAAGGTAAAACCAAGACATATAAAAACAATTATAATACAAGTTAAGACAATACATATCATGTGGACGGGTAATATAGAGTATGAACGAGACAACCTCATGTTAGTTGATGAATAGGGGGATGACTCGGGCATCCCCAAGCTTAGATGATTGTATCTTCTTGAATATGTTCTTGGGATGCACCTACACATCCCCAAGCTTGAGCTCTTGCGTCTTCTTGTTCATCTCATATCACCATATTGATTAGATCTTATAGCTACATCCACATAAAACTTCACAAAACTCATTAGTAGGGTTAGTACTCATTAAATAAAATCCACTCATGTTCAAGCATTGACAATTATAATATTTATTTAACATTAGCCACTGTATATACGAGGTTTGATTTCCGTTGTCCGTCGAAAAACTAATGAAACAAAAACCAAGTACAATATTGAATAAACAAAGAAATCTGTCAAAACTGAACAGTCCGTAAAGATGCATTCAACGAGATAGTTAAGTAGCTCAAATCGAAAAACTTTTAACTAATGAAAGGCAGATCATAATCTCAGTTTTACGCACAAAAATTTCAGGTCAAAATACTATTCTGAGATTTATCACGATTTTTTACAGTGAAGCACAGGAATCTGTCTAAATTGAACAGTCGGTGAAGATCGAATTTTTCGAGACAGCTACGTAACTCAAATCACAAAAAGTTAGTCTAATGAAAGAAAGATAATAAGCACTTTGCACTCAAGAAATTTCAGATCAAGATCACGTTCTGGTGATTTTAAACATTTTATACGGTGGAGCACAGAAAATCTGTTTCTGGACAGCAAAGCAAAACTATCAACTTTCAATTAACTAGAGACTAAATTAGCATTTTATTTTTATGTACAGAGGTATACACAATATTTACATGTTTTTGGATGAGAAGCTTCCATGGAAAGATTTGCTTTGTTTCATAGGCATGAACACAAGTGTTCAAGGTCGACCCCCACTTAACCATTGCTCATCTTTCCAATCACTCTCTTTTTGAAAACGTTTTTAGATAACAAGTACAACTAATTTTTTTTATAATTCGCATTCCTATCCATACTAAGATAGAAACAACTTAAAACTGAAAATAAAAATTACTTAGAGATAAAGCAAACAAGTGCACACAAGAATATTCACCTACGCTATGGCTCCCGGCAACGGCGCCAGAAAAGGTCTTGATAACCCACAAGTATAGGGGATCGCGTGTAGCCTTTTCGATAAGTAAGAGTGTCGAACCCAACGAGGAGCTAAAGGTAGGATAAGTATTCTCTCAAGTTCTATCAACCACTGATACAACTCTACGCACACTAAACGTTTACTTTATCTAGGAAATAAACTAGAGTACAATACGGGTATGAGAGATAGCTTTGCGAGATAATAAATACAAGAAAGTAAATGTTAGTGCTGCAGCAATAAAGTATACTAAGTAACCATAAACTAACAGTACCATGAGTGTGGAAAAGTGGTGGTAATTGTGATGGCTTTGTCCAAGATTAATTAGTAAGATATAGTTCATTGTCTTCGATGCAGTTTTCTATGTGGGAGAGGCTAAATATACATGCACTCCACTACTTGGGATTACAAGTACTATATGATTGGATTGTTAGCAAACATCCGCGAATACTAACAATGCATTAAGGTTTCCCCAACCATAGCCTTAAGTTTATGGTCCTCTTACTCCCATACGTGTAACTAACCGGTTCGCGTCTTAGGTTTCTGTCACTCCGGCAGACTCCCCCTTCGTTTACAAATACTACCAACCCTGATGTTGATCCATGCGCGCACAAGTATAATGGACACCAAAGGACAGTACCATATCAACATACAACTCTAATGAACCAAAGACATTCAAAGCAATCAAAAGACAAATAAACTACACAAACATGATATAGATCATAGGATAAATATTATAGCATCAAACACCATGTTTACATAGGACGGTACAGAGTTTGTGGGAGGATGAACCACTGTATACAAGGAGAAATTGGCGGTGGATATGGCGGTGAAGATGGCGGTGAAGATGGTGGAGGAGGCAGCGCGAGGCGCAGGGCGGCGCCGGCGCCGGCGGTGGCGCAGGGGCTCCTCCTGCGCCGCCGGCTCCATGGGGGAGCGCCGCCCCTTAGCCCTCTTCCTTCATGGCTTCTTGGGAGCCCTCCCCCATGGAGATGGGATCCATGGGGGAGGCAAAAACGTGGCTTTGGTGGCTGGAAATTCGTGGATATGAGGTGCTCCCACGAGCTTGGTTTCCTCCCTTTATATAGACTCTCGGATTTCCGTCATCCCATTTAAGGTTTCGGTAAATCGGTCTTATCTCGGCCGGCCGGACTCGTATTGGGCCGAATTTTATGTCCAGATCCATTAGGAGAAAATTCACTGCAACTTTTGCGACTAGACTTTTTCCGTTTGACATCGTCTTCTGTCCGGTACGTGACAATCTTCAAAAAGAGTTTTCAGACAGATTTCAGGAAAGTCCCAATTTGACTCCAACAAGGTTTCCTCTTGTATTTTTGATAATTCCTACACATCAAAGAGTAAAACAAGAACATTGTGCACTTTTGCAACTATTAATAGGTTAGTCCAAATAAATCATAAACTTAATATAAAAACAAGTGTCAAAGGCATAATATTAACATGAAACAATCAAAAATTATAGATACGTTTTGGACGTATCAGAGAGCAGAAAGGGGACTTGGGGACAGAAACAGACAATGCAGAAGGAGGTGGTGAAAATAGTAATCAGAACGGACTGCTAGACCCAATGGACACACATACAAGCAGAGAGAGGGTGGATTACTCTGGTACGGAACAAGGTGGAGGAGCTTCGGACTCTTCTTCCAGCTTTGGTACCAAAGTCAAACTAATTCACAAAGGGAAACAAACGGTGGGCAAAAGCTTAGGTGTTCTGGAAGAAGTTGATGAAAACAATGGCAACAAATATAGTAGCAGGTTGGCGACAAAGCAGGACAGTGATGTCTCTATCATTGATAAGGTGAAGCTTTTGAAGGAGAAAAAGATGGACGGGGATGGAGGTAACTTAACAGATGTTTTCTCAGGCTCTTCTGATAACTGTATTCTAGATATTGCTGATTTACTAGGTATAGATCTAGGAACGTCGCTTGGGCTTGTGGAGCACAATTTACGGCTAGTCAGAGAACAGGAACACGCGTGGGTCAATCTCTTTTTAGAAAGTGAAAATGAAAAGTTAATGGGAATTGGGGAGACTGTAGACCCACACACCGATGTGGACTCAGTGCTTGTTAATGCTTGTAAACTTTCTGAGGAAGACTGTGAGGACATGGGAGATGGGATAGTGGAACTAATGCCTCTATTGGGGATAACTGAGTGTAAAAAATCTGCTACTCCTGTAGTACAGATTAAAACACCGGTTAAAACCAACATAGGTAAGAAAAGAGTAACGGGGGGTTAAGGAAAAAATTTCTTCATGATTAACGGTTTCATTTGGAATGGGAGAGGAACTGGGGACATAGAAAAACAAGCTCTCATTAGGGATTCCATTTTTGATCACAAACTTGACTTTGTAGGAATCCAAGAAACGATGAAACAACACTATACTCCTGATTTTCTTTCTAGAATTTCAGGAGGAGCAGATTTTACTTGGGAAGGGATTCCTTCGAGGGGTAGTTCAGGAGGGATACTAGTGGGAGTAAATAACCTGACTCTAGATATTTTGGAAAAATAATTAGGCACCTACTTCTTGAGATTACATGTCGTTAACAAAAGCGACAACTTCTCTTGGAATTTGGTGGTTGTTTATGGAGATGCCCAAAACGATGGCAAGGCAAACTTCCTAGTGGAACTTGTACACGTCATCAGGAAATCCAAATGTCCCATTTTGATAGCAGGGGATTTTAATATGACAAGAAGGGATAGTGATAAAAACAAGCCGGGAGGTTATAATAAGTGGAGCCCTTTGTTCAATGCAGTAATTGAGCAGGGTGAACTTATGGATATTCCTCTAACAGGTAGAAAGTATACTTGATGTAATAATCACGTGGACCCCACCTACGAACTACTTGACAGGGTGTTGATGTGACAAGATTGGGAGGAACATTTCCCGCTTGTATGTGTCTCCACTCTCACAAGTGAGCTATCTGATCATACTCCTCTGTTAATAAAATCTGGAGAGAGACCTTTAACAGCCTCGAATTTTTGATTTGAAAATTGTTGGCTATTAAGGCCAGACTTCAAAGAGTTGATCATGAAAACTTGGGGTAGAAATTATAAGGGGGAAAACTAATCTAGACAGATGGCAGGCAAGATACACTTCTCTCAGGAAAACTTTGAAAGGCTGGGCAGAAATGTAAAGGGAGAATATAAAAGGAAGAGGAATTTTTTCCTGCGGATATAGAAACTTTAGATAGGAAAGGTGAGCTTTATGGACTGGATGCTGCAAACAGAGCAACACAGTTGGAGCATAAAGCTCAGCTTAGGATGATGATCCGAGAGGAGGAATTAAAATGGATACAAAGGGCGAAGGAAAATGATTTATTAGAGGGTGATGATAATACTAGATACTACCATGCAAAAGCTAATGGCAGGAGACGGAAGACTGCAATTATCCGACTAGTGCAAGAGGAGGGAATAATTGAAGGGCAAAAGAACCTTATGGAATACATAACAAAATTCTATAAAGGTTTATTTGGCCACCCTGATAATTTAGTGTCCAAATGAATGGTGAGGGTTTACTAAAATAACTGTGAATGATGCGGCGGAGTTGACAAAACCTTTTAGCATAGAAGAGCTTAGGGATGCTGTCTTCGGTACGGCAAGCAATAAAGCTGCTGGTCCTAATGGGTTCAATGTTGATTTCTATCAAAAAAAAAAAAACTGGGAGGTGGTTAAGACTGATCTCTTTGTTTTGTTGACAGATTTTCATAAAGGAACTCTGGATATAGCTCGGCTCAATTTTGGGGTCATCACTTTGGTGCCGAAGGGCAGTGATGTGGATAGGATTCAGAGATATAGACCTATTTGCTTATTGAATGTATCACTGAAAATTTTAACCAAAGTTTTGGTTAATAGATTGTCAGGGATCATTAAAAACACTCAGACTGCTTTTCTGAAAGGGAGGTATATTCTAGAAGGGGTGTGTATTTTACATGAAGTTATGAATGATATGCATGTAAATAAAAAGTCTGGGGTGCTTTTCAAAATAGATTTTGAGAAAGCGTTCGACAAAATTAAGTGGCCTTTCTTGGTACAGACGCTAGAAAAAAAAGGATTTCCTTCAGAGTTCATAGATATGGTGATGAAAGTGGTAACTAGTGGAAAAGTGGGAGTCAGGGTAAATGGAGAAATAGGTCCTTATTTCTCTACTTATCAAGGCTTAAGACAGGAAGATCCCCTGTCGCCACTGCTTTTTGACACGGCTGTTGATGTTTTGGCAATTATGATCACTAAAGCTCAAAGTCAGGGCTTGCTGACTGGTTTATCTTCAGACTTGGTAAATGGGGGTGTGTCTATACTGCAATACGCAGATGACACAATCCTATTGCTAGAAGATGACACAGAGTAGGCAAAAAACTGAAAATCATTCTTTATCTTTTTGAACAGATGTCGGGTCTAAAAATTAATTTTCACAAAGCGATATATATATTGCTTAGGTGAGGCTGCTGTGAGAACAAAAGAATTTGAAAAAATTCTCACTTGTAATTCCGGGATCCTCCCTATGAAATATCTGGGAATTCCAGTGGACAAGAAAAGGCTCAAGGTCTCGGATTGGAGACCTACCGGTGATAAAATGGGTAAGAAGCTTTGCCCTTGGTTGGGGAAAATGACAGCTATGGCAGGAAGAGTGACACTGATTAATTCGTCTCTTTCTAGTGTCCCACTTTATATGTACTCTTTCTACAGAGTGCCTGTGGGGGTGAAAGAAGTGATGGATTCAAACAGAAAAAGTTTTCTATGGAGTGGAGAAAAAGATAAGAAGAAATATCATTTGGTTAAATGGGAGGTCGTTTGTTTACCTAAAGAGCAAGGTGGATTAGGGATTTTAGATTTGGAAGTGATGAATGTAGCTTTACTTTCGAAATGGCTTTGGAAACTCTTCAACGAAGAGGGTTTGTGGCAACAAATTTTGCCGAAGAAATACCTAGATCAGATTAACATGTGCCAAGCTGTCAAAAAGAATGGAGATTCGCATTTTTGGCAAGGCTTAATGGAGGTTAAAAAGCTGTTCTGGGCTTGCTGCTGTATAAATCTGGGGGACGGGAAGAAGACCAGTTTTTGGGAAAATCATTGGACAGCGGATGGGTGCCTATCTAAAAAATTCCCAAGGCTCTTTAATACCTCTTTGAACAAAACTATTACTGTCAATGAGGTTGTTAGTAGAGGCTGGGCGTCTCTTAGGTTTAGAAGGGCACTAGTGGGAGGATTAGGGGAACAATGGGCATCATTGAGGGGGCTTTTAAGAGACGTAACACTGAGTGAGGAACCTGACAGGTTGGTTTGGACACTAACTAACTCAGGAACCTTCTCTGTTAAGCCCTTTTATACAGCTATGCAAACCCGAAGGGTGGTACCTTATAAGTTCCTGTGGAAGATCAAAATACCTCTGAAAATCAAAACCTTCATTTGGTTAGTACTTAAGAAAAGTATTTTAACAAGGGATGTTTTGAAGCATAGGGGGGCGAATGTGAGGAAAAATGTTTATTTTGTGGGAAAAATGAATCTATTAATCATCTCTTCTTTGAATGTCCTTTGGCTGGTTTCCATTTCATCTCAGCTGAGCATGCCATTTCAGTCTGGCTTAGAGGCAAAAATAAGAAACAGAGAGGGCTTTGGACGATAGGGGTAGCGGCAATACTTTGGGCAATTTTGAAGGCTAGGAATACTGCTTGTTTTTAGAAGAAATAGCCAGATGAACCTTTTGATGTGATTTGTAGAATTTCCTATTGGATTCAGTGGTGGAGTTTGTTGCAGGTGAAATAGGACGCAAATGATCGACTGGTTTACTTCGCTAGGCTTCTGGAGAAGGTGTCGAAGGAGATCTTTGGAGCGAGAAGAAGTTGGGCGCCATGGATACCCGGGTTGACAATGTAAAAAAGGATGATCAGGGAAGAAGAAATAAAAAGAAGAAAAGAAGAAAGGAGCTTGCAGAACGAGCGTGGACATAGAAGAAGTTGCAGAGAGTGGCTTTCCTTTGTAGTCTTTTTTATGTTCTCTTGAAACCTGTAATTTTCCGTTACTTCTCTCGTGGATATGTTACTTTACTTGCTAGGTGGTGTTTGCGTTTTGGATGTTCAAAAATTCTGTAGAATGTGGTTTCTTTAATGAAATCGGGGAGGAGCCCTCTTTATCTTAAAAAAAAATCCATGGATCATGACCATGTCCTTGACACGACAAAGAGCATGTCCCGATTTCCGAATGGACACAGGCCCACCGGGCCCATTTTAATAGCAGTAGAGAGTCAGAAATGCGGGCCAGTACTCCCTCCCTCCACGCTGCCAAGGCAATAAAACCAGCCCAGGGCTAAACACAGGGGAGCCATGCCCTCAACTCAAAAATTGAATGCAAGAATGTAATGGTGCATGATTGAGCACTCGCGGGGGCGGGGCGGTCCTTCTCTCAGGACCCTTCCTATTCAATACCGTGATGGCCACAACTCACGCATCCACAGCTCTCATCATGACAAGGTTAGCACGCAGATGTTAAGTACATCCCCATTTCATAATGGGAGTAGGGCTGATGGTAAAATTGAAACTCTGCGAGTTAAACGAGTAGCTAGCCTCCCACTCATAGTTAAATGAGGGGGACCGAGTTTTCATTTTAGACGGTAAACGAGCCGAGTTAGCGAGTACTCGTTTAACTCGGTAAAAAGAGTCGCTACCTAATATTCTTGTCTACAAGTACGATTATTCTTGATTATATTAGTTCATCTACTACAGATTACTTGATGGTGTCATATTTTAATTGATTGTTGTGATGATTGCATCGTACATACCGAAATAATGGAAACAACTGTATATACAAGCGATGATATTGCATGTTGACAATTTACCGAGTTAAACGAGTAGCTCGCGAGTTTCACGAGTCAGGCCGAATTTCAGTTCTGAACTTGTTAGTTAAACCGGTTTTAATGAGTCGAGCCGAGCGCTCAGCTCGAATTCCATGCCTAAGTGGGATGAACATAATACCAAGATGAATATATTCACTTTTATAATCAATACGGTTGGGCGATTGATATGTATATACAAGGTATGATATTGCATGTTTACCGAGCTAAATGAGTAGCTCATGAGTTTTGTGGGGTTCGGTGAATTTTAGTTCTGAACTTGTTAATTAAACGAGTTTTAATGAGTCAAGCCGAGCTGGCTCGAATTCCATGCCTAAATGGGAGTATATGTAAACATAATAACAAGATGAATATATTCACGTTTAATCAATACGGTTGGGAGATTGATATGTATGCCCGTGTAAATCTATCGTCACGCAGAGACGTCGAGTGCTACTAGAGTAGCCAAATCATGAGCTATTAGCAGCAAGTAGAAGTAGCACTGGACCGCGCGGCTGGTGGCCGGCTGACAATTCTAGCTCGACAATCAATTATGGTTCTCCCACATGATTTCATAGTCGATATCAGTGTACTAGCGGGATAATCTTGTAGCAAAATGGGCAGTACTTATCCAGTGCAGGACCTGTGGCCGGTGCTGCAGTTTGGCCCTTTAATTTTCTCACGTTTCGACAGTGCTTGCATTACGGGTAACCTACAGGGTGCGCGCAGCGTCCCTGATCGTACTGTCGGCGCCGCGGAAAACCATGGGGATAGCGGGCGGGAGAAAGAGCGTGGGGTAGCGGGAAGCGGCGGCGATGCCGCCATGCCGGCCGGTGATCGGCGAGTGAGAAGTTGCATGTCCCTTCCGAGGCGACCCATCCTTGGGTTAATTTTGACCATACCGATACACACGCATCCGGCCGGCTCTGTGATGATCTGGTGCGCGTGCGTGCGTGAGTGAATCTACCGGATGGGACTGGTGATTCTGTGACTCAACGCCGGTTGTCCGTCAGTCCAACCGATGCACGGGTAGTTCCGGGATTAGATGGATGGTGTGCAGGGACACTCCGTTCCGGCCCTGATCAGCTTGATTTCTGAAGCCAGCGGTACAACAGGAAAGATTGAGCGATCAGATTCAGAGATGATGTGAAAAAACGCCTTTTGGTGTGCATAGATATACCACCTCGGCCCCAGCGATGGAAAGAGTTGTCAACGTCCAAGGCGCAGGGGAGTTATGCGTAACACTGATCCTCCCACTCTGTCGGGCCATCTCGTCAGGAGGAGGAAATGCGATGGAGCGACTATCCCTTTCCCTCGTCATTCTTGGGATCCGCGACATGCACCGCCCTGCCGTGACACTGTGCGCGCACCGCCTTAGTTCCCCCACGTAGTGTACAACAGTTAGCATGTGCCGATGTGACGCATTTGATGTTAAGGCATAGTGGTAGCACTGAAAATAGTGAGAACACACATGACCTGTCCAAAACTTTACCTGAATCCGAGTCGAGCTAGTAGCAGTCACAAGCCAGTCTTGCAAATCATTGGTGATTTTTCATGGGTATAGATTTTGCATTCACGACAGCTTTATGTTGATGCAGCAACTACTGCACCCCGGATGTTTTCATTTCAGCCAAAGGTGCACCAGGTTGCGTCGCCTATCCAAGCAGAGGCCAATACTGTCGTTCTCGCAGGTTCGGTGGCGGCAAACCTTCAGCTGCACTGACGATCTCAATCTTAAAACGAGACCGGAGTGAGAAGAGCCCAAGCCACCGGGCTAAGCGAGATGATCTCAATCTTGCTCGTGCTGCTGCTGCTGCCTCCCCCTCTCATGCATCAGTTCTTTGGGAAATCAGACGACAGGTTCTGAAGTTTCAGGAATTGGCCTTGCCGTTGCATTCCAAAGTCTACCACATTCCTAGAGATGTCAACGGCGTAGCCAGCTCACAATTGTGCACATCAGCCTCTGAAGTCTGAATTCTTTTACGTCGGAGTCTACTTGTTATTGCAGGAACGTAGCTCATATCAATCAATCTTGCCCTGTGCTTCAAGCAATAGCTCAAGTTCAGGACTATGTATTATGCTTTTGAGCTGCATGAAATTTAGGGCACCTTCTCTGTTAACAGCCAGAGGATGAAAAAGAAAACGGCATGGACGCAAGTAAGCGGGTCCCCGGCCTGTGGTCATACGGTACGGCGTGGGGGGACAAAACGGAGGGAGAGTGCGAGCGGGGATGGGGGCGGCGCGCTGGAGCAAAGAGAATGAGGGAGTTATTGCGGGTAGTTCCGTCCCGCCTACTCGATCGTCCTCTCACTTCATTCCCTACTCGCTGACCACCTCGGGATGTGAGATCAGAATGAATGCCCGCCCAAGTATACACATTGCGCGCAGACGAGCCGTCCCCATCGAGAGCTCATCGTCTTGGAGCCATGTGCGTGAGTGTCCATGGCCCATGCAACTATGCAAGGCCATGCCCCGCTCTCCCTCCCTCCCTGCCTGCTGCATGCCCCCCGTTCTTTCAGTTCTCGCATTCCCCGGCTCGAAAAGGCTCAGCTCCTTCTGCCCCCTTTCCATCGAAGAAGACTGTTTGCGTTCATTCACTCCGTCTTGGTGAAAATCCTGCTGCGGTGCAGTCTCTCCCTCTCTTTCTTTCTTTCTGCCTCGGAGTTCAGAGCAGTGTCGATGACGGGTGCGAGGTGCAGGAGGAGATTAATGGCGGCAGTGTAGCGATGGAGCCGAGCGAGCGAGCAGGGCAGACAGGCTGACTCGAAGTGACGGGTGCTGAAGAATTGTACGCGAGAATGCGTGTGTGTGTCTACTGTCTACACGCGCGTCCGGCGCAGCGAGCGCATGCCTGCCCTCCGTCCTGCCTGCCTGAGACTGCGAGGACGAGTAGTAAATGCATGCCGGGAATGCACCTCGGAGTCCACGTTTTGACACTGCTTTTCGATCCGCCTGCTGATATGGATGCTGCATGGTTGACCTGTCCCGTAACTGCCGAAGAATATATTCCCATCCAAACCAGTTTCGATATTGCCTGCTTTCGCAGTAATGGTGCATTTTTTACTCCCTCCGACCCGAAAATACTATGGTACTAATATTGTAGAGTTATTTTTTTTTAAACATGGCAAAAGATTTGTCTTTTCATTGATATAGAAGAAGAGAATTGGTCAGTTTATAAGGAAAATTGGCCATACAAGCGAGAAACGCAACACACCGGGTCCAAGGTCGCGTTCCAGACGAGTCCGCGGCTAAAACGCCTAAGCGATCCAAGCCACCACCCACACACCTCAACGCAACACGGCGGAGGCAAAAACCGGAGCCACCGCTCCGACGCCCATGCTGGCCCCAAGGCCACGCACCACCTAGCTGATGACGAAAAGTGACAGAGACACCACGCAGCTCACCGTCGCCTACGACCAACTCTCCACGGGCCCCTCTGACCTGTCGAATAAACACCGACCTCCCCCGATACCACATGTGATCAAGGTTTCCCTCCGGAAGCTTCCGGGCTAAGGAGCGAGAGACAACACCTCAACGGTGTCATCAAGAAGAACGACGCGGCGCCCCAGGGCGTCACAGTCGCCTGCCGTGCACGGCTTTCGCCCGGTGATGAGTCGCAGAGCTCCCGCCCTCCTCATGGACTGGCCAGACCACCGCCGCAAACCCGCCCGGGGCCTAGAACCACCTCGCGTCGACCCACCTCCTTGCTCGCAGCGATAAACATCGCCATCCGAGGCCGCCGCCCCGGCTTCCGGGCACCACACCAAGCCACAGCCCAGCAGGAGCCCACCACCGGAGTAGATTTGCCGGTCGACTGTAGCCACGGGTGGCTAAGCCGTGCCGCCGCACAACAATCCGACAAACCCAGATCGAGCCCTCCTGGCCCAGATCGGGCCCGTCCACTCGTGTCGCGACCGCAAGGGGCACCTGAAGCCACACCCTGCCGTCCCAACGGCCGAGGATGCCGCCGAGCTCCAACAAACACCACGGCTAATAAAGCCTGCCGTCGGGAGAGGGTCAGGGGCCGCCGCCCCTGCTTGCCCGCCCCAGAAGAAGCGAGCACCTCCGCTCAGGAGCTCGCCGTCGCGCTTCCTTTGGAGGCGGGCCTTGTCGCCGGCAACGACGGCGGTGAGGAGGCCGGTGCAGGGGGCTGCTGGGCGCGGGGATGGGGCGCCTCCGGTGTCGCCCCTGCGAGCTCCGGTGTCGCCCCTGCGAGCGACACGGGAGGTAGGTTGAGGAGTCGTAAAATGTGATACATGAATCAAGATATATTGTAGAGTTATACGTGCCTACCTTTTTCCTAGGGACACTTAATCCGAATCGGAGGTAGTAGAACATAATATCCTACACGGATCGATTTAAACAAATGGGGGGGGGGGGTACAGATTTTAGAGCAAAGGGTTTGCCAAAATAGTTACAGAGTTCTCAGACATACAACCCCGACCTCGCTCCCAGATTTCCAACCAAAAAAGATAAGAAAGATGACCCGAACATGAATTTTCTTTAATATTATTTTTATAAAAATTTCAGTAAATTACGCGAAAGAATATATTTTGAAAAATATTACGCTTTTGGGTTGGGCCAAACTGAAAGGCCCTTTTCGTTCAGATGCTAACCCGAAGATGGAACGGGCCACGTGCTGACCAAGAGTCAGAAGGTTTCGTCCTAACCCAACCCAAAATGAATATTTCACCTTGGGCCAAAACGAAAGGACCTTTTAGTCTGGGCTAAATCAAACGCCCGCCATTTCCGGATTAGCCAAAACTTGATTTCTTTTCTGAGTATAATTTGGTTCACAATTTTTTAATAACCAAATATTTTAATTCAAATTAACACTTCCAAAATTTTGGATAACCCAAATGACGAATCACCTTGGATCGCCTTTGAAATAAAAAATTATATTTTTCCAAATGATTTATCACCATAGATAGCTAACATAGCTGCTAGTAATAATAATGTATATATAAGTTTGTAACATCTAAAGGGTGATAAAATAATAATAATTCTAATTAAATAACATATGTTGCTAATAATATTTCATCCGAATAATTTAAATGGGTGATAAAATAAGAGTTTTGGGTGATGAAATTATATTGCTAACAAATAATATATATTGCTAATATATATTTCTAATTAAATTTAAATGGGTGATAAATTAAGTGTTTAGGGTGATAAATAATATTGCTAACAAAGAACATATATTGCTAATTATATTTAATGAGTGATAACTTATTAAGAATAATATTTATCCCCATATATTGCTAATTATATTTAGTCCAAATGATTTAAATAACAATATTTATTTTCAGTTAATAATAATGTATATATAAATTGTAACTTTTTAATGGGTGGCAAATAAATCCAAGTCACCTATATAAAGTTAGATCATGGATTTAAAAATAATTGAGCCTTTCAATTTCGCAAAGGGTGAAAGACATTTCGTTTTGGGTCAAGCTGAAAGGTTATTTCGTCACTAGGCCCATCGGGTGTTCTCTTGTCTTGCTCGAGGCCACCAAGTTTCAGAAGCCGATATATCAATCTCCTAATCGATAGCACCTTTTGGTTTGGTTGTGTAAGAAAAAGCGTCTTTTCGGGTTGGCGCAAAATGACAACGTAATATTTTAAAATAATCTTTTTCTTGCAATACTAGTGAAATTTCTATAAAAAAATCTATTTAAAGAATCCAAAACATGGGTGCATGAAGGACCCATCGAAGCCCCAATGGAAACCATGAAAAAAATCATGTTTCGAAATTCTAAACAGTTCTTAAAAAAAGCATTACTTAAGAACGTAGAGTTCTATAAAATTGTAGATTTGTAAGTTGGAACTCAAAGTTTCATAGAAGCTATGAAAATGACAAATTTGGCAATGTCGTAGCAAAATGAATAGTAGTTGTCAAAGTTAGTATTTATTACTCAATTTGTCATATTTAAAACTCCTAAAAAATTCCGAGTTTCAACTTGCAAATATATATGCCTATATAACTCTACCTTCCCATTTTGATATGAATTTTTTCGAACATTTTAAATGTGATTTTTTCTCGGTTTTCACATCACACTTTCTCGCCCCAATGCGCTAAGCAAACGCCCAGGGGAAAAAAAAAGGGTCCCATACCCCAGCACACAGCCCATAATATTTGGCCCAGCTGAAGCTACTGGATTGTGTGTTTTTTTTATGTGCGTTCTTTTCTTTTCTTTTCTTTTTGGAATAGGAGCAAAAGAAGAGAATTGCCCAGTTAATTCACGGAAAACCAGGCGAATACTGATACAACACACCGACCAAACCGAACTATCCACAAAGCAAGACCACCACACGACGACAACCTGACAAACTCTCGATACACCCAACAACCGAAACCTCTAACTCACCCCGGGCGTTCGGTCTGTTCGGTTTGCTCGGTCCGGTCTTTTCGGTCATCCAAAATTTCGGTCATCTAGAAACGCTACCCGAATTACGGCCGGTCTTTTCGGTCTTTTTGTATTCGGTCTTCGGTCTTTTCGGTCCGGTCTTCGGTCATGACCAAATAGACCGAAAAAAGGAAATAACAACAACACAATCTCTTGTTATATTTAGCTCATCCCCATAGTTATATTCCTTCAGCTCATCCTCATGTTCAAATGTCATCTACAAGAAGACAGCAACACAATCTCTTGTTTAGATGCCAATGCAGAAATATATAATCATAAGCATGCGTACCACTAGCAGTCTAGCACTAGCAAAGACGCAGAGTAGTCTAGCACTAAGCCTGATCTAGCACAGTCCGGCAACAAAATTACAGGGAAACAAGAACCAAGCTTGCTGTGTGCTTGGCATGCGTACCACAATCACAATCTCTTGTTCTAGTAGACATGGGAGGAGGCGGAGAATGGATGGAGGTCGCTGGTTCCAGGCGGCAAGATGGATGGATACGTGCTGAAATTAGGGAAAAGAAGTAGGGAACTAGGCCTCGATGGGCTGTGCTACATGCTAGAGTACACGAGTTGGGCCTGAATGTCTAATTCACATCGCTAGTTCTGTCCCTTCGGTCATTTCGGTCCTCAGCTCGTGATAACCGAACAGACCGATATTATTTCGGTTACTTGATTCTCAGGACCGATATTATTTCGGTTACCCGAAATTCTGGGTATTTCGGTTTCGGTCCCGGTCTTTTCGGGTTCGGGCTTCGGTTTCGGTTTTTTGTGCCCGGGGTGACCTCTAACACTTGATGAAAACACCTCAAGAAAAAGCATAGGGCAATACCAAAGCCACGGATCCATCCATCAAGTAGTGATGTGCGTTCTGACTTCTGAGACTTGGTCTGAGCGTGAGCTGGTGTCTCCCATCATTTTATTATGGCCCAAAAATCCCTGGCCCAACCGGTCCTAGGGACTAGCCCGTACGCGCAAATGGATCAATCTCCTGCCGACCGAATTTCCGATCGAGACCGAGCAACCTGCGTTGAAAAAACTAGGTAATGGATCGACGAGACTAGCAGATGGCAGACGGCCGCCAGGCGCTGTTGGAGGCGTCGCATCCGGTCCGTGCTTCCGTCAATTGATTCTCCCGGCCTAGCAACTTCCGGCCGATCAAGGTTTGCTGTTTTTTTAAACTTATTATATCTTACACTACTAAATTCGAACAATGTTTGCTTCTTCTTGTTCTTCTAATTTTTGAGACTTATCTTGACCTTCTAAATTAGATCAATATACTGTTTATAAATTAGTATTAATCCATATTACTTATTTATTGGTTTAAATATTGCTGGGCGTGCACGGCATAGGCCGGTTATGGGCTAGCACCATAACTCGACAAGTTAGACAACCTAAGGTCCACGCTTGTTGAGGGCCCATGTTTTCCCTATCACAAAAGCAAGGGCCCATTTTTTCATATTGCAGAGGGGGCTCTACAAAAATTGGGCCAGCCTTTGGAGCATTGTTAGCGGACCATTTTTTAGATGATTGTTAGTGGACTGGAGACATTCAGACAAGTTCAAGTGAAGTATCATTTATCTAAACAGCCAATTGAAGTATCTTCTTTATACTGTATATTAAACAATAATTTACGGAATACTGGAAGGAAAGATATTTCTCATTTGCGTTACATTTCTTCTTAATGGATTTCAGCAGAACTGAATCCAAATGATGGCTCGTGGATCAACCCATATAGAGGGAATTGACGTCATTTTTTCCTACCGAAACCACAATATGCGGGCAACCACCCGATTAACAGCGTTGCAAGATATATTAAGAGCATCTCCAATATGTAATGTAAAATAGGGCACCATGTTTTGCGTTATAGAGCACCAAAACATGTTTTGCTCATGCAGATGAGGTCCAGGAGATGACATATAGTAAAATAGGGCACGAAAACATATTTTCATATTACACAAATACATACATATGAATCAACAAATGCAAAAACATGATAAAAATCTATTAAAACGTGCATGGCTTTGATACAAACATGTAGAACTTCCTTTATGAACTTTTTGGTAATATTACACAGATTTTTCTGATGAACAAATAATAAGATATGAGCCAAGGTGACCCCCCCCCCCCCCCCCCCCCCCCCCCCCCCCCCCCCCGAAGTTGCCGAACATGAAAAGAATGGACTCTGGCGCGCTCCTACGGTCCTACCTCAAGGTGATCCGTCCACCACCAACAAATCCGGCGGCCGTGGCGGATGACCGGCCGCGCTCTTCCACATCGGTACATGCGCGTGCCTTGTAAATGCATGCCGGGAATGCACCTCGGAGTCCACCTTTTGACACTATATTTTTCGATCAGCCTGCTGGTGGAAATGGATGATGCATGGTTGACCTGTCCCGTTAACCTGCTCAACAATATACTCCCGTCGAGACCAGTTTCGATATGCGCCTGCTTTCCAGTACGATTGTTTTTTTTACTGCTTTCCAGTAATATCTACACAAAGATCAAATCTAATTAAGCAAAAGCAAAGGCAGAGTTTTAGAGCAACGTGTTTCCGCCGATTTCATTAACAAAACCAAAATAGCTACAGAGTTGTTAGACATACAACGCGACCTCACTCCCAGGTTTCCAACCAAAACGAACGATGACCAAAACATGAGAGTGCATGAAGGTAGCGATGAAAACGGACGAAACTGGATGCTGGCCCATTGGTTTTTTTATAGAAAAGTGGCAACATATACAGAGGTTTGAGCACGTCATTCGTCAAAAAAAAAAAAACATCATAACATGGTGAAAAATCATCAAGACACTATTTTTATTATAGTGAACAACTGAACATACCATCCTATGTGTACAATATCAATCTTTTTTTGGTGGTTCAGGGGCACACACAGTGCACTCGCATCCGTCGGGCTTGCACTCAGCAGTCCAAGTGCACTGAGGGCATCCCGTTTCCCAATGGGCAGCCGCATGACATTCGTGCAGGCAACTTGGGCGATCACACGGTACAGGCGTTTGTTTGAGTACCCCTGCACAATTTTCAATCCCAGTAACTTTTGATGCCTTCACTACAACCTCTGAAAAAATAAAAGCAAACCATGAATAAATGAAGGAATGAGACATCAAGGTGATGAATTGTTGGTCAAGATGACGGGAGCCACATATCATGGGAATAATACCTGATGATAGCACGAGGAGGATGAGAGTCACGAGCAGCATATGTGTTGTTCTCATATTTGTTGAATTTGGTGTCGTTAGGAAATCCTTGTCTGCTGAGAGTTGAAAAGAAATTGTGCATGCCTTTTATAGTGACTCTGATATCTGTGCATCTCTTTTTTAAACCTGGAATATAATCAATACAACTTAATGAAAACTTAATGGCAATTTATCATGTCAATATGTGGATATATATTGTATTAAATGCATTCTAAAAAATGACAATGTAATGTTTCCATATATTCATGTCCTTAATAAATGATTTTGCTGAAACATGCAAGCACTAGTACTTATTTGTGACAAATCGACTTGTTGGTGATATTCTTCTCATTTATGTGACAAATAGACTTGATGGAGTATATATATAAAATCATTCATTTCGTCATGAATGTGCATGGCATGCCCAGTTACTCTCACTTGTATGATGAAATACAACACACAAAAGCGAGCGCTGCCGTGCTCGCCCACTCACCCTCACGGCCTCACTTCTATGACGAAACAGAACACACGAAATAGAACTTGAGAGGGACTCCACAAGTGTAAATCATGCTCTAATAAATGGGAGCATGGAAGGTCGGTTATGGGCAAGCACCATAACTGGACAAGAGAGACAACCTAAGCCCCATGCTTGTTAAGGGCCCATGTTTTCCACAAAAGTATATACGTAGGTACATAGTCATAGGTCACAACTGCAAGGGCCCAGTCTCATTTTGTCGAGGGCCTTTGCAACAATTGGGCCAGCCTTTTTTTTTGGCGGGGGAAAGATAATTACATTAAGCCAGAGTAGGATTACCCTCATCTGCTATTAACTCGGCAATTTCCTGGGGGAAACTCTGTAGCCAGACTTGAGCTCTATTCTAAACCCTACCCATCCTAGCTAGAGCATGACTCTTACACCATTGATGTCACGGCTAATGCTAGCTATTTTAAATTCTCTCTCCTAAAGTAATTCACGAATTCTGCTAACTCTGAACGCATGGACGGACGTAATGGGTGTTCCTTTGTCGATCAGCTTGCCCGCGTCGGCGCAATTTGTTTCAACCGTGATGTTCAATCTCTTAAACGAGTAGTAAATGCATGCCGGGAATGCACCTCGGAGCCCACCTTTTGACACTATATTTTTCGATCAGCCTAATGGTGGAAATGGATGCTGCATGGTTGACCTGTCCCGTTAACCTGCTCAACAATATACTCCCGTCGAGACCAGTTTTGATATGGGCCTGCTTTCCAGTATTGCTTTTTTTACTAGGATGTAATATCTACACAAAGATGAAATCTAATTAAGCAAAAGCAAAGGTAGTGTTTTAGATCAAAGTGTTTCCGCCGATTTCATTTACAAAACCAAAATAGCTACAGAGTTGTCAGACATACAACGCGACCTCGCTCCCAGGTTTCCAACCAAAACGAACGATGACCAAAACATGAGAGTGCATGCATGAAGGTAGAGATGAAAACGGACGAAACTAGATGCTGGCCCATCCATTCTTTTTTTAGAAGTGGCAACATATATAGAGGTTTGAGCACGTCATTCGTCAAATAGAAAAAAAATCATGATATGGCGAAAAATCATCAAGACAATGTTTTTATTGTACTAGTTAACATACAATCCTTTTTTGGTGGTTCAGGGGCACACACGGTGCACTCGCATCCCTCGGGCATGCACTCAGCAGACCAAGTGCAATCAGGGCATCCCGTTTCCCAATGGGCAGCCGCACGACATTCGTGCAGGCAACTTGGGCGATCGCATGGTACTGGCGTTTGTTTAAGTACCTTTCCACAATTTTCAATCCCAGTAACTTTCGATGCCTTCACTGCGACCTCTGAAGAAAAAATACCATGAATACAAAGGAATGAAACATCAAGGCGATAAACTGTTGGTCAAGACGACGAGACCCACACATAATGCGAATAATACCTGGTGATAGCAAGAGGAGGGCGAGAGTCAGGAGCAGCATATGTGTTGTCCTCATCTTTGCTGAATGTGGTTTCGTTAGGAATCCTTGTCAGGTGAGAGTTGAAAAGAAATTGTGCATGCCTTTTTTATAGTGACTCTGAGTAGGGTTGGAAATTAAACTCGAAACTCGTGAGCCTAACGAGTACTCGAAAACTCGGCTCAACTCGGCTCGAACTCAGACACATATGAGTTGAGTCAAGCTGGCATTTATAGCTCATTAAGAAAACGAGCTTAATGAGTCGACTTACGAGTACTCGTTAAACTCGTGTAGCTCGTAATATGCCTAAAATCATAAGAATAATTAGGCCATACCTACGTGGGAGCATAGCCACTAGAGCCATGTAGACTATATATAGCAGTTATGTTCTATCACGTTGTTGATTTTTAAGCTATGGACAATAATTTGTTAAGAAATGATTGAATATTTAAGTTTATGCTATAATATGGACTACGAATGCTATATATGCATATGTTATTAACGTTTATTATCGAGCTTAATGAGTTTGATGAGCCAACTCGAGTTTTTATTGAGTCGAGCCAAGTTGGGGTCTGGAGCTCGTTTAGTTAACGAGTTGAGTTGAGTTAGCTCATTAACTAACGAGTATTTACGAGTTGAGTCGAGTTGAGTCGAGTTGGCTCGATATCCACCCCTAACTCTGAGTGCCTGCTTATAAACCTGGAATCTGATCAATACAACTTAATGGCAATTTATCATGTTAATATATGTGGATATATATTGTATTAAATGCTTTCTAAAATATGACAAATTAATGTTTCCATATATTCATGTCCTTAGTAAATGATTTTGCTGAAACATGCAAGCACTAGTACTAATTTGTGACAAATAGACTTGATGGCTATATGAGGTGTTCTCAATTATGTGACAAATAAACTTGATGGAGTATATATATAAATCATGGCACGCCCAGTTACCCTCACTTATATGACCAAATACAACACACAAATGCGACCGCTGCCGTGCTCGCCCAGTCACCCTCAGCCTCACTTCTATGACGAAATAGAACACACGAAATAAAACTTGAGAGGGACTCCACAAGTGTAAATCTTGCTATAATAAATGGGAGCATGCAAGGCCGGTTATGGGCTAGCACCATAACTGGACAAGTTAGACGACCTAAGGTCCATGCTTGTTAAGGGCCATGTTTTTCACAAAAGTATACACGTAGGTACATAGTCATATGTCACAACTGCAAGGGCCCATTGTCTCATTTTGCAGAGGGGCCTCTACAACAATTGGGCCGGCCTTGGGAGCGCTCTTAGTTGAGTGGAGACACTGAGACAAGTCCAAGTGAAGTATCGTTTTATTTTATTTTGTGAACAGCAAGCGCAGTGCCTACTTTATACGATGAAAAAAAAGTATCTGCTTTATACTGTTTAAACAACAATTTACGGCATACTGGACGAAAAAAAAAACAATTTACAGCATACTGGACGGAAGATATTTCTGGTTTGTTTTTCAATTCAACTCAATGGATTTTAGCAGAACTTAATCCAAAAAATGGCTCGTGGATTGACCCATCCAGAGGGAATTGGCGCCATTTTTCTTGTCGAAACCGCAATATGCCGGCAACCACTCGGCTCACAGCGTTGCAAGATATATTAAGAGCATCTCCAATAGATGATTTCAAATAGGGCACTTTTTTTTTTGTGTTATAGGGCACCAAAATTTGTTTTGCTCTCGCAGGAAAATTGTGAGATCCATGAGATAATGTAAAATAGGGCAGGAAAACATATTTTCATATTACACAAATGCATAAAAATGTACAAGCATGATGAAGATTTGTTTAAACATGGTTGACTTTGATACAAGCATGTAGAACTTCCTTTATGAACTTTTTGGTAATACTACACATACTTTTCCGATGTACAAATAATAAGATATGAATTTATAAGTTTTATTCATACTCTAGAATTCTGGAAATAAAGAAAAGGTTAAAACTCTGACGGATGGGTCCCACTGACACGCCAACATGACGTCAGCACGACGGTCGTCTTCGATTCACAGCGATGGAGAACGCATGGGAGGATGAGACCTAGTGTGTTCGACACATCTCATCGCGGCGTGTCGATTGTTGGTGGCACGAGGACCAAATGGTCACCGGAGCGGCGCCGGTGAGTTTCCTGCGGCGACGCGTGGGGGTGTTCTGGGTAACGACAAAACAAAGCACTAGTGTGTGAGGAAGGAGATGTCCTGGAGGACCGGTTGCTCAGCCTGGACGTGGGATCAAGGTCAAAGACGATTGAATCGAGTGCGACAGAGCTTCACCACCGCGAGGAAGACGACCTCGATCCCGCTGCGGCGGCCAAAATCGCCTCTAAGCACGCTGATTGGTCATGGGTATAATTTCCATTTGCTCAGCTTGCTCGTCTTCTTTTCAATATATATTTTTTTTCCTCATTTTCTCTTCTACCTTTCGGCGGATAACAAAACGATTTTTTTTTTGTTTACTAGCTGTGATATTTTCCAGTAGAAATGAAATTAAACTAGATATGATGGATTAATGAATGAAAGACAAAAATAGCAAACCATCAAGGCAATTTTTTAAAAATATTTTTTTCTTATGAATTTACGGCATACGCAAGACCCGCCTGAACCATCATCAAATCGGAAAAAACTTTACAATGTACTTTAAAAAGAAAGCAGAACAAAAATATGAAATGCAGGGTGTCAGTTTCACGAATTGCAGCAAACCATGTAAGGCCTCCTTTGGATCGGAGGAATTTTAAAGGATTTTCGTAGGATTTCAAGAATTGGGTTCTTGAAATTCCTGAGGATTGGGTTCCTAAGGGGCTGATTCCAGAGGATTTAAGACATTAGGTCTGACTTCTAGGAAAAAATCATGGCGCGAAAAGCGAGCGCTTGAGCTGTGCTCGCGCCAAAACTGCAAGCGCTGATTCGTGTATTGGCAGCGAAACTCTCAGGCCCGTCTTCCAAATCACAACCAAAATAAAAAATAATACTCCCTCCGTTCATAAAAGGATGTCTCAACCTAGCTCAAATTTGCATGTATCTACACACGATGTAGATACATGCAAATTTGAGCTAGTTTGAGACATCCTTTTATGAACGGAGAGAATATTATTTAATACATCAGATTCCTCTACTATTCCTATGGGCAGCCAAAGGCTCTATTGTTTTCGTTCCTGTAGTTTAGGATTCCATAAGGGCATGTTTGATTCGCAGGATATGAAAAACGTAAGAATAGAAAAACTGCAGGATTGTAATGTCATGTCCACTTCAATCCTACAGGATTTCACATGCATCAATCTTTGTTTGATTCCATCACAGGAAAAGTAAAGGATTTTAAAAAAGAGGTGTGAGTGGATGTTAGAATTTCTATAGGAACTAGTGCAAAGGATTCCATAGGAAAAATTCCTAGGATTCAATCCTATGAATCAAACAAGTACCATAGGAAAAATTACTAAGGATTTCAATCCTACAAGATTCCTATACAAATCCTTTGAATCCTACAGGATTGGAGATGTGTATTACCCGAACCCTCTACTTTTCCTATTCCTTTGGTTTAAGAATCCTATGATCCAAAGAAGGCCTAAAACAGCACCGCAGGGAAAAAAAATCGCGGACACGTGATTTGAACCCACAAACCAGTTGAGTTAGGAGTTTTACTGAGTGCCTGTGGCAAGAACACTATTCCTAGGTGAGTCACACGTCCCCTCAATGTGTCAACCTGGGTACACGCTACACGGGCTAGCTATTCGGCGTGTATTCAGAAATTGCACTGGAAGAAGAATTTTGCACACATAGAATTTATTTATTCTGGTAGCATCTGAATCACGGTACACAAACATTGGCTTGTTTGATTCATAGGATAGGAAAAGTGTAGGAATAGGAAACCTAAACGATTGAAGTGGCATGTCTAATTGAATCCTATGTGAATAGAGATTGTGTTTGATTGTGTGAAGGAATTTTTCCAAGAGGTTGGACCTCATGCTTTTTTCCTATAGGATTTGCACTACAAGATTCCTATGGGAATAATTCCTATAGGATTGGATCCTATGAATCAAACAACTTAATAGGAAAATTTCCTATAGGAATGCATCCTCCAAGAGATGTTTTGTGGTACCCTCAAATGAATTAGAGCCCTCCATTTTCGTCCATCCAATGGCCCAAACGAAATCATACTAGTGCTGAAAATTTGAGTAGTTGAAATCATACTAGTGCCATATTTGCGACCTCCCACAGATGGGCCACGGCCCAATAAGCGAAATGGGTGCCGATCCAACAAAAAAATAGTGATTTGGCCCAAGATCTGGATGGCAAAGAGCCAAAGACTACGTTCCCCAAATTCATTGTCTAAAAAAAACAAAACGTTCCCCAAATTAACGAAATGGGTGTTAACCCTAGTTCATCCCGGGCGCCGGCGACTGGCCGCTCCTCCCTCCACCTCCAGGCCACGATCCTCCGTCCACCTCCAGGCCCCGCTCCTCCCTCCACCTGCAGGCGCCGCCAGGACAGCTGCCCACCCCGGCAAGCTCGACCGCCCCTCCTTCCCGGCCGCTGCGACGTTGGCCTCGTCCTCTATCCAAGATTGGACGGCGCCGTCTTCCTGGCTCCCCTAGGCGGCTGAGATTGTCCTCAGTTCCACTCCCCTCGCTCCCACGCGCAGACAGTCGCCGCCGTCCTTGTCACATTTGTCGGCCGCGTCGGAGTGGGGAGCTAGAGGGGCGCCGCGTCGGCCGCGGCATGGGAGCTGTCCGAGACGTCTTCGTCGGCCGCCGATGAGCTGAGGAGGGCGTGCACGTGCACGTGCTCGACCTGCATGCAAGAGGGTAGCATGCTGATCCACGAGGAAGGGGGCGCGGCGGACCTGACGAAGGAGGTGGCCAAGGACGCGGCGCTCCCGCTGACCATGTTCGACCGGCAGCTCGTGCTCTACCGCGACGCCGACGACGTGCTCCACTGCCCGCACAGGTGCGCCAGGCCATCGTTTTTCTCCCTGACCTGATCTGAAATTGTTGATCATTTTCTGATGTCACTAGTCTTGATTCAGTCAGTGATCGTGTATGTGAGTGTGTTGTTGGCACAGCAGTTTTCATCAGTCAGTGTGTTGTCGTTTCAGAGTTTGAAACCAAATCGTGCATCCGAATTCAGAATATACAAATTTATTTATGTTGGAAATTTACAAGTTTGACAATTAACTCACTACTACAAGAGTTGGACGGTCAGTTCACAACTAGTTTACAGTATGAACTCTAGTTTTTCATGCCATTCGCAAAGGCTTGTCCCCCTGATGAAGGAGATGTATGAACTCCAGAGCCGCTCCACACCACGTTTACTGTAGAATTATGTGATGTTCTGCACAATTGTTTACCTCAGTCACTCACAATCATGCATGGATGCACACTACACTATGAAAGCTGACCGCATTTAGAAGCCTGACCAAGGCTAACCGCTGTTAGTCCTACTAGTATACTAGTTGATAGTTCAATGCTACGACTTTGAAAATTTTAGAACTGAAGTAACTCCAAATCATGAATAGAACAAATGCAAATCACTTCGTGTGAACATGTTTCACTGAATCTATCAAATAGGCTGTAATTAACTTTACATGTTTTGGTCAGACGCTAAGTGCTAATCAATGTAGATTTTTTTTGTAGCCAAATGGTCAGCTAGCTAGCTTGCTACTTTTCAGGTCACCAAAAGCTGCTGTTTGCAATCAAACAAGCTAGTGCAGCTGAGGCCACATTGCTTATCGAGGTTGCTAAAAAAAATCTTAAAAAATGCTGTGTGCAATCAATCAAATATTGTGGGGGCGTAGCGGTGCATTCACACAATTATAAACTCAGGCAGAAGGGTATCAAATACTTTAAAAAGAACTTAGCATCAATACTTATATAAGCTAGACTGCATTGAACAGAATATCCGAAGCAAGTAGACTGCAATATAGTGCTTATTCAAGGTTGTTTTAGGGTACGACCAGAATTTTACTTGGTCAAACAGACGATCCATCTCGCCCATAATTCCGAGTCAGTGCTCATGGATCTTTGAATTTCTGTACTTCTATTAGTTTTCCGTCTTTAGATCTTTAAATTATTTGTAAATGATGTCTACATGGTTCTTTGTAGGTTCAAAGATTTTTGTCAACTATGACAACGAGAGGATCAGTATCACGTTTCAGTGCTCATGGATCGCCTGACTTAGAGTATTGTGAACTGCCGGAGCTTCAATGTGCTTGCGACGAACCAGCAATGCGCCACATATATCACACGGAAAATTATGAACGGCTGTGCTTTCTAAAGTGCAATGTACCTGAGGTGATATTTATATTGTATTCATATCCAATATTGTGCAATATTTTAAACACGTATTTCCTTCAATTGAATAACTGAAACTTTTTCTTTTGTACAGGGTTGTAATTTGTCAATCCGGGAGGACCTTCTCAACAAGTATGCTGAACATACAGTCGACTACTGCACAGCTGCTTCAAACAGTAATCTACAAGATGCATTGGCTTCATCTGTCTACCTTGTGAAGGAGAAGGAAGAACAAATTTTACAATTAGAAAATAAACTTTGCTCTATATGCACGGAACTGTCTGTTGCAGAAGAGAACTCCAAATATAGGAAATATTTTGCACGTTTCTGGTTAATGCTGGTTTTGTACATAGCTCAAATAATAATTCCAACAGTATAGACATGCAGTATTCAAATATTCATATAATTGCAAAGATCACGCAGCCAAACTGCAGCAACTTAATCATTGTACTGAAAAGTTTCAGTACGCATGACACGACTTGCACATACCAGAGAAAAGAGGGAAATACACTAGGCGTAGCTGACCGAATCAAACTTGCAACAACCAAAAATATCAGGAAAATTTCTCTAAAGTCTCACCCAGGCTTCAAGCTTTACAAGAACTTCAAAGTACACTCAGTTTTTCTGTGAACTTATACCAGATACAAAAGAAATCACATCGTTTTCTACCTACAACTTCTGTCATCCAGAAACGGCATCAGCACTCTGGATACTGTTTGCTTGGGTCGCACCAAGCTTGTTCCAGGGAGACACTTGCTGGAGAAGAGTGCTCAATATGCTATTCCAGGCTCCAGCTTTCTGGAGAGTGCTCGAACCATCAGCTGAAGAGCCTTCTTTTGAGGGCTCTGAGAGATCAGACATCTGCAGCGCCCAAAATAAAATTATCAAAGCTTGAAGGAAAAGAAATGAACTATCATAATTCAGTGAGTCCTACTCATTTTATTGGAATGAGTAACAAGGAGTCTACAGTGACATATGACATAAAATAAACACCCAGCTTAAAATTCTAAACACACGATGTTAAAATATACAATTAAGCATTGTACAGTTACACTACACTCAAGTATCTGTACCCTACATGGACAAGGGTCAGAGGGCATAAACATAGCATTCGTGGCACCTAAACACATTCAGCATGCTTAATTTACACATACGAGATGCATCCCTAATGTTTCATGACTCCAATGAGGGTGCTCACTGAAGTGAATCATTCATAAAGATTAGGAGCAGAAGATAGACAGCGACTCACTGTACCTACGAGACCACACGGAGGCACTCATCATGCTCCTCATGCTCCATCTCTGAAAACTGCATATCAGAAAATGAATATTCAACGTTACTACTCAAATAAATAATGTCTCAATTTTAAAAAGATATTTTCATGTGCAAGATGAAACGACATGTAAAATTAACTGCACATATGCAAATGTGACTCTTGCACTAGAGAGGCACAACAGAATTTCTCAAGCTAATATTCTTAGCAGATGCAAGATTTCATGTTTTCTGAATAACTTAATGCAGAGTCGAGCATAAATATGGTCTAAAGAGACGTATTTATTAAGTGGCAAACTTCAACCCAAGGGATATATGCAGTTGTACTATAGGTGCAAAGCTAACCCTGATGCATGAATACAATTTCTGTCCACCTAAAAATTCCAGTGCTTTGTCAGAACTTATATCCACATCCCATGTATGATGTATCACAGGCCAAAGAAACAAGTAGCAGCAAGTACCTTAGTCACAGAAATACGTTGTTTTCATGAGAAGAAGGAACACGCAGCATCAGCAAGTATTTCTAAATGTATCTAATAAACGTATGGCACTGTACTTTCATCTTAAAAGTAGGGCATGCGTTTAGCCTCTTAATGGCTAGTTCATCAAGTGATTGTTAGAGTTAAATGTCAGTAACTGAGAAATAAGCAGTTCTGCCGAAAATGCTTTTACTGAAAACAGTAAGAGCACAGGCCATGGTGAGTAACATTCAGGTAATCTCCGAAAACAAATTTGCTTACATGGTTCAGTTTTGCTATTACGTACATAACTCAATGTTCATCACTCGTGCCTCAGGCGAGATTGGGCCGGCGGTATGCAGCACCAACGGGTTGGCTTGCCGGTCTGGGAGACGATACGAGGCGGGGGAACGAGGAGGTGTCCGCGTCCGAAGTGCAGGCGGCGGCGGCGGCGTAGAGGTGGCGGCGGTGTGCTCGGGCGTGTGCGAGGTGACGGCGGCGAGTTCGGGAGTGAGGTGGGGATGGCGACGAGAAAGGGCGTGAGGTGGGGCGGCGGCGAGATCGGCGGTGAGGTGTGGCGGCGGCGATCTCGGGGCGTCTGGTCGTGCGGCGGCGAGATCCGTGTGAGGTGGGCCGGCGGCGAGATCGCCCTTGAGGTGTGGCGGCGGCTCGATCGGGCGTCCGCTGGATTTGCTACTGCATCTACATTTTTTTTACCGCATCGCTACTTTAAAAAATAATGATACCGGCTAACTGGGCCTGCTGGGCCTAATCTTCGTCTCTTCATCTCAGCCGTCCGTACCAAATCATACTAGTCTCTCTCGTTGACCATTGAAAGGTACTGTAAAAGTTCCCTCCAAAAAACCTACACATATTCTTTTGATTCAAACGGGCCCTATATCTCTGTACGTTCTACTCGCACTAAGTTTTTTTTTTTGCGAAAAACTCACACTAAGCTGACAGACACATGCAATACTACTGACAATTATACGCATATTAGCAGTACCGTACAATATAAGCAAACTATATGTATGCGAATTCAAGACCTACTGATCAAGGTTGTTTATTCCACCATTGGCTTATTGCCTGCACTGTGACCTGAGCAGGGTTCCCCGGGGCGGCGGCATCAGCCAGAGCGTGCAGTGCGGATAGACCTTCACCGGGATCCGGCGTAACAGGCCGATAACGAGCCGCGTGCGGATAATGCCGGCGAGGTGGAGCACCACCGGACCACCATTCGCCGTCGCGTTACGCCACGCCTCGGCATCCTCCTGCGGCAGCGGAACCTCGCTGGCGTTCCCGATCATTCATTCACTCCGTCTTGGTGAAAATCCTGCTGCAGTGCAATCTCTCCCTCCCTCTCTTCATCTCTGCCTCGGAGTTCAGAGCAGTGTCGATGACGGGTGCGAGGAGCAGGAAGAGATTAATGGCGGCGGTGGAGCCATGGAGCGAGCGAGCAGGGCAGAGAATTGTACGCCAGAATGCGTGTTGGTGTCTACACGCGCGGCCGGCGCAGCGAGGGCATGCCTGCCGTCCGTCCTGCCTGCCTGCGGCGATGACGAGTAGTAAATGCACGCCAGGAATGCACCTCGGAGTCCACGTTTTGACACTTCTTTTCGATCCGCCTGTTGATGGAATGCAGGGGATGCTGCATGCTTGACTAGTCCTGTTCAACAATACACACTCCGTCGATCGAGATCAATTTAGATATTGCCATATTGGCCTGCTTTGTAGTACTCGTGCTTTTTTTCTAGGTATCCAGTGAAAATGTCCGTTCAGTTCAAACCTACAAACTATCATAGCAAGCCATCGATCGATTGTTAAACGATAGGCTTCTAGAAGGAACCAAGTTTCGGTAGTTGTATAAACCGAAACTTGGATGTTTTCTTATTCTCAAGTTTGTAACAAATCTGTAATTTTGGTCTTTGATCCCCTATATAATCACAAGCTGACGATCCGCGACAAGTACCACAGCAACGAGCAAGTTCACACCGCTGGTGGGGCAGGTATGGGATATTAGTCATATTGGTGAATCTGTTGTTAGTACCCCTGATCGCGATCTACAACTCAAAAATATTCTTTATGTTCCTCAAGCTAGTAAAAGCTTATTGTCAGCACATCGTCTTGCTTTTGATAACAATGCTTTTGTGGAAATTCACCCAATTTTTTCTCCATTAAGGATCAAGTAACGAAGAGAACTCTTCTTCAAGGCAGATGTAGGCGTGGCCTATACCCTATTTCGTCGTGTCATCCAGCTCAAGCAAGCATGCTCTCAGTGCCATCAAACCGTCTTCGGAGAGATGGCATCTTAGCTTAGGTCATCCATCATCGGTCATAGTCAAGAGAGTCATTAGTCAAAATAATTTACCTTGTTCCAGTGAGTCCAATGATGATTCTGTTTGTGATGCCTGTCAAAAAGGCAAGAGTCATCAGTTACCCTATCCAAAGTCTGTCAGTGAGTCGAGTGCTCCTTTAGAACTTGTTTTTTCGGATGTTTGGGGTCCTGTTGTTGAGTCCGTTGGACGAAATAAATATTATGTGAGCTTTATAGATGATTTCAGTAAATTTACATGGATCTATTTGCTCAAAAATAAATCTGATGTGTTTCAAAAGTTTCATGACTTTCAAAGCCTTGTTGAGCGCAATTTGACAAGAAAATTCTTGTGATGCAAACAGACTGGGGTGGTGAGTATGAAAAACTAAACTCCTTCTTTACCAAAGTTGGTATTTCTCATCATGTGTCATGTCCTTATGCTCATCAACAGAATGGTTCGGCTGAGAGAAAGCATCGTCACATTGTTGAAGTAGGCTTGTCTCTCCTTGCTCAAGCTTCTATGCCCTTAAAATATTGGGATGAGGCTTTTATTTCTGCCACATATCTTATTAATCGCACCCCTAGTCGTGTTATTCAGTTTGAAAATCCTTTGGAGCGTCTCTATCATGAGAAGCCAAATTATGAATCTCTTAGAATTTTTGGGTGTGCATGCTGGCCGAACCTTCGTCCTTTCAAATCTAGAAAATTGGAGTTTCGTTCTAAGCAATGTGCTTTCCTTGGCTATAGTATCTTGCATAAAGGTTTTAAATGCCTTGATATTTCTACCGGTCGTATCTATATATCTAGAGACGTGGTATTTGATGAGAATATTTTTCCCTTTGCTACCTTGAATCCTAATGCCGGTGCTCGTCTTAGGTCCGAAATTCTTTTACTTCCAGAGTCTCTTTTGAATCCATCTGATCAAGGGGGACTACATACAGTTGATCATATGTCTAATAGTCCTGTTTTTACTGACCCTAACCATGCACAAAGTGTGCAAAACAGTGATTTTATGCCGCAGATACGGACAACCAGAGTGGACACGCAGCACGGAGAAAATTCTCCTTCCATCACCAATCCCGAGCGATCGGCAGCAGGTCCAGGAGGATCTGCATCGGGACCCCAGCTCGGTCGGGGCACGTGGCCAACGGCCACTGGTGCGGACGGCACGGGCGCAGAGGAAAGCGCGTCCCGGCGCGCGGCACAAGGAGGCGCGGGGTCGGCACACGCCACCGGCCCGTCTGTGGGCGACACGCGGCACACACGAGCGGCTGGGACAGGCGGTCCCGGATCGCCTTTTCACGTGGCAGCGGGGGATTCGCCGATCAGATCCTCTGATCCGCTGTCATCTGGCGTGCTGACCGGGGCAGAAGATGCTTCCGGATCTTCTGTGCATGTTGATCAACAGCCTGCTGTGCAAAGAGCACACACAAGGTCTCAAAGTGGGATCTTTAAGCTATGGATTCCAAAAGATGGAACCATCAGGTACGCTGGGTATTTGTCTACTGAACCAGAAAATTGGCATGAAGCATTAGGTGATAAAAACTGGAAAAATGCAATGGATGCTGAATATAGTGCTCTCATGAAAAATAAAACTTGGCATCTTGTAGCTCCAAATCAAGGGAGGAATGTGATAGATTGTAAGTGGGTCTACAAAATCAAGAGAAAAGCGGATGGTACAATAGACAGATATAAAGCTAGGCTAGTTGCTAAAGGTTTGAAGCAGCGCTATGGCATTGATTATGAGGACACATTTAGTCCAGTAGTTAAAGCAGCTACTATCAGATTGGTTTTTCTATTGCTGTATCCAGGGGATGGAGTCTTCGCCAGTTGGATGTTCAGAATGCGTTTCTTCATGGCGTTCTGGAGGAAGAAGTGTATATGAGGCAACCTCTGGTTATGAAATAGAGGATATGCCGAATCATGTGTGCAGGTTGGATAAAGCTTTGTATGGGCTGAAACAAGCTCCTCGGGCATGGTATCATAGACTGAGTATGAAACTGCAACAACTCGGATTTAAACCGTCCAAGGGAGACACTTCACTCTTCTTGTACAAGAAGGGAAATATTACCATGTTTATGCTTGTGTATGTTGATGACATAATTGTTGCAAGTTCTTCACAGGAAGCTACTTCGGCATTGTTGAGTGATTTGAGAAATGACTTTGCCTTGAAGGATCTTGGAGACCTTCACTACTTCCTTGGTATTGAGGTAAAAAAGGTTGGTAATGAATATTGCTAACTCAAGAAAAATATGCTAATGATATCTTGGCTCGAGTGGGTATGAAGCAATGTAAACCGGCAGCTACTCCAATCTCTACTACTGAAAAATTGTCTATGCGAGAAGGGGAACCTTTAGGTCCTGATGATTCAGCTCGATACAGGAGTGTTGTAGGAGCTTTGCAGTATTTAACTTTGACAAGACCTGATATATCATTTTCAGTTAATAAGGTTTGTCAATTTTTACATTCTCCTACCAGTTTACATTGGACAGCTGTTAAGAGGATATTAAGGTATCTTAAAGGAAGTGTAGCCGTTGGACTTAAGTTCAACAAATCAGATTCGTCACTTGTGAGTGTATTTTCAGATGCGGATTGGGCAGGGTGCCCAGATGATAGAAGATCAACATGTGGTTTTGCTGTGTTCTTCGGTTCAAATCTTGTATCATGGAGTGCAAGAAAACAAGCTACGGTATCCATGTCAAGTACAGAAGCAGAATACAAATCTTTGGCTAATGCAACTGCAGAGGTAATATGGATAGAGTCTTTACTTGATGAACTTTGTGTTAGTCATCCTCAAACAGCATGTCTATGGTGTGACAACCTTGGTGCAACTTATTTATCAGCTAATCCAGTGTTCCATGCGAGGACAAAACATATTGAGATTGATTTTTATTTTGTGAGAGAAAGAATAGCACAGAAATTGTTAGATATTCGATTCATACCCACAGGTGATCAAGTTGCATATGGGTTTACTAAAGCACTGCAGGTTCGACAACTAGAAGCCTTCAAAAGCAACCTCAACCTGGAAGCGTTGAGATTGAGGGAGGATGTTAAACGATAGGCTTCTAGAAGGTTTTAGTATGTAACTTGTAAACCAAGTTTTGGTAGTTGTATAAACCGAAACTTGGATGTTTTCTTGATTCTCAAGTTTGTAACAAATCTGTAATCGTTTGGGCTTTGATCCCCTATATTAACACGGAACACGAGCCGAGACAAAGGCATCGTTTTACCCAAACCCTAGTAGAAGTTTAATATCGATAACATATGGTACAGATCAAACGTGGGAATCCCACCAGCAACTTAGCCGCAGTTTGCAAATTACCCTTGTGCCCTTACGTGTGCTGGGTTACAATTTCAGAAAAAGAATTTGCTTCAATCTGTTCCGCCATGGAGCATTGTCTAGCGCCGCTCGTCATGTGCGCCCGTGCGGCTCACTCCCAGACTTGACTCCTCTTCGTCGACCTCGGTCTGCCCCGTCCAGGGTCTTCCTCGCATGCGGTAGCGCCAGGTCCCCGTCTCCTGGGGGCAGCGCCAGGTTGCCTGGTCGTGGAGGTCGCCTCCGTGTGGGGGCATCACCATGGTGGTCCTGTCAGTCTTAATGACCTCACTCCCAGGTTTCCAACAAAAATAGATAAGAAAAATTACCAAAACATGGAATTTTCTTTAAAATTATTGTCTTAATAGAGATTTCATTAATATTGCACGAAATAAAATATTTTTTAAAATATTACGCTTTTGTTTGGGCCAAACAAAATCCCTTTTCGTTCAGATGCTAAGCAAAATGTAGAACGGGCCATATTGCCGACCAGAGTCAGGAAGGTTTCGTTCTAGCCCAAACCGAACATTTCAGCTTGGGCCAAAATGAAAGGATCTTTCAGCCTGGGCCAAACAAAAAGCCCGCCATTTCTGGATTACCCGAACCTGGATTTCTTTTCTGGTATAATTTGGTTGTCAATTTTTTCTGAAAAGTATTTTAATTTGAATTAACAGACCCAAAATGTTGAACAAGCCAAACGACGAATCACATTGAATCCCCTTTGAAATAACAATATTTTCATTTAATAAAAATATATTTTATACAAATGATTTATCACCACACACAACTAACAATATTGCTAATAATAATAATATATATAAGTTTACAACTTTTTAATGGGTGATAAAATAATAACAATAATATTAATATTTATCACCATATATTGCTAATTATATTTCACCTAGATGATTTAAATGGTGATAAATAAGGGTTTAGGGCTTTAGGCTGATAAAATAAATTTGCAATAATTAAAATATATTTCGAGTTATAGTTAATGGGTGATAAAATAATAACAATATGATATCTATCACCATAGGTTGCTATTTATATTTCATCTAAATGATTTAAACAACAATATTTCTTTTCAGCTAATATTAATAATGTATGTATAAGTTTGTAATTATTTAGTGCGTGATTCAAGTCAGCGATATAAAGTTACATCATGGATTAAAAAATAATCAAGCCTTTCAACTTTTTTTTTGAATGTTAGCAGGATCACTGCTAAATCCATTGAATAGATAGAAGGTTGGTCCAGTTTATATGGGAAACCGGACCCAAAAACCATACATGATGCATTTCGGCGAACACACAACACACAACCTCAAAACCACGAGTCCCTCTAACCGGATCCACCTCCTAAACGACACCCCCAAGAGAGAATGCGACACCGGATGGCGCCACCGTCGTCCGGTCTAGAAGACTAGACCTAGGGTTTCCCCTGGAGCATGCTAGGCAGGGCGGGTGGGAGTAGCTACGTCGATGCCTCCAATAAGGGAACGACGCCCGAAGGCGCCGCCATCGACGACTCCGGCCACAGCTGGAGTACGGCTTTCACCGGTATTCTCTCCCACACAACCCAAGACATGGATCTGGCAGCCCTGCCATACCGCAGCCCCAGCCGCCACGGCCACACGCACCTCCCAGCAAGCTCGACGTGCTGCCCACCTCTCTTCTCTACTCCTACTGAACAGAGGATGCAACCTCCGCTGCGGCGCCATTCTTCTCCCAATGGAAGGATGCAACCAAATACTAGGCGCCATTCGTCTCCTCGAGGATGCAACGCCCGCGGGCCATTCATATCCCGCGGAGGATGCAACAACCGCAGGGTGGCATTCTCTCCCTCCAGCCATCACCATCTCTGCCGCACGTCCACCACAACGCCATGCTTGCAAACCACCCTCAGGAGGATGCAACAACCAAGAATGGTGCCATTCATCTCTTGGTAGAGACTGAACGGTCATTTCGTTTTTGCTCAGACTAAAAGGTACTTTTTTACCTGGCCCACTGAGGGTCAGATTCTATAGCATCGAGTGACCCGGGCACTGATTGTTGTCTTGTCTTCCTCGCAGTCGTTTCGTTTGGGAAGCCACTATGCAATCCCCAAATCGAATTGCACCTTTCGGTTAGGCTCTGAAAGAAAAGGTGTCATTTTATTTGGCGCAAAAAGACATCATAATATTTTTTAAGTAATTTTTCGCATAATATCAGTGAAATTTATAGAAAACATACTATTTAAAATATTAAAACATGAGTGCGAGCTGGGTGACCACATATGGACAAAAAAAACTGGGGCCCATATCCCATCGCACAGTCCATAATATGTGGCCTAGCTAAAGCTAGTGGATTGTGCGGTTTTTTTACATGTGCCTTCCGAGACTTGTTCTGAGCGTGAGGACGAATCCTATATATCGCCCAACAACGCTCTAGATGCTCGTGCCGCCTGAAGCACTTCCACAACAGGCACATTTTTCTCTTTTTTGTTTCTTTCTTTCTTCTTCTTCTCTCTTGTCTTTCCCTTTTTCTTTTCTTATTTTGTTTACTTTATTTTTTTCCTTTTTTGTTTTTTATGATTTAAAAAATGGTTAGAATTAAAAAAATATTTAGATTTAAAAATGATTGACCTGCACACAACATAATCAAACGAATTTGCCCCAACGAAACAGGATGGTTGTCAATCTCCTTGGCTTGTTGTAAACAAAGGACTAAACGTATGGGGTGAAAAATAAATGTAGATGCAAAAAGTAACAGCGGCAAATGATGATGGGAAGCAATAGAAACGACGTTTTAATCTCTCCTATCTTCTCTCCTATCTAAAAAAGAATTTGGTCCTCTGGTACGTCAAGGTTTTCGTCCAACTTTTTATTCGCTGGTCGATCGCCTAGTCCCTCCTCACACATCCCCTAATCACGCAAGTAAAAAGAAACAAACCCCGCATCCTCATACTCCTGTACCGCCGCACATCCTTCCCCATCTTATTCGTGTGGTGGCCGGGTCTGAGCACTACCACATTCTTCCGGAGGCGTGAGGGGGGAGCGCCAGGACGAACGGGGGCGGCGGGTTGACAGCCATGGCCCCAGCCTGGCAGCCTCTGTGCCGCGCAACTTCCCTCACCGCGACCGCTGATAGCTCCGTTCGCCGCCGCCTTCACCGACAATCGTGATGCATCCTATCAACCGGCGGCAGACCATGGTGCCAAAAACACCCACGCATATCTCCTCTGTTTTGATCCAAAATTCCCGTATCAAGCTACACAACAAATGTGCGGCAGACATGCCGCCGTCTCTGTCGACCGAGAACGCCCCAAGAAGCCGCCGTATCAGTCGTCTGGAGTACTAGAGGATCACCCACACCTTGCTGCTCCTTCTCGCTCAATAGGGTGAGACCCCGGTTTGTTTTGTCGCCGTCTCCACCATTTGGTAATACACCTTCAGTCTGACTTTTTTTTTCACAGACGAGAGAACATGGATTGGAAGCAATTTTGTGTTCAAATTTCCATTATTGAACAGGTAGTGCATTGATCTGTCTATCATCTCTTGTACCTGCAGACAGAAAGTGCACCGGAGGCAAGTAGAAACTTGAACTACTGAAAAATAACCCCACAAAGCAGCAGCAAGTAGTAGTAATAATATACATTACATGTACATATGACACTCCCAAAGACATAAACTTGAACTCACACGCATGATCAGAAGTAGCATGACAACATCACTAGTTCGTATTGTAATTATTCTTCTAACCACTGCATTGCTCTGCTTCTAACTACAAAGTCAATATGCTCTGCTTCTAACCACTTTCAGATTGATACGATATGCAGTACAGAAACATTACCACAACGATATCGATGGAACTACACACAAACAGTGCTCATCGCAGCAATGTGTGAACCATAATACAAAAAAAAAACTGATGAGCTGCTGAGCAATTTCTTCTTCTCAAGGTTTTATGCTTCTGTAAGCTGTAACAACTTTTACTCTTCCAACTTTCAATTTACCCAGATCCTAATTTGCTAACGTTCCTATCAGACCAAGCAGATAGAGAGGGGCAGATGGAGGTGATGGGCAAGTAGTATACCCTACCTTTGATTTGGAGATTGGAGATGGTGACCAGCCTTGGAGGAAAAGAGATGGCCGGTTCTTGAGGTCGATGAACTGGTTCTTGAGGTCGATGAGCCGGTTCTTGAGGTGATGAGCTGGTTCTTGAGGTCGACGAGCTGGTTCTTGAGGTCGACGAGCTGCAGATCGGCAGATCGGGGTGATATAGGGTTAGGGTTTCAATACGGGAAAAGAGGAGTGGGAGATAGGAGAGGAAAGGATATGGGGAGAAGGAGACTTACGAGATGGTTGAGACGACGTCGACGGCGGCTCACCGGCGGCGCGACAATCCCGGCCTGGTGGCGACAAGACCGCGGTGGGGATGAGCCGCCATGGCGTGCGAGAGGAGGCGAGGGAGATGAGTCGACGTGGGAGATGACGGCGGCGGCGATGCGTAGAGAGACGTCGGCGGCGGCCAGGAACCGTGGCGGCGAGGTGGTGGCGGCGGCGAGAGTGGTGGCGGCGGCGAGGTGGAGGAAGACGAGGTGCGGGGCGAGAAATCCAGGAGAATGACGGGGTCTGGGCTGGAATCAGGTGCAACCTTCGTGTCAATCGAGTTGGAATCTGCAAATGAATTCTATACCCAATTCTATACATCCAAACAAGTGGGGTATGGAATTGTAAAATGAATTCCACACTTTTGGCCCCAAATGATGGGAGCCAAACGAGCCCTAAACGATGATCTCGCAGTAACTAATCCCGTCTATCAATTATCTTACAATTTCTCCATTTTGTAACTTGACAAGACAAATGTCTGTTTCAGCCTAACTCTTAGCACAAGCGTTACACTGTTGAAGATGGTGCGCTAGCACTGGTAAATAAATAGGTTTTTGATGCAGTCATGCATCTCTTACGATACCTCACTTCTGAACATTTTCCTTTTGTTTCTTAAAATGCGCTCAGATCTCATTGCGCTGATGAAAATCAGTCTTCTTTCTACGAAATCAAAGGCGTGTTCTGCTATTCAATAATTGCTAGCTACAGCCTACAACAGATGCAGCACAACGAATACTAACCCTTTCCAGCAGAGAGTTTATTGTCAGTGTCACAGGTAGAATGACATGCATAACAAAGTAGAAACATTTTATCAAATGCTTATGTTGATGCCCATGACCTGAATCAGCTGGTTTCAGTTAACTATACCTGACACATTTGTACATTGTCAAAAAATCTGTCCCTTTTACAGATTTTTGTCCTTCAAATTTGATTACCTGAATCAGCTGGTTTCAGTTAACTATACCTGACACATTTGTACATTGTCAAAAATTCTGTCCCTTTTACAGATTTTTGTCCTTCAAATTTGATTACCTGAATCAGTTGGTTTCAGTTAACTAAACCGTCTAACAAATTATTTTCTACGAGAAGTCTAGCACCAAGAACTCCAAGAAAGTCTAGAACCATATATTTCTTTGCCGCAGACTGTAAGGTTCAAAGATTCAAGTCTTTCTTGAACCAGAGAGTAGAAATGCACCTTGAGCTATATATTCAGGTCTCTCTCCACCCCTCACTCTATCCTGCATACCTTTTCTTTTTCAACAATTGTTTTTGGTCTGATACTTTGGTAAAACTTTTTCTTATAGTCTATGCAAATTTGTGTAATCTTCTGCAATACCGTGTTAGTAAAAACCTACCACTTAGACCAAAAAATATGTTATACAAGGGCTTTCCACTTGTCTTCCTGATAGGTTGCAACCACTTGTGAGAACACTACCAGGACTGGAGAACTGTGTGATGCTAAGGCCAGCTTATGCTGTTCAATATGATTACAAGCTTTTACTACAATTGCCCAGTTCTACGATTCAGGGTACCATTCATTTCAAGTAATCTATAAGGCATCATCATTAGAAGGAATCATAACAGCTCAGGTTCTTCATTCTCAAGCAGAAGCCTTCACCCAGCTGGCGCGAAGTTCAGCGTGGCGTCGAGAGGCGACAACAATAGGGAATGCAAAATCCGAGCAGGCGACAACAATAGGGAATGAAAATCCGAGCAGGCGACTAGCGTCATGGAGACGAGCTTTAGGAAGCATGGAGTGGGGCTGTTAAGTGATGGTTTTGGATGCAAGTGTTGGGCCTACGTCGTCGTCGAGTCCGCCATCGTGCTGGAGGCAGCAAGGAAGAATGGGACTGATCGAGCCGTGAATAGAGGTCGGAACATCCGTCGCGTTAGGATTACTTTCAATCACCAAGGATCATGTGTAAAGATTCGTGCATTTCTCTGAGATGTGTACGCTCAAGGAAACATTTAGATTATAACAGATTCTTATAATAAGTCCTCACTAGAATGCACTATTTTTTTGTAATATCTCCGATTAGAAATATGTGCTAATTTGTGCACAATGAAGGTTAAACGAATATCCAGTGAGAAAAGCCATATGGTCTACATGCATCCATGTCTCCGGAAAAGATACTCATAAATTTGAAATACTTAATTTAGTGTCAACCGGATCCAAACTAGCTCAGTAACAATTTCCTTGATATTATCTAAATTTGTGTATCTTGGTTTGTGACCAATTTTTGGGAGTTGCGTGTTATGTCTTTAATTTGATGAGAATTCGTCGGTGAATGCTTCGATGTCGCTGGTGTTGAAACGGATGATCGAATGGGTGTCATGCATCTCTATTCTGATTTCTCCCCAACCATTTATTCGTCTTCCTCTGTTTCCTCTACTACATGACTGTCTATTGCACTGCCGAATTTGCGGCATGTTGCGCTATACCAACAAAGAACTTACTTTATAAGACTTCACAACACTTTTTTTTGAAAGCTCAATGGGGGGCGATCGCCCACCTGAACGCATATATTATCATTCATTTTTCAAAAAGTTACAAGGGGGGCACCACGCACGGCGTGTGGTGCAAGGGGGTGGCATACCACGCACCCGAAGTACATACGCGAAGGAGATTGAGGAAGAGCAGAGCGACATAGACCGGGGGGCACCACGCATGGCGTGTGGTGCAAGGGGGTGGCATACCATGCACCCGAAGTACATACGCGAAGGAGATAGAGGAAGAGCAGAGCGACATAGACCGGGGGAGGGGGGGGGGGGGGCGATCACACCATGCTCTAAGGGTGCCAAGTCCACACGGCGCGGGGCACAAACCATCCAAAAGGCGCAGCTGGTCGACAACCATGGCGAGCACCCGAGTTATGGAGAGGTGGTCGCCATCGAAAACCATGCTGTTTCGAGACTTCCAGACTAACCATTGGACGGCGACGAGGGAGACGGTATTGAGTGCGGAGGGGTGAATACGTGGGAGGCGTAACCACAACACATTTTAGAACTTCCTTTATAAGACTTTACAACATATTTTTTTCTCACCCGTAGCAACGCACGGCATATTACCTAGTCAATGTAAAATAATGGACCAGGGTACACAGTTCACTAGTGGTGTCTCTCCATAAACAGATAAACATACATGCTGAATAAACAAATTATAGCTAGGCAATTACAAATTGTAAGGGCATGTCAATGCTATCACGACAAGCTAAAGTTCACTGTAATATTTAATTGGGCATTATAACAAAATACATAGACCCCGTGCTAGCTGCATCTATGACTAATAATCCACGCCGAGATCGCTATCCAGCATCTCACCCGAAAGTATTAAGTTGCAAGCAACATATTATTGCATTAAGCAAAGTGTGTAATGTAAGCAATGAATATAACACGTAGAATAAACACCGATGTTTTATCCCTAATAGCAACAGCACATCCAAAGTCTTAGTCATTTCTGTCATCTCGAGCCAGACAATTGGAGGCATGAACCCACTCTCTAGAATAAATACCCCTCTTAGAGATACTAGCAACTACTTGGCCAAAACAACCACTAGCATTGGAGAACATGCAAGATCATAAATAAAACATATAGATAGATAGATGAACAAACTTGATCATAACTTCACAATTCATCGGATCCAGCAAACACAACATGTAGCATTACATAAAGATGATCTTGATCATGTTAGTCAGCTCACAAGATCTAAACATGGTAGCACAAGGAGAAGAGACAACCATCTAGCTACTGCTATGGACCCATAGTCAAATGGTAGACTACTCACGCATCACTCCGGAGGCATGCATGGTGGTGTAGAGCCCTTCGATGATGATCTCCCCCTCCGGCAGAGTGCGAGGAAGAGCTTCAGAACCCTCCCAAACTAGGGTTGGCGACGGTGGCGGGCCAACCTCTGGCCGCGCCTGGGTGGCGTCTGGGTGCCCTGGGTCGCCTCACCGGCTGCCCTTTGGACTCCGTCTTAATAACCTTTGTGAATTTTCAGATCTTTCGGAGAATATTTCCTTACTAGGATTATGAATCAAAATGGACAACATAAAACATGAACTGGCACTGTGCATCTTGTTAATAGGTTAGTTTTAGAAAATGCATAAAAATGATATAAAACTATAAATAAAACATGTAGCATTTGATATAAAACAAGCATGAAACATAAAAAATCATAGATACGTTTGAGATGTATCAATGGTGATCGGCGAGATCTTGGGTGGCCGGCTGGTGAGCAGCACCTGGATCGCGGCTGCGGAAGAAAAGGTATCGATTTTTCCGAGAGGGAGCGGGGACGCTAGCTGGGACTGGGGTTTATGGCGAAAATTTTGTTCGCTGCATGTGGAAGGTTTTTCTTTGCTTTCGGGATGGGAGTGAGGGAAGCTGGACAAAAGAGGTGGGCAGAAGGTGGAACCAATGGTTCTTTTTCGATGGTAGAGATGGTAACTCATACAAGGGTGTGAGCACGTCAATTTGTGAAAATAATATTATGATAAGGTAAAAATCTTCAAGACATCGTTTTTATTATAGTTTCCCAACCCTATATTCCTATGTCTACAAGCTAGCATCAATATTTTTTTGGTGGTTCAGGGGTGCACACAGTGCACTCGCATCCCTGGGACGCACTCAGCAGTCCAAGTGCAAGCAGGGCATCCCGTGTTCCAATGGGCAACCCCACGACATACGTGCAGGCAACTTGGGCGATCACACGGTATAGGCGTTTGCTTAAGTATCCCTCCACAATTTTCAATCCCAGTAACTTTTGATGTCTTCACTACAAACTCTGCAAAAATAAAAATAAAACATGAATAAATGAAGGAATGAGACATCAAGACGATAAATTGTTGGTCAAGATGACGGGAGCCACATATCATGGGAATAATACCTGATGATAGCACGAGGGATGATAGCACGAGGAGGATGAGAGTCACGAGCAGCATATCTGTTGTCCTCATCTTTGTTGAATGTGGTGTTGATAGGAATCCGTGTGTGCTGAGAGTTGAAAGAAAATGAAACTATGACATGCCTTTTCATAGTGACTCTGCTATCAGTGCTTGCTTTTTTAACCGGGTATATAATCAATACAATTTAATACCAATTAATCATGTTAATATCTGGATATAAATTTATTAAATGCATTCTAAAAATAGACAATATAATATATATATATTAATTAACCTGCAAGCGCAACTATTAATCTTCACATTTGTGACAAATAAACCTGGTGGTGCAATTTTTGTCATTTATGTGCGCAAATATATGAGAAAACACCTTTTGAAGTTAATCTACTGGGTTCATGTTTTTTCTTTGAAACCCAAGATGCAACTTTTGAAGACATAGATGATAACTTTAGAGGATCTATATGTACTTTGCAACCCAGAACAATACAACCGAGACAAACATCGCATCAACACCATAACGATCTAACATGAAGACTACACCTTTATATATCCGCATTTTAATAATCTTAATTCCAATTAATTATTTTACGAAATATTAATTCCTATTAACTTGGTATTGATATGATTCTTTTCTGAAGAGGCACGCACTGATATCAGAATTACTATATAAGAATAAAATGTGTCATTTGGTTTGTACTTTGCAACTGGGAACCGTACAAATTAGACAAAACTTGCTATCTCGCTAATAAGATGAAGATTGCAAAGACGCTGGTCCGGACTCTTGTGTTTCTCTTTCTAGCATGAGGTATTATTCCCACGATGTTTTGCTTCATCCCCTTTTCCACCAAACTATCGGCAATATGCCTACTTCATTTAATTTATCCATGTTTTCTTAAAACATTTATTTTCCTTAGCCATGGGTGCTTCCGAGGGATACATTCTGGACAATTTTCAGGTTAACAAATCAATGGGGACACAGACGAAAGCCTTGCATCCAGATCTACCTTTGAATTTTATTAGCCCCTAAATCTTTTAGGTAATGAGGCATACTATTTGAAAAGGATTATTTTTTGACTTGCATCTTACAACTTCAGTCCATTTAATGCAGGAGGACTTGAGTCTTTCTCACTATTATTCTTGACAAGATACAATCCTATAGCTAGAGAGTGGATTTTTGAAACCCGGGTTACGTGGAGCCCGTTTAAAAAAAATCAAAACCAATAGTTTTGAGTTTCCAAAAATTGCGAAACAAATCACATCTGTAGATTGTATCGAGATCGACAAGCGCTGCAAGAATTTACCTTGAAAGTCGTTGTATTTTGGATTGTACAAAAAAGATAATCGAGGAAAATTTCAATTTTTTGAAACTGTGTATTGTTCAACACCCAGATTCACCCATTTGTCCTTTTTGTGCAGCCTAAAATATAACGAATTTAGAGTTGAAATTTGGAGATCTCGACAATATGTACATCCGTGATTTTTTTATCGATTTTTGGTATCTAAAAAATGTCGATTTTTTGAATTTTTAAAAAACAGGCACCATATAGCCCGGACTCCATTTTAGGTTTTTGTCCTATAGCTTCCCTATATGAGTGGGATATGCATACATCATAGAAGACTTCAAGAACTGAGTTTATAATACTTGGCCAAATCTGAGCCATTGTGATTTTCTCTTATAAAATTTATCTTCGTGAGTTTTATGAATTGATGTTTCTGTATTTTATTGTAAGGTTTATGGTGCTTAATTATCCATTACTTTGCCGTGTTCTTACTAATTACAGTATCCCCTCCGTTCACTTTTAGTTTGCGTTCTAGGAAAATAACGGATACCAAGAAAAGTCTCGTATGAGCTAAACTAGTGAGAAATTGGACTAACTTGCCCCTTACTCTTGCACACTGCCATAGAATCCATGCAGCCCGCTGCACAGAGCTCTCCTAGCTAGCCGGCTCTCTCTTTCTTGCTAATTTGATGAGTTTTTAATGCATCAGGAGACCATCCGTGGGGGCATATATGGAAATCAACTAGCGAAAAGTGCAGAACGCAAACTAAAAGGGAAATTTTTAAGAAAGGTAGAACGCAAACTAAATGTAAAAGGAGCGAGTACTGGAAACTAGAGTTCATGTATCCATGTATTTGATGGTGAGTCGGTTGGTAAAATAGTGTTATAGATCATGTGTAGACTTTGCCCTGAAACTAGTCTGTTATTTTGGGCAATAAATTCATAGGGCCAAAACTTCACATGTTAAAACATAGATAGACACTGGACGTGCTTAGACGAGGCAATTGGCCATTTTTGCTGGTGTAGCAACTTGAGGATCTCATCTTAATATCTCAATTGGTTTGTATGTCAGTGTTTCTTTCCAGATGTCTTCTAATAATTGGTGGTGAGTACATTTGCAAATTAATATGTTAAGGGGTCATACTGCTTACAAAGAATCTTAGTTCTTTCATCGCTCAGCTGATCAAATTCTGCGAAATAGGCTGTACAATCTGCTTAGTAGCTCTTTGTGTGCCTGTGTTCTTCAGGATGAGCCTATAGGTCTTTCACTCAGGTTTTGTTTTTGACTGAGTTCTCATTAGATAAGTTTCACTGTGCTACTGCATAATTTTCAGAGTAACACTATAAAGAAAGCTGATCACCGGCGTGACAATTTTGACTTTACTGCCAGCAAACACGCACGCCAGTGCTATTTGGAATTAGCGGCATGTCCCAGGCCACGCCGGTAATACTGGCGTGCCACGCACGCCAGTGGTACCTGGTATCATTGATGAGGGCGGCCACACCATTGCTAATATTTTCAGGATTTTTTTTTAAAAAAAAAGCAGCGTCACCGCTCGCCGGTGATGCCATTAGTTGCCGCTGTTGCGCATAGTGGCCGTCCACCCCGTTCGTCCGTGCGCCCACCGCTGATGTCGTGGTTGCGGTCGTTGCTCGTCGGTATGTCCGCCGGTGCCGTTGTGGCCACGGTCGCTCTCGCGTTGGATGTCCGCCGTCGCTGCAACCTGCTCGCCCTTAGGTCACATGTTGATCAAGCATGAATCCATCGGGTTCAGACAAATTTAGATTACAGGCTTGCTCACAACTCTGACAGCGCTCCACGCCATTGTTATTGGATTTATTACTGGCGTGTTGGCTAATAGCCTCGCCACTAATAAGTGATGTCGAAAGTGGGTCGTGCTCAAATTACTACTGGAGTGCCAAGGATGTAAACTAACTGCCATCGTCACGGAGTGACCAAAATGCTCGCGTGTGGCAACTTCGTGACCCGCTTTTCGCGTTGCGCAACTTGGTGACCAAAACACACATTCGTGACAAGTTGGTGTACTAAACCTGCGTTTTACCGTGGAACCTGTGAAGTGGGGGGCTCTAGTATGTAACAAGAGAGGAACCTGAAGTTGACTTGCTTAGATTGTTGCACAAAGGTACATGAGATTCTTAGAAGGATACAATTGCGTTGCCTTGCCATGGTCACTTAATCAGTTTCCTACTTGCTAGACCCCAATGGCTTGATCTTCTAGCTTCGCCACTGGACAAGCTTGTGCTTGGCGTTCTTTTATTGTCGTTTAGCGTGACAACATCATAATTCATAACTCTTCTATTATCGTGAGTGGTGTCATCGTATCAGCATCGTAGATAGGAGACGGGGGTGCTCTAGCCGATCGAGAGACGTGGGGGTAGAAGGTGGTGTCGTCCGGGTCGAGATTGAACACAGCGGTTTACCCATCTTCTATAACTCACTATAAGGCAATAGTCGTGTTACAGGTTGCAATAAGCGCATTGAATGTCCTGAGTCTGCCCTAAAGGCTTCCCTGGTCCGGCTTATAAAGGCGGCCAGACCTAGAGTTTACAAAGAAAATTTCTACCGACTAAGTAATAGAGTCCTAAACTAATACAACTTGGACAATGTCTTGTACTCCAAGGAGGTAAGTTACCAGCCACCGTCTTGGGTCTTCCTTAGCCGGCAAGGCCTTCGTCTTATACATCAGCTAACTGGGCCGCCCGACAGGTAACAAGCCTTTGCCACCCTTGGGTGACTCGGGATTACCCGATTGATCCATGTTAGAGATACCACCAGTTGGTATATCCCAACAAGTGGTATACATTACAGAACCGAATGGTTACTTTAGTTTGTTTTTACAATAATAAGTACCGAAGGCGCCAGGTGGGTAGGCCTCTGGTGTTCCGCGAGGAAGGTGGGTCATCAGGTAACTGCTCTCGGGTGAGGTGATTTTTTTCTCAGCACTTTTTTCGGGATGTACAACTTCATTCACGAATGCAGTTCTACAAGATCACAAGATGCGTATTTTTTAGCATTCAAAAAAAAAGATGCGTATTTTCTTCTCATATTGCAGTTTTTTCGTCTAGAGGTGGACTATCCGACAACCTACAGATCTTCATATCCAAGTCAATTCAGAGAAGCTATGCTACTGCACCAGCCAAGAAAAGGTACATACATCCCACATTAGTTCCATGCATACTGATAAAGTTTCAGACTTCAGTAACGTTTCCATCTCACTTTTGATTCACTCTCTACGGTCGAAATGACAAGCAGAGGAAGTAATCCAAAGAAACTTTCCCACCTAAGTAGGCCGCTCGACGCTACCCGGTCAAATTTTAGAATAAACTTGAGGCAAATAAAAAGAGTTTCAACACAACAAAAAAATTAGTTCTCAAACTCTTCTCTTCGCAGCAAACACCAATATCTCACCTCCAGCTACAGGTTACGCTAACCTGAAAAAGAGAAGGAAAGAAGAACCTAAATTTTTGAAACACACATGGTGCATTGCCTTGCTATTTTGTCGGCACCTGCCATCGGACATACCATGTGAAGTGTTCAAGCTTTAGTCGCTAAAATTGTACGATAACCTGCTATCCTCCATGTAGTGTCTATGTAAGATAATCACATGAAATATGTAGTTAGCTTTATTACATATTAGTAGTACCGTCCCAGCCATTTAACAATACCGCTACAACTCGCGCCTCACCTTCCTAGTTCTTGCTTATGTTGTGATAAAGTTTGAGTAGTGCTTTGACACGTCTATAAATTACACCATAATTGTATTAAAAATGACCCTATCATATTCCTTATCGAACTACATAGCTGCCCAAAACCACTCCTTGTCTTCATCAAATTCACAGAGAGATCTCGAAACTCAACATTGTAAAGGTTAGTAAGTTTTCAAATCCTTGTTTTCTAATTCACAAAGATCTCGAGGTTAAGATTTACATTTCTCAGCTTTACTTGGTTATCGTTACGAGTGATTTTTTTTTATCCTTTTCATTCCACTGGAATAGTTAAGTGCACGAACTATATGAACTGCAAACGTTTGATGGTGTACACTATTGTCGCATATATACTGACATCCGGTCAGCGTGTTTTCATATTTGTTTATTTGTCTCACATGCTTTAATATTGAAAGAAAGTGGATCACTAGGAAGTGAATTGACCCAGACTTTTGGCTCATGCCAACGCGCACGGATGCAATCCAAGGGCTAGGAACTAAGTCCAGATTCAGAAACAAAGTAGCAGTAATGGCGTGTAAAAGCAGCACTAATTACAAAAGTGTGCACTAGTAGGTGAATGCCCTTTAGTGACGCACCAAAAAAGGATTCTGTGGCGCATGGTGGGTGCGCCACAGAATCCTCGCCACAAAAATATTAATTCTGTGGCGCACCCCACCGTGCGCCACAAAAATACCCAGATTTTGTGGCGCATATTTCTGTGGCGCACCCAGCACCTAGATCTGGCCGCCGGAATTTCGCCGGAATTTCGTCGGAGCTCGTCGGAGGCCGTGTTGCCTGTGGCCATGGCCATAGGTGGCTTGGCCGGAGGTGGGTGAGTGGAGGATGGGGGTCACCGGAGATGGTGGAGGAGGAGAAGGATGTCGCCGGAGGAGAGGAGGGTGTCGCCGGAGGAGAGGTCGCTGGGGTGGAGGAGGGTGTCGCCGGAGGAGAGGTCGCCGGGGTGGAGGAGGGTGTCGCCGGAGGTGGAGGTGGAGGAGGAGATCGCCGGGGTGGTGGAGGAGGAGGAGGAGGAGGAGAGAGAAGAAGTGGAGGAGAGGAGAGGAGAGGAGAAGGAGGAGGGAGGAGAAGGGGAGAAGAGAAGTGGAGGAGAAGGGGAGAGGAGAAGTGGAGGAGAGGAGAAGGGAGAGGAGAAGTGGAGAAGTGGAGGAGAGAAGGAGAAAAGAGAGGGAGAAGGAGAAAAGAGAGGAGAGAAGGGCTTGGGCGGGATTCAAATTTTGAATCCCGCCCAACAATTATGTGGCGCACCCGCCACCACCAGGCCACCGTGCGCCACAAAAAACAATTTCCAATTTTTTTGATTTTTTTCGATTTTGTAGAAAAAATTCTTCTCATTGAAATAAATTTTTACTCATTTGGAATTTCTCGAATCTGAGAAAAGTTCACCGGGTAAACCCTGGTGAAATCGAGCTCTTTTTTTCTCACGATTTTTTTGGTATATTAAACGCATTTTTTCGACATCGTATACAAAAGTTATGGCCGTTCAAACTTTTTTTTTTGTTTTTTGCAAAAAAAGGGGTCAAAATTCATATTTCAAAATTTCTATATCTCAAAGGATTTTATTTATTGAAGATTTTATCATTTTCTTTTCTTGTTTGCAAAACTGAAAAGGCGATCCACGGGGGGTGTGTGATATGGAATTTTTTTTAATCATTTTTTTCTGTTTTTTGCAAAAAAGGTCCAAAGTCACATTTCTGTGGCGCACACTCTCCATGCGCCACAGAAAGTCACATTCTGTGGCGCATGACTTTCTGTGGCGCACCTAGCCAGGTGCGCCACAGTTTTTTTTTTGGGACGCATGGCTACTTGGTGCGCCACAAAAAGTGATCCATAGAAAGGCAGTTTCCTAGTAGTGGTGGGCCAGCCACAGAGCACTACTCAAACTTTCTGGTACACGCATGACTTCCAAAAAAATTGGTCCAAAATAGCAACGGTAATATTGATGCTTTGTCTCTCGGTAAGCATGCATGCGCCTTCTCTCTCCTCCATTATTTAGTACTAATCAATTTATAGTTATGTTAGACTTTTTCTCTCCTTTAATAAGAAAATGACCCAGTTTTTTTCATGCGGCTAGTGAAAAGGATCCATGCACATGTGTTAATTTCCTTTACCACGAAGTAAAAAAACATAAATATATTTAAGTAAAATATGGTCAATTATAGAAAACAGAAAACATTATATTTGTAATTATTATGAATGTTACTTAACAAAAACGAAAAATGGTAGTATCGTAGAAAATTTCATATTTGTACTTGCTACAACATGGCATTGTCGAATGTCAAGTTTACACGGGTGTAAAAAAATCATTCAAAAAATTTACTGTATGTGACAAGTGAAAAAAAAATATATAACAGTGTTTTGAATACTCACGCATGTTTTGATTTTTTATCCTGTAATGTGGTGAAAAAATTCATATTTGTAATAATTGCCATATGGCATTGTTGAATGTCGAGTTTATATGGGTGTAAAAAAATTATTCGAAAGATTTACCATATGTGGCAACTGAAAGAATGTAAAAGAGCCAATTGAATCGTCACACATGTTTTGATTTTATATCTTGTAGTATGGTTTAAAAAATTCATATTTGTAATTACTACGATATGGCATTGACGGATGTCGACTCAACACGGGTGTAAAAAACATTTGAAAGATTTACATATGTGGCAAGTGAAAAATATAAACGATCCAATTGAATAGTCAAACATGTTTTTGATTTTTTATCTTGTTTAGCAAATTTCATATTTGTAATTACTGCAACATTGTATTGCTTGATGTCAAGTTTACATGAGTGTAAAAAAAATCCATTGAAAAGATTTACCATAAGTGGCAAGTTAAAAGTATAAAAGAGCCAACTAAATAAGTAGTACTATATTTTGTTTACTTTTCGTGACAGTTTTAAAAGTTCATTCCAAAGATTGACCATAGGTGGCAAGTTTAAAGTATAAAAGAGCCAACTATTTTTTTAGTTAAGTTGTTTAGTTTTTGTAATTGTTAAGTGTGAATTAATTAAGCTAGATGGATAAGGGATGACATTTAATCTCCGCCAGGTTAAAGTCAAAAGCATTCAATGGCCTATGTGGGACCTTGGACATTTATTTCATAGAAACACGGACCTACTATAGAAAAGAATATAATATAAAGAATGGGCATACGGTGGACGGAACAATAAAAAGCGTTGGCTATTTAGGAAAGGGATAGTGAGATATGGAGGAGGGACGTCCTCAGGTTCTCCTAGGCATTTTCGGTGAGTGAATATGTTATTCACTTTCTATTTCCAGAACTTGAGAAGGGCTCCACAAGGTGCAAATCTTGCTCTAATAAATGAGATCATGAAAGGCCGATCCTGGGCTAGCACCTCCATAAGTGAGACAGCTAGGGTCCATGCTTGTTAAGGGCCCGCTATCACAATATATAACGTAGGTGCGTAGTCATAGCTCACAACTGCAACAGCCCATTGTCTCATTTTGCCGACGGGCCTCTGAAACTGTTGGGCTAGCCTTGGGAGCATTGTTAGTGGAGTAGAGACATTTATATTTTGCGGGTGTTGGAATAGAGTATGGAAAAAAAATAGCGTGCTATTTCGGCGCTAATAGCATGTTATAGCATATCAGGAGAGGCCATGCTATATTTTGCAACTTTTGCACGCCATGGTGCTATTCATGAAATAGCACGCTATATCGCGCTAAAACATCATAAGGCTGGTGCCAGTGGGGGCGGTAGGGCGGGCGATACCGCCCGGGTCGAGGCGGGAGCGAGGCGAGAGGCGGGCGGGACGGCAGCGGCGGGCGACGGATCCATCGCCCGGCGACGGGGGCCGCTACCGCCCCGCTGTCGCCCGCGTTGGCGGCGAGAGGGCGGCGAGAGGGAGGCGGGAGCGGGCGGGAGGCGGGCGACGCGATGGCGGGTCGGGGCGAGAGCAGGGCGAGAGCAACGGCTAGCTGACGTGGCGAGCTCTGATTCGTCCACGTCAGCTAGCCGTTGAGGTATCCGTTGCGTACTCTTGGGTTGATCATGCGTGCATGTGTCATTCTGCACAACATGATCATCGACGATGAGCGTGGTACCAATTTGGACGACATCTATGAGACAGTTGCGTCCAATGTCGGGCCGGCGATCCACAACAATGCACCACCAGGCCTAGCAGCCAGGATTCAGATGGACAACGAAATGAGGGACTCACCGATGTATACACAGCTCCAGCAAGATTTGATTGAGCATGTGTGGGCAAATAGTCATGCCTAGATTATGTAATTTTTTAATTTTTTATGTAATTTTTTATTTACTATGTAATCGGTAATATTTTTAGTTGAATAAAATAATTCTATTGCATTATTTTGAATGTCTAAACAAAAGCGAGTGAAATAACTAAATGTGAAAAAGAAATGCTGACGTGGAGGAGAGAGAAGCTGACGTTGCTACAGCCTGCCACTACAGCCCGTGCACTGGCACCGTGAGGTGAGAGTGAGGTGAGAGTGGGGTGAGAGTGGGGGTAAAAGCTGACGTGGCGGGGCGATAGTGAGGCGGTGCACTGGCACCAGCCTAACGTTATAGCACGCTATTGGTTTTTAAGCTATCGACACAAATGATCGAATTTTCCACCTTAGCAAGAAGAAGCATTTGCTACCTAGACATGACATCGCTAATGTTCAGATTCTAAATAAATAATTTATACTATGTTGTTGCTCTGTGGGATGTTGATATTAGGCTTCTAGAAAATTGGTGAACAATTTTCATAGGTGATTATGCATATATTGTTCTTCCATTTTTGGATTATATTATTTATTTTGTTGAATCCCTTTATTTTTGAGCTATATATGTTATTTTTTTCATACCGCTATTTTAAACATAGCACGCTATTAGCATCTATAGCGTTTATAATATCTGGAGGAGGCCACCCCTATTTCTTATAGCACGCTATTTTTTTACCTTGGAATAGAGACATTGACATCTCCAAGTGAAGTATCTTTTTTATACTTTTAAAATAACAATTACCGGCATACTGGACGAAATGATGTGATCATTTGAAGAAAGATATTTCTCACATGCGTATCATTATGTCGTTTAGCAGAACTTAATCCAAATAATGGACCGTCCTGAAACTTTCTTGCACCTGGAATTGGTGTCATTTTCCTGGCGAAACTGCAATATGCCGGAATCCACCGGGCGGACAGAAAAAAATCCAGTGATACTAGACCTTAAATTATAACATGATACCATTCTTGAAAATTCAAATTTACCAGTGTCAAAGTTTCCGACAAAAATGGTAGGTGTTCACAAGAAGTGTGTTTATATTTCCTAAAATTTTAGAACCAAAGTCGACATACATATAGATAAATGAAAAATACAAATTGTTATGTGAATTGTCATTATGTGTTTTTTGTTTTACTGTGACACTATTCATGTTGGATTTGTCATTTTTGTTTCTATGCATATATTTGGTTATGCAAATTCTAGGAATCATAAATGCACAACTTGCGAACACCTACAAATTATTTCGAATATTTTCGGAACTTTAAAATTTGAACTTTTAGAAGTGGAATCATGATATCATATGATGTAAGGATCACTGGATATGCACTCTCGGGCTGACAGCGTTGCAAGATATATTAAGGTGACTGCTCGGTCCTGCTCCCTTGTAGGACTAGCTCTCTCCCCGAACCTCTCTCTCTCCCGCGACCGCGCCGCCCCCGCGGCGGCCGGCGCGGGCTCCCCCGCCCGTTCCTCGCCCCTTCCCGCCTCTCCCCTTCTGCCGCCGTCGGCGTGAGCCGCCGAGCGAGGCTCGGGCGGTGCCGGCGACGGCGACTGTTCATTCCCCGCGCACGGAGGAGGTCACGCGGGGCGGCGAGCTTCTGGCGGCGGTGTGCTTAGGGAGGCAGTTGTTCGGAGCTTTCCGAGTGGAGCTGGTGCGGCTGCGCCGGCAGGAGTGGCGGGAAGTAGCGGTGGCGGTGCCCTGTCTCCGGCCTAGATCTGGGCCCGCCGGGCCCCATCTGGGCTTGGGCGGGCCGGGGCGACAGCGACTGCGACGTCTCCTGAAGATGGCGGCGACGATGACGCTGGTGTAGGGGACGGCGGCGCTGCGGCCTGCCTGTTGCAGCAGAGCGGCAGGAACTTTACGGGCCTGTTCGGCCCGGCCGGGCCAGTGTGGGCCTAGTGTGTTCCGGCGGCTCTGTCCGGTCGACTAGCGCCTCTCGGTGGTGGAGGTTGTTCCCTCCCACGGGTTGGCAATGCTGCTGTCCCTCATTCTAGCGATGTCGTATGCTCCGTCTTGCAGGCCGCGGGCCTGTGTTCATGAAGAGATGGCGAGGATGACGGCAAGATCGTGGTGGCGCGTGCTGGTGGACGGTGAAGCGGGTGGTGGTGCTCCGATTGCGCCGGGATGTTTTTGTGTCTGGGGGTCGGGAGAAATCTTTGTCGGCTTGTCTGACACCGACGCGGTGCCGCCTTCGGGTCGCGCCATTCCTTGTTGGAGGGCGTCGTGGGCACCCCCAGTTCACTTTACTCCGAGTATCGGGGGAAACCCTAAGATCAGTACGCTGGTCCGGCAGCAGTGCCGTGTTGACGGTGCTCCTCTTGGAGGGGCTGCTTGGCACTAGGCGCATCGAGGTGCTGGGAGCGTGGGCAGTGGCGGACGCAGGAAAAAATTGGAGGGTGGGCACACTAAAAAAAAAAGTGGGCAAATGACAATATATACATACATCTAAAAAAGTGGGCAAATGACAATATATACAGCAAAAATTGTAGATCAATACATACTTCTCAAATTTGCGTGATCTCAATGCAAAATAGTTCCAACACATAAATAAAGTCTTACATGATAAATATAACATAAATAGAAAATTACATCACTATGATTTTTTGTAACTCTACGCTCTCTCATTGCCATGAAAGATTCAACTATGGCATCTTCACTTACTTTCAAGAACACTTCTCGCTCAATAAATGTCACTAAGCAATGGTTCAAGAGCTCATCACCCATGCTATTTCTCAACTTATTTTTCACTAGATCATTGCAGAAAAGACTCTTTCAACACTCGCCGTCGCCACCGGTAAGATCAATATCAATTTGAGAGTAGACCAAATCATAAACAAGATGCTTTTTTGTTTCAACAAGCATAGTAGAGAGCTCACCAAGATGATTTACACATTTGAACCTATCATCTTTTCTCATCTCATCAATAAAGGTTTCAAGTTGAAACTCAACAAAGAAAATTGAATAAACAACATATACAATAAATTGATAATTGGTTGATAGTTGGAGACAAAAAAAATTACACAATACATAGCAATTGTGCTTATTCGGTTCAGTTCGTTGGGGCAAATCCAGTAGCAAAAATCCACCACAAATAATGCATCAACAAAAATAGAGGCCGGCAATGTCTGATACCTTCCCAGTGGGCGGCAGCGGTGGCTGGCCCTAGTCGAGCGGCGGCGGCCGACGGTGGGGAGCGCAGAGCGCGAGAGCGGGGGCGGCGGGGGATCCCGGAGCCGGGGCGTCGGCCGGCGGCGGGGGAGCCAACAGTGGTGGCGGCGGCCGGCGGTGGGGAGCTGAGAGCAGGGAGCCCAGCAGCTAGGTCGCCGCCATGGTCGCCGCATGAAACAGAGAGCAGGACTACGTGTGTTAACTGCATGTTCGTCTCGTGCATCTAGATCCATGGAAAAAACAAGGAGCAGAAGAGCCCAACATAGGCCCAAATCTGTTTCAGATATTGGGGGGGTAAAAAAAAATCCAAAATTCTGGGTGGGCCGTGGTCCACCCTGCCCACCCTCTGCGTCCGCCCATGAGCGTGGGGGACAAGTTAGAGGGTGCAGCGGTTGCGGGTCATCTTCGTTTCGTCGATTCGCCATGCCCTTCGTATCTTTTTTCCTTTGGGCATTGTGTTTGCTGAGGTCCCAGCATGTGTGGTGTTGTGTTTGTATGATTGGTTGTATGATGGTCATTGCTTTATTTATAAAGCGGGCGTAAGGCTGTTTCGAGGAGCTGACTGCTCGGTCATGAGTATACTTTCCATTTGCTCAGCTTGTTTGTCTTCTCGTCAGGTAACACATAGGTTGTGGGTTCGAGTAGCTACGAGTGGAATTCTTTTGTTCAGTAAGCTCGTAAGAAAACGAGTTTTTTTTTTGCACTTTTTGTTTACAAGCCGTGACATCTTCCAGTATAAAAATGAAATAAGCCAGATAGGAAGGGTTTGTCAATGAAAGATAAAAATAGCAAACCATCTAGGCAATTTCTGAAAAAAAAAGTAAAATGCAGGCTGTGGGTTTCAAAGAATTGCAAGTAAACCATCTAGGACAGGAACAGCTCTTTCGTGCCTTCTGTAAAGTGGCAGGCATAACGTGATTTGAACCGACGAACTCATCTATGACTATATGACACTAGGTGACAAACCAGTTGAGACCACTGTGGAAAGAACACGGGAACACTATTCCGCCGTGCGTTACACACACGTCCCCTCCAATGTGTCAACCTGGGTACATGGACTACTTGACGTGTATTCAGAAATTGCACAGGTTGAAGAATTTTCCACACGTAGAATTTATTTATTCCGATAGCATCTGAAATCACGGGTACACAAACATCACACACAGAGCTAGCTGGGTCGGACACTCCAAGCTCTACTCGCACTAAGCTGACAGACAATTAATACTACTGACAACTACTCTAGCACTAGTACGGAGTACAATATAAGCAGCAAACTAGTATATGCGAACTCAAGGCCTACTGATCAAGGTTGTTCATTCCACCATTAGCTTATTGCCTGCACTGTGACCTGAGCAGGGTTCCCTGGGGCGGCGGCATCAGCGAGAGTGTGCAGTGCGGATAGACCTTCATCGGGATCCGGCGCAACAGACCGATTCTGAGGCGCGTGCGGATAATGCCGGCGAGCTGGAGCACCACCGGACCGCCATTCGCCGTCGCGTTACGCCACGCCTCGGCATCCTCCTGCGGCAGCGGAACGTCGCTGGCGACGAAGTGGACGCTCTGGAGCACGCGTTCGCCGTGCCGCTCGCGGACTGGCGGCTTCAGCACCTGCGTGCCGATCATGTGACCGTTGAAGTAGAGGTCGAGCTGCATGTAGTGCAGCTCGAGGTCGACCTTGGTGTTGTTGCTCGAGATGACGGCGAGCATGGTGACGTCGGCGTTGAGCGCCAGGCCGCTGCTAGGGCCGCCGGAGACCGTGAGCTCGTCGATGTACCCGGCGTTGAGCGAGGCGGAGTCCAGCGAAAGGACCGGCAGCTTGGGGTGGTAGATGAGGTCGGAATTTTTGACACATTAGACCACTTGGCCCAACGAAATGTCAAAAAGGACCACCTTCGAGTCAAATTGGCAGAACTACCGTGGCGGCCTCCTGGCCAAGCGACACGTGGTTAAGGCCGCCGTGGGCGACGGCGGCGTAGGACGCCGCCACTGATGGTGGCGGCATGGCTGACGGAAAATGTCGTCGCTGGCAGCTGACGGACAGCGCAGGAAGTTGGGCCAGGCCGCCATGGCGGCATGTGTGACGTGGTGGAGGCCGCCGTGAGCGACGGCGGCGTCTCTTGGCAACCACGGACAGCACATGCAGCACTGATCGCTACAACCCATGCATCACTGATTGCTACAGTGAGTCTAGTGCATGCAAAGCAAGTCTAGCGCATGCAAAGCAAGACGACGAGCGAGTATAGCGCATGCAAAGCAAGACGCCGCCGTCTGCGTGGCTGGTCCCATTTTTCGGCCACGTCGACACGGCGTCTAACAGCTAATGGTGAAGACCAACGTGCCGTCGCCGCGCCGCCGTCGCCCACGGCGGCCTTCGCCACGTGTCACTTGGCTAGGAGGCCGCCACGGTAGTTCTGTCATTTTAATTCGGGGTGGTCCTTTTTGACATTTCATTCGGTCAAGTGGTCTAATGCGTCAAAAATTCCTGAGGTCGATGATGAGCACGGCGAGGCCAGTGCAGACGACCGCTGCCCAGAAGATGATGCAGGACAATACGATGCAGATGACCACCGGACGGCTGTACGCCGGGCGCTCCGGCGAGAAGATGATGGGGCCCCGTGGTGGCGATTCGGCGAGAAGGTGACGCCTTGAAACACCTTGCGGCGGCAAGGCCACCATCTCAACGGCCGTGCCGGCCGCGCCGCCCGCGCCCTGGTTCTGCTGGCTGCTCATGATGCTGGATCACTACTGGGGCGCGGCGGTGTTGGCTGAACACTGGTAAGTTTTATACTATCGGCCAGCAGCGAAACTGTTTTTTTTTTATTTGTTGCTACCAGGCGAACACCTGAGATGCCAGCTGCAACAAATCAGAGTCAACTAGCACCTAACGTCGGGGCAGATGACACAGAGGATCTATGCCGAGAGCCACGCCATGGGCACTTGGCAACGCTTACGGTGTACTGTTTGCCGAGTGCACCATAACGTGGGGAAAATATCTAGTGATCCAACACCTTAAATGGTACCATGCTACCACTATTCAAAATTCCAATTTAAAAGTATCAAAAAAATCTGGAAAAAATGGTGGGTGCTCACAATATGTGCGTTGACATTCTCCAAAATTTTCAGTGCCAAATTCGAAATACACAGAAAGAAATATAAAAAAAAGACAAATTGCTATATGAATAGTGTCATTTTGTGTTTTGTCTTCTTGTGACACTATTCATGTTGGATTTGTCTTTTTTGTTGACGTGCATATATTTCTAATTTGATTCTGAAAATTCTAGGACTTGTAAACACACCACTTGTGACACCCACAATTTATTTCAGATTTTTTGCAACTTCGAAATTTGAATTTTGAGAAATGGTATCATGTGATGTGTGGGATCACTAGATATGCACACATAACGTGGTAGTTGGCAAGCATATTTACCTTTTTAATAAATTACAAAAAATAAATTTATAATTATTTTCTCATTTGTTTTTCACCCTTTTTTTGCCGCGGTTGCCTCGCGGAATTTTGGCAGAAAAAGAGCGGGAACAACTTGGCGTGAAAAAACTAGTGGAGGGTTGGGATAAAATTGCCGGCCAGAAACCCAAATTCCCCATTTTCGTTACCCATCTCTCTCACCGAGTCCCTAGTCCTCTTTAAAAGGAAGTCGAATAGCTTTTCCGGAGGAGATGTTCAGGTGCGGCGAGCCTAATTTCCGCCCCGAGTACGACCATTTTGTGCTGACCCGAACTATTGGCATGGTCAAGTTGGAAAAGAAGTGACGCGGGCCACGGGCGCACACTGTTGACCACTGTGGTAGGTAGCTAGCCACCGGTATCGTTGGGGACGTAGTGGCAGTGGTTTTGGTGCATTACGCTGTGAATCACCACACAGTGAAGGTGGTGGTTTGCACGCCGCAATTTGACGTCTTTGTGTGTTTCTATTCGAGTGAGGACTGCACTCGCATTCTCCATGCCTCCCACATCCTTGTTGCCAACGGAGAGAGGTTTAGAATGAGCCGCTGACATTACAGGCACGGAGGTCAGCCATCGGAGCTGCTGTACTTGACCAAACTGTGTTTCAAGCGGGTCCCGCAGGAGGCCGACGTCGTGAGCCAGTTCATCAACCAGCTATGTTGGAAGCTCGTGAAGATGCTTAGCCTGGAGGACACAGCTAGCACCTGAAGGTGATGGCGTGCCAAAGGTCTTCGATTTAGAGGTGCCATAGCACGATCTGCCGTCGTACGAGTTCGACGGCCCCTACTCACCCACAAAGAAGAGGACGGTGGTTTATAATGTCCTAATCCATGTGGAGCAAGTCGTGGACCGTGGTCTGGTCATCAGCGACATGCCGTTGGATGACGACATGCGACCAGATAAAGCGCACGCACCGTTTCCCTTACTCGGGTGACTGTGTCAACGGTACTATCCCTCCTCCCTATATGCTTTGGGGGGGGGGGGGGGGGGGGGGGGAGGGAGGGACTGCTCTATAGGACCATCTGCTAGCTGGAGAGCGCCCATGCGAAGAGAATACAACCAAAGATGATCGATTTATGTTGTGTAAAATGTTTGTTGTTTCCCTAATTATATGGCTAAATGTTTGTTATTGGTGACAGTGTTGTTTCCTAAATGTTTGTTATTTTATTGTCGCTAATATATATATATATAGACCTAGATAGATCCGTTTCAAAGGTGTAATATTTGAAACAAAAATGAACTCTAATGAGGAACAATAAGCTTTACCAGGATTACTCCATCTGGGCGACAACTCATATGGAACAGAGGGAATAGTACATGTTTGTGAGTGTGTTGTTTCCTTCATGTTTGTTATTCGTGAGGGTGTGGTAAGAACTTGGTCTCTTTTTGGTTTTTCATATTGGAAGACTAGAATTGGCGGGTGGAGTTTTGGATGCGATGAAGAGATTGCTTCATAGGATGTTGCGCGAGCATGACTGTAGGATGATGTTTCTGTCCGAACCGCACATGTGCATGTGAGTCGAATGATTGGTGCTTCGCAGCAGCGGCCTCGCTGTGCAGCACTCGGCAATGGTTTGTCCTATGGTAAAATATTTTGGAGGTTCAAAAAGTTGATGATCAGCAATGGAGCCGCGTCGAGCTCAGGTGAAAATGTGATCTGTCTATTTTTTTTCTTTGGTGGCTGCTACGGTGGTGCCGAAAAAGATGGATGGGCGTTGGTTTGTCACATAGGTTTATCCTATCTTTACAGATCTGTAAGATCGGTGTATACATACTTTGTATATCGTCTTTTATTTATCAATGAGAATCGTATTATCATGCAAAAAAACACAATTTATAAGAAAAAATAAATTCCCCGCAAAATAAATAAATGAGATAAACACTTCAAAAAAAATCTAGGTTACACGATAGCCAACACGCGGCAGCTACCGACCGAGCAATGTCCATCGACCTCATGCACACGCCAAAACAGCTGGTCCCAGCAGCAAAAAAAAGCACGTGCCGGTGCAGCCAACGTGGAGATGCAGAGTTGAGTTCGAATCTTCTGCACCATCTGTTCGTCACAGTCAAACAACCGTACCAGGCGGAAGTCCCTGCTGGCGACACGTACTCCATCTACACGACCCACCCTCGCCTGGCATCCTTTCTATACTCGACCCGGCCGGAAAAGAAAGAAAGGAGGATAGAAAGATGGATGGATTTGATCTTGATTTTGAACGACTCAATTTTGATGGATGGATGGATGGATGGATGGATTTGGTGTTGGAAAAGGGGTCGAACACCCCTCCTCAGACCAGGACTACCTAGCCAGCTAGGGGCAGTACTACTTGCAGAAATTGTAGAATCTCTAATATTTTTTTGAGGAAAAAAAAAAAAAAAATTAGATGTTGTACTGCGTCCATTACGTAATTTTTTTTTTAAGTGTCTAAATGTTTGCATGCCTACAGAGGCAGTGTCGAAAAGGTGATAAGTATATTTAACTTACTCAACAACTGCTTTGACTACACTTGTATTTTTTAGGACACTTAACCCCATCAACTAATTAGACCGGTAGGTTGTTCCCCGCTTAACCGGTTTTGCCCAATGGTTCAGCTGACATGGCATCCCGTTTGCTGCTAGTTAGGCCATGTGGGATGACATGTTATCCGCAAGAACTGATGACATGTCACATGCTTTTCTCCTCTCATGAGTTTGCTAGATCTCGTCTCCCACGATTGACTGCAACTGCATCAATGATGTGTAGGTAGGTGGGATAAATGGAATAAGTGGAACAAATATGGTCTAATTTTTACCATCCCTATCGTCTATTGCTTCACGTATTCCATTGAGGACAGGTCCCACCGTCCCACCCATCGCCACTAGCAACCTAGTGTGCTCCTCCATCTTCAACCTTTTCTTTCACTTCTATGTCTGCTGGCAGCTGGCCCCATAAACCATCACCTAATGAAATAGCTAGTAGCTTCACGGGAAAGAATTCTCAGATTCTTATCCAAGTTCACAAGCTGGTCACTAGTCAAGTAGGATCAAGCAAAGACTGTGGAGATGGAATTCAGCGCATTTTAATATGTCACTTCATTCAGAAGTTTCTCGAGTACAAATACATATACATGATAGAGCGCAATGGATTATTGTAACATAATGCAGTAGCTATTCATCAAGTAGAGCTAATTTGCTTGATATTACTACATCTGCCGAAGGTTTGCTGAAGGTATGCACCAACTTTGTGTTCGTCATGCAGCAGAATACTCCTCCAAACGTCTCCATCTCCCCTGACTACACCGCTTCGATGGCCTCGCCCTAGGTGATGTTCTTGAAGTCGAGCTCCATACGACGGTAGAGGGAGCATGATCTGATAAGAGCCGGTTAAGATGAACTGACAACAATGATAATATCCACGTAAATTAGAAGAAAACATTATAAGAGAGTAGAAATTTGACTGATAAATAAAGAGGTACCAGTTAACTAAAAGCTTGTAAACTTGCACTAGGGCATCTCATGCCCGTGGAGCCTGCTTGACACCATACAAATCCTTGTCAAGATGACAAATAAAGTGAGGATGAGCATGATCTTCAAAACCATGGGGTTAATAGAATAAACATCCTCATCAAGGTGACCATAGGCAAAAAAAAAATCAAGGGGCTTGAGATGCGTACGTGCTTAAACTGCCATGGAAAAGAGGAAACAGGTGGTTGTGGATTCCATAACATGACTGGTTTATATTATAAATGGGTCGGAAAAGTGTAAGAAGAATCTCAAACAGTGAGATATGTGATCCGACGTAGCCGAACAGATCATGAGGGACGGTCGCAAGTCAAAACTAAAATAAGCGGAGGTGCGCCTGAAATAATTTCTCCCTTTTTTTTTTGAGGGAATAAAGAATCTTTCCCTGTGTAGCCAGTACATATCGCCGTCAGTTCAGGTGGCTAATGACCTGTTTTAGCACGCCGTACCGGAACTCAAGTCTGCATGTTCATATATTCCGAATAAGGAAAGAACATTACATCCTGCAGGCATCAATCGTCAATCGTCAACATCAACTGTAGCAGTCCTTCTACGTACGGGTAAAAATCAAATCAACTATCCGGTGTAGCTACTTTTCTTTCGGTAAAAACTTTAGCTAGTAGTCGTATTCAGATCAATCTATCAAATGTACTAACTACTTTTTCTTTAGTAAAAGTCGTAGCTGATCATTCACGTGGAGTCAGTCGGGGCATTACTACTTCTGCAATCACCGCCGGGTGCGGGTGCTGAACTTGGGACGTGAAGACCGAATTAAATTAATCCGCCGTCACCGGACACTGTAACACCCTTTCATCTTCCACCCAATTTTCAGAATCGTCTTTCAAACATTTGATAAAATTGACTTCGGCCTCGATGAAGCAAATTTATGAAAATTGGATGTGTTTCGATCGCCATACTGAAGCTGGTCAATTCTCCATACTAAGAGCCGCCGCCGCCGGGGGGATGAGGAAGGAGCGGCGGCGGAACAGCCAGGCTCCGGCCTGGGGAGAAGATGCGAACGGGGGAGAGGAGAAGAGAAAGCTCACTGGACGGTGGAGTTTTGTCGCGGATGGATGTGGCCGAAAGAGGTACCGGCCCATGATGCCCACTCAATGTACATCATCGCCTTTATTCAGGCCTTGTGGTGGAGTGCCGCTTTTAGCGGCAACATTGGCAGCATATGCATGCCCTATCACTCTATGGGCTCGGCCCATTTACATTCTGTAAACCGTTTTTTTACAGGAATGCAGACATTCCATTAAGACACGACTAAATCGTCGGCCACAAAAAGGGAAACATCATTTGGGTAGTACGACAGCCACATAAATTGGTTTGTCTGCAACTCCCTCATCCCCAAAGCTGCTAAACAACGAGCAGGCTTATTACATGCCTGTGGGCAAAACTCGACAACAAAGTCATGGAATTCCATAATAAGATTGTACTTGATATCTAGGAAAATATGTCCTAGTTTAGCTTGATCGTAAGAAGATGATGTGAGAACTTGTTTCAGGTTCATAGAATCTGTAGCGAATATGATGCGACCCATTCCCATTTGTTCTGCAACACAAATACCATTCTCCACAGCGATAGCTTCAGCATGCATGACATCGCTTGCATGGGTAATTCTTCGAACTGCAGCAAACACAACCATGCCCTAACTATCCCGAGGTACGTCTCCCCAACCTCCAGTTCTTTCTGCCTCCAGAAATGCCCCATCGGTATTGTTTTTTTTTTTTTGAAACCAAATATCTGGATATATTAAGTAAGGAGAACAGTACAAGAGCCATCCAGAACTTGGACAGCTGTCACAAAGTTACAGAAAGAACCCTGACAAAATACGAAAATACACCTAGGTCCTTGGTCCTCTCTGCACCGAGCTCGAACCGCCGCCGCTTGCTGGAACCGCGCCATCCTCATAGAGACGACGCCAAGGTTCAAGCTCGCCGCAGCCAAGTCACCGGCAGGAAACTCTAGAGGTCAGCGCCTCGTTAATGTCGCCGCATGAGCCATCCGGCGCGAACGCCAGAATTTGGGACGGAGAGAAGACGCATCGGCGGGGGAAACGCCCCGAATCCAACAGGCGGTCAGGTCAGAGTCACCGACGACAGCCAGCCTCTTGACCTGCAAGAAAACTAGAGCAGGGACAGCTGAAAATGGCCCTCCTGAACAGGATCTCACGAGCTCCACGGCAGCGACGGAGGGAACGCCGGCTCGACGAGGTGGGAGCTGGAGAACAAAATCCGATGATGCGGTCGACGACCTCGCCTCGCCGGCCACATCCAGGAACCCTAGCACCATGGATCCACCGGATCCACGAGCAGACAACGCCGACAGCCCTCCAACGTCACCCAAAGGAGCACCGTCGCGATGGGGAATGAGCTGCAGCACCTTTATTTGCTCCGGCGATGGCTCCACCACCACACCGCCGCCAGCCAAACCAACTACCCTACAGTAGAGAGAAGAGAAAAGGGAGGAGCTTCGTTTCCCTCACCTTACCGCCGGCCAGATCGCTGGTCCTCCTACTCTCCGTCGGCCGTTGCGGCGGCGGGAGAGTGGGGGGACCACGGTTCTGTGTCTCCGGCGTGTAAATAGTAGGGTAGTTGGTTTGGCTGGCGGCGGTGTGGTGGTGGAGCCATCGCCGGAGCAAATAAAGGTGCTGCAGCTCATTCCCCATCGCGACGGTGCTCCTTTGGGTGACGTGAGGAGGTTGCCAGGCCGGGATAGCACTCAGAGTTGGCTTTGGTTTAGGCTTGTAGAACTGGGCCCATTCAGTAACATGGCGATTGATCAGAAAATGGAAGTTTTGAACCGAAGCACGAGCTTCACTATGGTTTTCTTTATTTCTTTCACTCCACCACGTGCTTCACTATGGTTTTCTTTATTTCTTTCACTCCGCCAGGTTCGAAGCTGAGCTTCCGTCATCATCTTTTTTTCGTAGGGAAATTTCCAAATTTGCTCCATGACATTCAGCGTTCCTTGGCACTGCATCAAAAGGAGGCGAATATCTTCAAGTTGTAGGGCTCGCCAGCATGGTTTGACATGCTTGCATCTAAAGAACAGGTGTCCTCCATCCTCAAACAAATTCTGACAGACGACACATCTGGTATCGAGCTCCACACCCCTGCGAGTTCATCCGTCTGTACCTGATATTTTTCCTGTCCCGCGTTCTTCTCTTATGCAGCGCTGCTGTGGCGAACATTTTTTTGAATCTGTGAACTTTTGCTTATATATGCAAATATACTATTTTATGAAAATACACCTGGATATTATTTTTTATGGAAAATAGTAGGTGAACAAAAACTACTTTTGAGACGATTTGAAAACCCAGAAGACAAAACAAATGAACAAAAAATAGTAGGTGAACGGAAAATAGGTTTGAATGATTACAAACAGGGGATGAACAGAAAATAGGTTTGAATGATTTCAAATCAGGTGAACAAAATGAGGATACAAAAAATTGAAAAGAAAAAATAGTAGATGAAGAAAAAATAAATTTGAACGATTTCAAAATGGGATACAAAAATCTAACGAATATAGTAGGTGAACATAAAATAGATTTGAAAGATCTCAAACCTCGGATGCAACAAATTGTGAAAATAGTAGGTGAACCTAAAAAAAATTCAAATCTGAGATACAAAAATGATTTACCAGAAAACTTAGGCCTAGTTTGGGAGCGCAGTTTCTATAAAACCGGAGTATTGGAAAACAAAAGTATTTAGGCCTAGTTTGGTATCAAAGTATTTTAAAAGTATTGAACCAATACCACAGTTTTTAATAATATTGCAGTATTCAATATTTTGACACGTTTGGATGCATTGAATAATGTGGTATTAAAAACTTAAGTATTGTCCAAAACTTCGTCTTTTTGCTGTATTGGAAACTTTAATCATGACTTGTGTTTTTATAAACTGAAGTATTATCCAAAACTGAAGTATTAATTTGGTTGGTGACTAAATACTTTGGTTTTCCAATACTCTTGTTATAAAAAAAAACCGCGCTGCCAAACTAGGCCTTAGTCGCCAGGCAAAGCAATACTTTAGTTTTGGATAATACTTTAGTTTAGGAAAAAACAAGTCAGGACTAAAGTTTCTAATATTGAAAAAAAATAAAGTTTTGGACAATACTTCAGCTTTTAAAATCACAATATTAAATGCATGCAAACATGTCAGAATATCTAATACTACAGTATTTTTAGAAACTGTGGTATTGATTGAATACTTCAAAAATACTTTGATGCCAAACTAGGCCTTATCTTTTTTGAACGATTTTTTATTAATAACATACATTTGCACAAAAATTTCAATGTGGAAAATATAAATTAGATGTTATTAATACGATTTGGTAAACATAACAGTTATCTTATCTTGTCGGTTTTTCAATATGAACATTGTGGTTATTTTACGGTTTTGTAAAAAGAACATTTATCTTACTGAATGATTTTCTCAGTATGAACATTATGTTAATATTTATTTTGTAAAAATATATTTCAACAAGAAAAAACGACCAATATGTTTCACAACATACACATTTGTTTTTATGTAAACAGAAAAATACAAAAAAAAAGGGGGAAAACAAACGAAACGAAAAATAGAGAAAAATATGAAGAACAAATAAAGCAGAAACAGAAAAAGACACATAAATATGAAAAACGGAAAATAGAAAAGTAAAAGGAAATCAAAGCAAGAAAGAAAGAAAGAACCGAAAACCCAGAAAAACCCACAAAAAAAGGAAGAAAAGACTAGCTACACTTGCTCAGAAGTGTAGGGCCCTTTTGTTTGGGCTTATTTTGGCTTTTTGACTTTGGCTTTAAGCCGGAAAAGCACCTAAATAGGTGCTTTTTTGGCTTTTGGATCCAAAATCCAAAAGCCAAAAAAGCACCTATTTAGGTGCTTTTCCGGCTTAAAGCCAAAGTCAAAAAGCCAAAATAAGCCCAAACAAAAGGGCCCAGGCAACTAAATGGGCCGGCCCGGAACGCGCTGAGACGTGCACGGAGCGCATTACGTCCCGCGGTGAGCGGAGAATAGGAATTACCTTCTGGTGGTTGGACGTGCGGGGTTTATAAGCAACGGGCTAGGGAGGCCTTCCTCGGAAGAATTGGAAAATAGGACAGGACGCGACTAACCAGCGGCGTTGGGTGTTAGGCGGCGCCAGCGCTCAGCCGGTCTGAAGTTCTGAACCCACCTCTTCTGGCTCGGATTCGAGGTCAGGTCCGCAATTTGCCTCCGAATTCGATTACAACACGCTCAAACCCGAACCACAATAAAAATCAAGTCTTCAGGCCTATGCTGCTGCTCACGAACAGTTGTGGGAGAAAGCAGGGATATGGCGAAGCGGCTGCATGGACACATTGGACAGGAGAAGCAGGCAAGCTGCGCCTGCAAAAGGTCACGGCCTGATCAGAAGCACCTCTATCTGATACTGGATGACTGGGACAGTGGGTTCAGCATCCACAAGATCGACGCCGACGAAGACGCCGCTGACCTCCGCCAGCCTCCGGTCCTCCGGCTAGTGTCACCTAAACCTCGTGGTCCAATGTGCTTCGATGTCCTGGGCACCAACATCCTCATCACCACATACCCGCGTTGTGGTGACGCTTCCACCCTTGTCTACAACACGGAGACGGCAGGACTGGCCGTCGGCCCTCCTCTCCCCGCTCCGCTGGTCGGTCACTACCACATCTCCGTGGCCGCTGCCGATATGCTCTATGTCTGGACATGCCACCATAGGGGTCAGCCGGACTCCTTCGAGGTGATGTCATGGGCACCCACTGGCAACGACGACGATCCATGGTCTCCAACTCCAACCATGGACTGGTCCTGGAAAAGCGTGCCCACACCACCGCCATTCGAGGCCGATGAATGGATCACCTCCTATGCCATGCACCCAGATGGACGCACCATCTTTATGTCTGCGCGCAACCGGCGCAATCTTCGATGCCGTACCTTCTCCTTTGACACCAGGCACTGCGAGTGGAGGTTGCACGGGGGATGGGATTTGCCTTTCCAAGGCCAAGGCTACTATGACAGCACACTGGACGCATGGGTTGGCCTTCACGAAGATGGTTACATTTGCTCCTGCCAAGTCGCTTCCCGCAGCGGTGCCGTGCAGCCGGACTGGAAAATTGGAAGGGAAAAGCTGTTCCACAGGGTCCCGGAGAGAAAACGAGCAGCAATACAGGCCACTCTCACCTACATGGGCGACGCCAAGTTTTGCATTGTCGAGTGTGTGGTGCGTGAGGAAGTGGAGTATGAGGAGGCCTTTGGTGATCGTGATGGTTGCATGCTCCTCATAACCAAGTTTGGCCTCAAGTACAGTCATAAGGGAGAACTCCAAACAATGAACAATCGCACCACCAGCTCCTATCGAGTGTCAAAGCATATCGCCTCGTTTTCTCCTACAGCATTCTGGATGTAGGAACTAGCTAGTTGGTTTGGTTTATGCAATTTGGTACAATTTCTTTTCGAGTTTTATGGATGTAATATAATGATTTTCATCAATAAAAATGTTTACTTCTCGGCTTGTTGATCTATTGTTTTAACATGTCTGTCCTGGAAAACGTTGAGATGCTGACGGGTTTAAGGAACTAAAATGTAAACAATATAGTTATACTATGTAGTCTTAATAGATAAAGCCCCTCAGCTGGTTCACAGTTACTGCATACTGAAATATATGAATGGTATTTAAGTTACTGCATTCAACTATTGGTGTTTATAATTCTTTGAAAAATAAAGGAGATTATGCTATTTCTGATAATGTAAATACTGAAGTCGTGAAGTAAATTGATAGAAAAGGGATGGCATGAACTAAGTTTAATCTGAACCACCACACATGCATTGTAAATATTTTATTACAATGAATCTGGATATATGTGTTGTCCTTTTATGTGGTTCTCATAATTTATAGATCGTTATATGGTTCTCATAATTTTATATATCATTCTGAAAAAAGTATATATGTATGATTATGTGTGCTCACTTGAATCTTCTTTAGAAATGCACATATATTTTATTTCAGCCCCTTTAGAAGAAGCATATGGACTTCTTTGGTTTTACCTATATTGGACGGGAAACTAAAGTTTGCAACTAGTTGTGCCCGCAACCCTATTCCGAATGTCGCACTTCCAAGTTTTTAAAAAATGTAAAATAAATTGTGGACATTGCTTATGTTGTTTATCGTGCATCCATAAATTTTCACCCCAAAATTTGACAATATGTGTCCTGCACAAAAAAGACAAATGAGATGTGAATAGTACGCGATACTATTCACTTGTGTCTTCTCTTTTTTGCATAGAACACGTATGGTCATATTTTGGGATGAAAATTTGTGAATGTTCAAGAAACAATATAACAAATGTTCATGATTTATTTCGCATTTTTTTAAATTTAAAAATATGACATCCGATAATGGGGTGCGGGTGCAACTAGTTGCAGAATATTCGCTTCGTGGTCATATTCGCTTCGATATTGGACCTTCTGATACACTTTTTTTTTTGATATAGCGATATATTTTATCATTGCTTCTTAAACCATTCATACTTTATATTGGAAATTGTACTATATGTGTTATAGGCAAAATAAACGTATATAATATGTTTCTGATTTTTCGTATATTTAGTACTATACCCATATGGTGCTATGGAAATGTGTACCCGTATATAATTTGTACCTTTGAATCATCAGTAAACCAGGTTTTGCTAAAATTGTTGCAATAGAAAATGTAACCCTGCAGAAAAAGAGATAAATATTTTAAACTGCTGAAGGTACACGCTTGGTGGGCCATAAGTTTTTGCTGGATTCACTGCAAAAACGTTTTGAGAGGTCTTCTACGCTTGTGCAAGAATACCAAGATAGTGTTTTCATATTTCTTTGATTATATATTAAATGCCAATGGATCATTTTGTTATATATATATGCTCGACATGATATATGGCATCTTAGCAGGATTGATGTGTCGTTGTGATGAAGATTGGAGTTGATAGCTATTCTTTTCCTGTACCATGTTATCTTTTGGCAATATGAGGAGTACTTGCCATTGGTCCCATCCGTGACGTGTAGCTATAGACTTTTGATTTGCCAATGACAATTTCATCCCTCGGAAAAGGTGGAGCCATGAAGGTGTGAAGAATGAAGACACTCCAAATATTTGAGCATTAAGGTTTGCTCATATGCAGTTCTACCTATTATATTTTCATGCTTATTCATACACATGTCAATCTAAATATGTCCCAGGAGATAAATCACCGCAGCATAGTTCGATACTCAAGTTGATCTGTTCAATTGCTAATATGAACCTACCAATAGGGACGCCAGGTTCTTGTTAAAATAACGGAGCATCAGCTGAGACATTTTACTCCCAAAAAATTCCCGGTTTCTCTAGGGCCTGAAGGATTGAATGATATCTGGGCTCCTGGGTGAGGTGACCATGCAAAATTTAGGATGTGATAGACACGGAAAATACTTGATTTTACTATAGCAGTAATAGTCTGTCATTGTAACCAACAAACACTTGTGAGAAATCAAACCTTTTAATCAAGTTGAGTTGTGCATTATCTGTGGTTCCAGTGCTTTATATGAGGTGATATTCCTATTATTAACTTACCTTTGATCATATTACACCACACCATTAATTAATCAAACACGTTTACTACATTTTGATTGGTCCTAGATGATCTTTTTTGGGCAGTTTTTTGATAGCAGAGGGACTTATAATGATATATGTTACTGGTAATGCTCTTTCTGATAATTGATTGTGTGTTTGATGATGAGTAGGGCTGAAACCTTGTCAGTTTTATAGAAATGAAAAAACATCTCATGTACCTCCACCCCATATGACGTCGGGCTAACAAAAGAAGTGAATTCTTGATTTGTTCCAAAAAAAATATGGTGGAAATGACTTCTACTTCTAACTTCTATGCAGGTTTAGAGGTTACAACATAGCCACCTGGCAGGTGCTCTGCTAATCACAGCAGGCAAAGATGAACCTGCATATGCAATCGTAAAAAACATACAAAAGAAACTATAGACATCTTATTATTTCCAACTCGAGTAGCCACCATTTAAACTTTTAGACTAGATCACCCCAGGTTCCATTTAGGCTATTATGGATACAGACCAAGATTTACTCTCCCCAGCTTGGGCACTCAGCCCCAGCGCTGCTCAACTACCACCAGTAGTTCAGCACTACAAAAGGCACAAAAAACCTAAACTTGCTTCCGATAAACTCTAGTCCTCCTTGCCCTAAGCTTCATCTGCTTACATCTTCATATGCTTTTTTTTACTGGCACGTGTCCATATCAAAGTTTAACTGCTTGACCGTCAAGAAAAAGGTGAACAAACCCAAACAGCGGCACAACACTGTACTATGATAGGATCGGTAAATTTGAGATACATTGTTGCCGATACGATACAGGTCCTAACAAACGAGATACAGTTTCCTAACAAACATGTGATGTCGTTCAAAATATTTTTTACATACCTGTCTTTGTTTCCTAACTTTTTTACTTCATCATAACTCATGATGTCGTTTAAGTATTCTACATTTTGCCTTGATGTAATATTTATTGATATAAGTAGCAAAGTATCAATGTAGATATGCTCATGTATATTTATGTACATATATATTGTCATACCATTCGAATATTTGTAACAAATACAATATCTGGTTAAGCTAAAACTTTATTTTGTTGCAAAATAATATTGGCATGTTTATAGTTGTCAAGTTCCTTGGGGAGGGTTGCCGCAATTTTTTATTAGATTGTTTAGGAATTCATTTTTACAATGAATTTCACTATAAACTAAAGGAACCCAATCTTATCATTGTCCATGGTGTTCTTAAATATACGGAACACTTGTAATGAGCTTATAGAGTTGAAGGTTTCGCTGAACATAGAGTTGTAATAATTAGATGGTTCTAGATATTATGGAGTGCCATTAGATCACGTCTTTGGTCGCTTTGATGGTGGTGCTCACTTTGTCAATTTTGCCCTTCTTTTTGGACAATAGTTACCCATCGGCGCATGTACATGTTACGTACTTTGTTTGAAGTAAGTGAGCTCGTGATCACCAAGAGTATTTACAATTCAAACTTTTGTAAAATCAAAGTGTTGTCCACTCGATTTTTCCATGGATCGTCTCTTAAAACTAGTAAAATCTATCAAAATTGTGGACGTACCACGGATGGCAAGGACTAATTAGCCTGACTTAACTCGCGCAACCCAATCTGGTAAGATTGATGTATTAAAAAAGATCATATATCATGCCTAAAATTATGGATGTACAGAATTAGTAGAGCCTTCTAGGCTTCTACTATAGTGTCATCACTTGTTCTGTTACTCATATATCTTTTACATAGATAAGAGTATCTCCAAGAGCATTTGTAAAAATGGATTGCTATAAGTGGTTTTGCCAATAGGAGAGAGAAGTTTTCAAATCCATTTTGCTCTCAGCTTTGCAAGCATTTGTATAAACCGATTTGTAAAACTAGAATGACAAGATTTGAGCTCCTCATCTATCATGCATATGTAGTCCAAATCACTCAATACATAAATTAAATTGATAAAAACAAATTCCAAAAAAATAGGAAATAAATAGTGCATAATTATTACAACACATTGTTCGTTGATTAAACCGAATTGAAATTAAACAAGTCACAAAGTTTGTAGAGACCGAAATAAGAAACATGGCAAATCAAGGATTTTGGTGACCACTCCACCTCCACCACTCAATGAGATCACTTTTTAGTTGTTGATGGGTTTATGCGTCTCGAATCTCATGATGAATTTGAAGGAAGTACTTGATGCGGTCTTCTCTCCTACGAGGATGCACAACCTTTCCAATGAAATCATAATGGGGGTCTAGAGTATTGTCATTGCGCTCAAACTCAATGATCATATTGTGTCAGATCAAGCCATCATGATCCTTCCCAATGTTTTTTGATCCCAAAACCGAGCCGGACCACGCACAATAGAAAACTGGGATTGCAAAATCTCAAATGCCCTCTCCACATCTTTTCTAGCAGTAGCTTGAGCACTATGAAAACGAGATTGCTCGTTACCTTGGGGATGCACAATTGGCTTGACGAATGTTGCCCATTGTGGGTATATTCCATTGAAAAATAGTAACCTTTGTTGTACTTGCGTCCATTGAGTTCATACTCCACCTCTGGTGATTCTTATTGGATCGCATGCTCTTGCCAGTTGTCTTAAAAGACCGATCTGTTAGGAGAGACTAGGCAATTGTATTTCTTTTTGTTGGCAGGGGAAGTGTGGTCGGAAAATCAATGCATAACAGGTGCATGCATAGCGGGTTGTGGAGTTGGTACATGTAGAGAGGAATTTGGTGTACTAGTTGGCGTTGGAGCATGATCTGCTAGGTGAGGCATGTATAGAGGGGCCGATGGTGGATTAAATAGGACTGGGGGTGGTGGTGGTGGTGGTGTAGGGGAGTATTCGGGTGTATATGGAAATTTAGTCTCATCGAAGGTGACGTGACACGATATAATGATGCGCCGGGTTGTGAGATCAAGACAACGATACCCACGGTGACGTGTAGGATAACCAAGAAAAACACATTTGGTTGAGCGGGCACTAAGCTTATTCGGGGAAGTGGATGATGTGCTAGGGTAGCAAAGACATCCGAATACTCGAAGGTCATTGTAAGATGGAGAGAGGCTGAACAACAAGTATATGGTGTTGAAAAGTTCCGTGCGGCTGTAGGCGGATGTTTATGAGGTAGGTGTCCATATGAAGGGCTTCGGCCCAAAGAGATGGTGGCATGGAGGCTTGGAAGAGAAGGGTGCGGATGACATCATTAGTCGTACGGATTGCTCGCTCGGCAGTACCATTTTGCTGAGAGGTATAAGGGCAAGAGAGGTGGAAGAGAATGCCATGTGTGGTGCAGAAGGTATTTAACTTGGAGTTTTCAAATTCTCGGCCATTCTCACACTAGAGTGCGGCAATAGACAGGTAAAATTGGGTACGAGCATAGGCATGAAAGGCAGTGAAGGTGGCGTAAACATCAGACTTTTTACGTAGCGGAAAGCTCCAAAAATAATGTGTAAAGTCATCTACAACGATAAGATAATAACAAAAATCATAAGTGCTAGGAACTGGGGATGTCCACAAATCACAATGAATTATTTCAAATGGGCGAGTGGAAGAAGTTTGAGAAGCATAAAATGGTAGTCTAACGTATTTGCCTAAACGGGGAGGTCCTACTTTATTGAAAGTAATATGCTTGGTGCTATGAAGACGTGACATGGTGTGGTTGCCGGGGTGTCCAAGGCGGCGATGCCAAAGCAAGGTGGAGGCGATGATGGTGTGAGCTTCAGCAAGTGCTAGTTCATGGATAGGGTAGAGTGGTCCGGAGCTATTACATCGAAGAAACACGGACCTGGATGGAAGGGTCTTCACAGAAAAACCGAAGGGATCAAATTCAATATAACAATTATTACCAATGGTAAATTGTCGAACAGATACGAGATTTTTAATAATGTTGGGAACGATGAGAATATTACTAAGATGGAGAGGTTTAGCGAGAGATGCAATTGTCTGTGAGCCAATATGAGTTATGGGAAGAGATGCGCCGTTGCCGAGAGTGACGGTGTGAGAGTTGGTAAAAAGCGCCAGAGTCCATGTACCATTCGTTGTTGGGGAAGTGCATGCTGTTCGGAGTGGTGATGAACGCCGGCTCAAGCTGGTGCTGCTGGCTCTGCTGCTGCATGTTGAAGGGAGCTGGCCCTTGGGCTAGTTGTATGTTGGTGTAGCTAGCTGCTGGGGCATATGTTGTGTGCGCCTGTGGGATGCTTGCAAGACGAGGACCAGGTTGTCCTGGCGCTGGAGCACACCATGTACGTTGCTGCCATGGTTGAGGTTGGGACGACGCTGGAAGATGTGCATGACTGGCACGAGTGGGCAGTTCAGTCCACGGATTGAACATCTATGGATCATTGTGTCCGCGGCCGTCGCTTCCGCGGTACCTTTGCCGTTGTCGTTGAAGGAGACCGAGTTGCCACGTTCAACGACGTCGGGCAGTGGTGCACGCTCGTCAGGTCATGGTGGTTGGGAGGAGTTGGGAGGGGTTGAAAACTTGAAATCGATCTAGGTTTGAGATTTTTTAGAAGAATAAACAGGGAGAAACGACGTGCTCTGATATACCATGCTAATTGGAAAGAACGGGCTGCTGATTGCTGGCCTCGTCCGTCTCATATTCTCATTTATATATAGTATAGAAATACATGACGTGAGTTGATTATAATCAGGTTGTATATAGCAACTACCATATACAGAAGATGTCCTGCCATCCCCACGTGATCTCAAGGAGGAAGTCTTGGCGTGAACGCCAAGATGAGCAGCTGCCGGCGCTCCTGATATGGAAGAATCGGAACGGCCGGATTTACCCGTCCTGTCATACTCTAAAAATTCTCCACTGGCTAAGCTTGCAAAAACTGCCTCAAGTATGATTGTTGGATCCTTGACATGGCCAGTGAATTGTCCATGCCATGCCGCTGGGCAGTTCTTCCACCTCCAGTGCATACAATTAATGGACCCGAGCATCTCGGGAAACCCTATTCCAGCATTCATCTCCAAAAGCCTCTTTGTATCTTGAACATTGAGTGCTCTCAAGTACCGTTCGCCAAAGCATTTGATAATTACCTTTGCAAACCGCCTCAAACAGTAGATGGCCGTGCTCTCGGCCATAGCAATGTTGTCTCCATAGGCCATAATGCGCAAAGCCGCGGTCATCTTCTGCGGAGCTAGTGCTATGACCAAACAAGCCCGTGAAACTCCTTTGTTGCTCGAAGAAGTGGTCTTTATCTTTGATCATGCTGGGAATCTAGATAAACATATATATGCCCATCCGAAACCGGTGGGGAAAGTGATGTTCGAGATACGACAATCCAAAGTAGTCCACCATAATCTTCTGGTGGGCCTCTTGCCTCCTCCTATGAATCACCTCACGGCCAACAATGAAACCGCCATGTTTGATCCTCTTGTTTTTCATCTCCATCATCATAAGAATAACAAGCTTTTCATCGTCGTCCCATTCTTCCTCCTCCTCAGACGACTAATCTGTATCGTACCAACTCATCTACAATTGCAATCACGGATTTTACCTTCTAGGATTTTCATCGAACAACTCGTGTGCGGGGCGGAGCCTATTGGAGTCACGGGCGGAAGCTCGCCGCCGAGCACACCGGCCAGCACTGCGGGTGGCGGAGGAGGTGTAGGAGGTCGAGAAGGTCGCGGGGAAGGCGTGTGGCACCGGCGGGTGAGGGAGCTCGTGCGCTGTGAAATCTTCGCTGGCGAGAGGAGGAGGGTCGGGCAGCGGGGATGGCGGCGGTGGCCCGAACGGCGGCGGCGGCGTGGCGGGGCAGCGGCCGACGCGCGGGTGAAATTTCCCCGCGCGGTCGTTGCCTCTCCCGCGCTCACTTTTCCAGGTTTTACCAATTGGTTTTGGATTGTCAAATTTGCCAATTTTGGGAGCCAAATTATACCAACCCTTGTAAAAACTTTGAACCATAGCTCTTGGAGATGCTCTAAGCCGGGCCCTAGATTGGCTCTGAATTGATACCATTATTTATTTTCTAGCTTAGGGTCGGCCTCTAATAATAGCTTAGTACTGAATTTATGAGCACCAATCTGCCACCTAGGGATAATAGTTTTCCTTTCCAGCTACTCAACCATTTTTGTAGTCGTTCCTCAACATGTTTCCATTGAGCAATCGTAAGCCTCCTGAAGTGAATCGGGATGTCGAGATAGCGTACTGGGTAGCCCTTGGGGTAGTTGTACGTTGGTGTAGCTAGCTGCTGGGGCATATGCTGTTTACGCCTGTGGGATGCTTGCAAAACAAGGACCAGGTTGTCCTGGCGCTGGAGCACACCATGTACGTTGCTGCCATGGTTGAGGTTGGGACGCCACTGGAAGATGTGCATGGCTGGCACGAGTGGGCTGTCCAGTCCACGAATTGAACATCTATGGATCATTGTGTCCGTGGCCGTCGCTGCCGCGGTACCTGTTGCCGTTGTCGTTGAAGGAGACCGAGTGGCCACGTCCGGCGACGTCGAGCAGTGGTGCACGCTCGTCAGGATTCATGGTGGTTGGGAGGAGTTGCGAGGGGTTGAAAACTTGAAATCGATCTAGGTTTGAGATTTTTTAGAAGAATAAACTGTGAGGACCCCGGATTAAGTACCCGAGATACTCGTTATGTTTCCTGCAACAATCCCGTGATCAGTCTGTTGCTGCACATAACTCGAATTGGTATCACAGAACATCCATAAATACCGAATAGGAATACTTACGTGATTGAAGTCATAAGCTTCAACAGGTACTTGCAGCGGAAAATCACCAAACAACGTGGAGCCCAAGTCATTCGCCTTAACCCTACAGGCAGCTGACTGGGAAGCGCCCTAGTTCGCAAAGACGCCAGTGAACTCCTCTTCTTCGAACTGCTTCTTCTTCCAAAATCTGGCTAAGACAATAGCCAGGGACGAAACCAATATGAGTACATTTGATTGTACTCGCAAACTACCCCAACTTGAGCATGCACTAGTTTTGATAATCTTTCAATAATACCTTTAAAAACATCTCTATATCGTTATTGAAAAGGGAAGAGTAGATCTTTTAATCTTGTTGAAGACAAAACATTTTGGAAAGTAATTTCTCAATACCGGGGTTGGAAACAACCCTTTTTGGAAAGTAGTTTTCTCACTATTTTTGGTTGAAAAAGGTAAGAAGTCTTTTTAAACCTTTTTCTCGAAAATATACCCTTTATTTAAAAAGGTAAGAATTCTCTTTTAAAACTTTTTCCTCGAAAATCACCGTCTTGTCCACAGCCCCATCCTGGTCACTTATTTTCCAGCAACATCATACCACCCCCTCGGTATAGTTGCCTAAAACAATCTTCACTTCATTTTCCTTTCAAACTCAAAACTTTGTAAAACTTGCACATGGTCTTAGCAGTTCTTTCCAACTGTCCATATCCGAGGACTCGGCTATTCGAATAGTTTTACCCTCTGCAGAGGTAGTACGCTTTTCCCACACCCATCCGGTCACTCATCGTGTCAGCCACGTCCCGCCATACCAGAGGTATGCGAAGTTGAGTTCCCGGCCATAGCCTGTCCTTTGCTCATGCTAGTATAGGACCCTGCCGCTACGACACTTTCCACCGACACTCAAATCCTCAGAAACTAAGTGTGGGGACTCGTAGTTCTGCCCGGCGGACCCAAGGGAGCCCTTCAATCCTCTTCCTCCGATACGCTCATACCGGCTTCCGGTAGACTTCAATGAAGAGGACCCAGGTCAGGGGGTAGGTCCTCAGACCATCCCCTCATGGAACGAGGTTCTCCTCGTTATTGAGGCATCCCGTACTAACACGAGCAAATTATATGACTACGCCCTTGCTCATATGTGGGTAAATGTGGTCGCACAGGTTATTGGTTGTTCGGTAAGTACCAGGACACAATGTGCATTTTTCAGAAACATCACCATTCACCACTTCTCAATTTCATCACCGACATCTCGGCATACCATAATTCATCCAAGGATTTTCAAAGGAGTTTTGAATAAACAATGTTTTTCCCATCCTATAGTTTTATTTAAACAAACTGATATTTCTACATAGAGTGGCAAAATAGTTTTTCATAAACTTTTGAAAAGGTTTTCACAATCATTTCCAATTCTCAAAGCAAAATACTTTTAGTCAAACTTGGGTGGTTCGTAATCCCACCAAAAGATTTTCATAGAAGGCTTTGGAGTAAAACAAATTCATTTCGAAATCGTTGTAGACCATTGACACCTCTATATCGGGTGTCTCAAGAATCTACTTGTATTTTGGAAAAGGGTTTTCAAAGTCATAGCTTTCGTGGCAAACACCACATAAATCATTTATGCGAGTTATAGTAAAACAGGTAAATCAAAATAGATGTATATAGGTGCAAGCTCAGTGAAGTAGCTTGCCTTGCTCAACAAAGTGGTACTGGTCCTGATCTTCGGGTTCAGCGAAACCTCCTTCCTCGATGAATCCGTCAACGGTATCGTCTAAACGTTAAACAAGCAGGACAAACAATCACTACACTAGCTCAAGCATCATCACATCATTACAATCACAAATGCTACAAATAGCTACTGCACACATCAAGCAACACAAGGTGGTTCTAATTTAATTGAATTAATCTTTAATTAATTATTTTCAAACTAAGGCAGAATCTAGTTGGACACCAATTAATTCACCATTTAATCTATGTTTGTCACAAAAATTCAAACTAAGTTCTATGGGTAGCTACTGATGTGTAGAAGATCACCCAATTGGATTGGAGTCCTTTGGAGTTACCAAACTCCCTACACATTTGTTTTAGTTCAGAAGGTTTTCAAACAAGTTTTAGTACCAAACAAATTAGGTTGCTCTAAAAATTAAACCCTTTTAGGGGTAGCTAACCTTGGTGGAGTGTGACCTAACAAAATTGGTTTGAGCTTAATTGGACCTACCATTAATTCACACTAATTGATTTAGTGCAGAAGGGTTTACTAAAGTTCAACCAAATGCTAAGGATTCTAAACTGTTCCAAAAATTCTACCAAAAATTGGGGAGCTAATGGATCCTAATACAAAGCTACCAAAATTGGTTTCAGGTTATTTGGACTAATATAACTCCAGAAACAAATGGTTTGGTGTTTTGAACCTTCTGGGGCATTTTTATTAATACCTTTTTATTATTTATTTAAATGAGATGAGACCACTTTTGTGAGTTAAAGAATTTCATAAGCTTTCCAGAACAGTTGAGTTTGATTTATTTGGATTCCTAGAACTCGAGATAATGAATTTCTAAACTAGGTCCAGTACTGATTTATCCAGAGAAAAAGAATTAGGAAAAACATCTCCTCTGGATAATGTTTAAAACTATGACATGTGGGGTCGGGTGGTCAGTGACTCAGTGGAAAATTCCCGCGTGTGGATAATGTTTAAATTGCTGACGGTTGGGTCCCGCCTGTCGGCGTCTAAACGAAACGAACCGGTAAGCTACCGTTGGATCCAGATCCAACGGCCCACATCGGTCGCGAACGGCGACGACCAGAAACGGGCGGTGCCGTCGCGCCGGCGACGGTGACGAGCACGGACAGCTCACCTGGGGGCACGGGAGGTGGCGGAGATGACGCAGGAAGACGGCGGAGGGAGTGGGGAAGCACTGGGGTGCGTTGCGGGTGCTGGGACGGCTCCAAACGACAGCGGCGTGGTCAGCACCTTCTCCGCGGCCGTGGTTCAACTCCGGCGAGTCCTCCGCGGCTCTGCTGTGCAAGAAACACCGGCAAAATGCAGCGGGTGAGTGAGGGGGTAATGGTGGTGCGAGCAGGGGCCAGAGAGAGAGCAGGGGAAGAGGGGCGCGACCTGGCCGTGGTCGGCCTCTTCCTCGACGTGGCAGCGCACTGCCGTGCTTGTGCACGGCGGCTGGGATGCAATGCTCGCCCTCCTGGCGATGCACTGGAGTGAGGGGTGTGAGGGAGAGGTGGTGGCGAGGTGTGGGAAGAAGGGGTGGTGCGAGGCGGCTTTTATAGGGAGCTGCCCTCACGGCCATCGATGGCGCGGAGGTGCAGAGGGGGTAGGAGGGGTGCGGGGTCCGGCTGGAGGCGTCTAAGAGGTAGCTTGGAGCTAGGGGGTGCTGCAGGGGTGGTCAGCTGGGCAGGGGGAGACAGGGGTAGCGCGGCGTGCTGCGATGCCGTGCGCGGCCCGCCACGGCGAGCGGCGTGTACGGCATGGACGGTGAGCACGCTAGCGAGTGTCTGCGGCGGCGTTGTCTCGTCGAGCAGGAGCAGGGGGTGGAGTGTGGTGCGGTGGACGCAGCGCGGCGTCGCCTCACGGTCGCGTCGTCCCCCTCCACGGAGGTGACCCGTGCGGCAGCGTGCCATGGCCGGCAGTGGCGTGGCGTCGCCCACACACCAGCTCTGGGTCAATGAGCACGTCTCTCTCTTGCTCAGATGATCGAGGAGAGTGAGGGAGAGGTGTGGAGCAAGCAATGGATGCAGGGATCCATCCCATCGACTGATTGGAGCTCGGCGAGGACGGCAATGGCGTGGCGCAGGCGGCTGGCCTCCTCCTGGTCAACTGGCTTGCGTCCAACGCATTGCTTTGAGTGAGTGAGGGGAGGTGAGGGAGTGGATGCTACTGGACAGCTCGATTGCTCAAAATCGAGCTCGAATTTGGAAGTTGAATTTCGGTTCAGAGATGAACACGGTGGTGACCACCATGTGTTCGATCAAACTCCCGAACCAAAACAAATTTTGAATTTTCTTTTTATACTTGCTTCCAAATATTTTTCCAAGGTTGGGGATACCACTGGATGATTTTATTTGGGAGTGTTGCTTGGTGATTTTGAGGATTTCCCAAAGTTAAAGAAACATTTGGGAAATTTGAAAAAAATAGGGTTTAGAATAGAATTTAAAATAGAGAGAGGGAAAAGAATATAAGGGTAAGTGGGAGTGATCACATGTCACCCCTCTGAATTTGTTTTGAAGATAAAATTTTATTTTCTTGATAAGATGAATTTTGTGTGACTTTTGTCACAAGATTTTATGTGGGAACTTTTTATTATGTTTCTTTTCTTTTCTTTACATTTTGTTTTAGCAAACAAACCAACTCAAGCAAGCACAAACAAACAAAAATAACAAAAGTTTTTGTTGGCCCACAAATTTGACTAATAAAGCTGGGTTAAATTTGGGATGTTACAGATCCTTCCCCCCTTAAGAATAAATCTCGTCCTCGAGATTTGCCCAGGGGTACAGGAGAGTACGAGGGCACGGGTTTTTGGGGAAAAGCAGGGGTTCTTTTATACCAAAATATCTGTGCCACCAATAACTGGCTCGAAGATACACTGGAGGTTGGGTTACCCAGAGGGGTTTTCTTTTGCAGAGGAAACTGGGAAAGCGAGGGACATGCTTTAGAATTAATGGGTAGAAGAACACGGGGTTCAACCGCTTACTCACTGACGTGTGGGACCGAGGTCCACCTGGCAGCCTCTCCTTCCCTTCCTCCTCTTCTTCCTCCTTGCTCACCTTGGCTTCGTACTTGTCCAGCTCTTAGTGCGCGAAGCACTCCTCTGCGGTACTGCTGCGCGTGCGGTCCGTCGATGCAGCGGCAGACACGGCTTTGGGACACGACGCCTAGATGGTTTCACGCCATTAAGGCGAGTACTGCTCGGGATTCCTCTTCTTTCCCTCGCAAAGCGGTGTCGAGGAGCGGCATCCGAGCTCTGGTTATAAATTAGTAACCTTCGAAAACATTTTTCCTATCGCATCGCCACCATGGGCTTCACTAGTGATTTCTTCAGAGCCTACGTTGATGCGATGGAGGATGCGGGTATCCTCGAGGGCTTCTTCATCTTCGTGCTCTTCGTGTTCTTGATTTCGATGGTGTACAGCCTGCTGTTTGTAGCAGTGGTCCTCTTAGCCGTGGCCTTGTGCAATTTGTGTTCTGGCGCTGGGGGGTGCTGCGACGGTGGCGCAAGCGGCGCCGGAGGAGCCAGATGCGGCGGAGGGGCCAGCTGCGGTGGAGGAGCTTGCGGCGGCGGTGGAGCGGGCTGTGGTGGAGGTACCAACTGCAGTGCCGGCGGATGAGGTGGCAGACCTTCCCGCTGGAGGTGCGCAGGCTGCTCGAGCCGTCTGTCGCCGTCGCGCGGCGCGCGACTCGGCTCTGAGTGAGCCAGGCTCATCCTCTGGTGGCGTCATGGAGCTCGAGAGGGAGTAGGAATCTCTGGGGTGCCGTTGCTGAGTACTGGCAGTGTTCTTCGTAGGAGTAGAGTCTGTATCCTCTGTTTGTTTTTCTGAAATTCTCGCTTCTGTACTGCACTCCGTAGTTGTATTGATCTTGTCTTTGCTGATGACCTGGGACAAGATTTGCATTGTCGAAATCTTCTGGGTTGTCATGACTCTGGTCTTGCAGCACAGATAGGATGCAGAGGTACTAGAGTAACCTTGCTTTGGTGAGAAATACATATATTTTTAAGGGAAAATAACACTGCATTATATGGTCTCAATCATTTGCAGTGGCAGCACACATTTCAACCATATAGGCTGAACACGACAACTAAAAACACCCTACAAGAAGTCCTTCTGTGTTCCAGCGAGCATTGACTCCCAGCAAGCATTCTACGGCTTGCGAGGGTTACATCTCGTGGAGGGCTCGGGCCCCTTTCTTTAACATGCAAAATGCACAAGGTTCATATTGGGTGAGGAACCTTGTGGGAGAAGCATGTAGGAAACCACACACAAAATAATTTGCATATTACAAAATAGTACTATTTAAAGTTTGCATTAATTCCCAGGGGTATGCGTCTGGGGTCACATACGGTTCCTGGTTTAAGTGATCTGTTGTTTCTTTTTAAAACTTTTAACTGAAGAAAAAGCATGACATTCCATCAGGTGTCAACCAAGTGGTTAACAAGATGATAAGAACACCAAGTTTTTATTCCGGCTGATTTAACATCAGCCGGGAAACAGACAACAACCTTGCATTACAAGAAACACGAGAAAACAAACAACAAGCAAACAACAGACTAACAACTTTGTTGCTCCACACGCACAAACATACAAACGCTGGTCAGGCTGACTAAACCTGGGTTCTACTCTGCCTAAGAGGTTCTAGGAGTCGGTGAAGCGCGGCCGAGACAAAGAGTGGTGTCCACATCTCCATCTTCCACGGGGTAGGGAACTACAGACACGCCTTCGGAGACTACACCTTGCTCCTGGGGTGGCTGCTGAACTCGGGCTAGGGCTTGCGTCACAGATGCATCAACACTATGGTCCAGCAAATCATCTAGGATCGACTGTCTTGCTTCCTGAGCTTGCCCACGGTGGGAGGTGGGTAGGTTCCTTGCTCGACTTAGTTCCAGGTGGGCTCGACCAAGGTGGCGCCTTGTAATTATGAGTTCCGCCATCAGGGAGTGGAAAAATCTTGTCATTGAGGCTCCGTAAGTAACCAGGGTGATTACGGCAGGGTCGACTTCCCTACCGATGGGAATTTGAGCAGGCTCCACTCCAAGCGGAGGAGTGACGGGAAGAAGTTGGAAAGCTCGACTCTGCGCCATCGCCGGTTCTGCATACCGGAGACGGACAAGGCCTTCCCAGGCTGCTACCTGGAGGGCTTGATCTAGAGTAGGCATGCTCCTACCATGGATCAAGTAGGCCTGACTTGTGCCCAACGGACACGAGTTGATGTGCACGTCGACTTGGAATTCACGCCCAGCAGGCGGGAGGGAGTTCTCTAACACCACATATCGGGGGCGAGCAGGGTTAGCAAGAATATGGCAGACGGCCTTCCAAAGCATCAGTGGAAACCCGCCATGATCTTCGGCAGTGGTTTCCAGAATGACCCTGGGGTTTGCCATTGGGTGGCTTTGGCTCGGGAGAAAGGATAAGAACACGGGATTCCTGCCTCAGGGGAGTTGGGTTGCTATGGACGGTGAGTGAGGGTGGATATAGATGGCAGATGGAACGGGACCTTATATAGGCTAGGTTGTGTCGGCTCCTTTCTATTGGAAGAACCTGGTGAGCGTCTCTCAGGTAGTGGGGACAAGTCTTACTGTACTCTACTGTGAACTGACGCCTGGCCATGCCGGTTAGGCAGGGATGGGTCAAATCCGTTGACTCACTGTAGGGGAACGTCACAAACAAACAATAAACACACAAGGTATATGTGGTATCGGTGTACGCCTAATACTCGTGATAGTGGGTAGTATACTAAAGTTCCCTAGGGGCCTTGGTTATAATTAGTTGACGAAGTCTCCATTTCATCACCTCGGGCTTCAGCTGGTATACTTGGGATTGGGGTTGCCACTGGAGTAGAATGGTTGACGTTGAATGAAAGTCTTCAGAAGTCTCTTGCCTTGTTGATATCGATGAGATTGGCATTTGTAGATCAATGAACTTGATGTTGAATGTTGAGTATTTGAGATGGTTGCTTCTTCTTTGTAGGTGCTAGCTAATTAGGTCTCTTTTGGGTTCATCGTCAAGTATTTTGAACAGGTAAGAAGGAGTAGAGAAAACCTTGGTAAAATTTAAAATAGAAAGGTAAGACTCAGAAATAATTTGAGAAGACGAAAAGAGCGGGAGTCATTTTTGGACTTCCCTAGATAAGGATATATTTTTGGTGTTAACATATTTTTAACAAAATATTCTCTTCCTAACTAACGTCCATGCTAACTAAGGTCTGTTACAGTCAGGATGGCTCTGATACCAAGTCTGTGAGGACCCCGGATTAAGTACCCGAGATACTCGTTATGTTTCCTGCAACAATCCCGTGATCAGTCTGTTGCTGCACATAACTCGAATTGGTATCACAGAACATCCATAAATACCGAATAGAATACTTACGTGATTGAAGTCATAAGCTTCAACAGGTACTTGCAGCGGAAAATCACCAAACAACGTGGAGCCCAAGTCATTCGCCTTAACCCTACAGGCAGCTGACTGGGAAGCGCCCTAGTTCGCAAAGACGCCAGTGAACTCCTCTTCTTCGAACTGCTTCTTCTTCCAAAATCTGGCTAAGACAATAGCCAGGGACGAAACCAATATGAGTACATTTGATTGTACTCGCAAACTACCCCAACTTGAGCATGCACTAGTTTTGATAATCTTTCAATAATACCTTTAAAACAACATCTCTATACCGTTATTGAAAAGGGAAGAGTAGATCTTTTAATCTTGTTGAAGACAAAACATTTTGGAAAGTAATTTCTCAATACCGGGGTTGGAAACAACCCTTTTTGGAAAGTAGTTTTCTCACTATTTTTGGTTGAAAAAGGTAAGAAGTCTTTTTAAACCTTTTTCTCGAAAATATACCCTTTATTTAAAAAGGTAAGAATTCTCTTTTAAAACTTTTTCCTCGAAAATCACCGTCTTGTCCACAGCCCCATCCTGGTCACTTATTTTCCAGCAACATCATACCACCCCCTCGGTATAGTTGCCTAAAACAATCTTCACTTCATTTTCCTTTCAAACTCAAAACTTTGTAAAACTTGCACATGGCCTTAGCAGTTCTTCCCAACTGTCCATATCCGAGGACTCGGCTATTCGAATAGTTTTACCCTCTGCAGAGGTAGCACGCTTTTCCCACACCCATCCGGTCACTCATCGTGTCAGCCACGTCCCGCCATACCAGAGGTATGCGAAGTTGAGTTCCCGGCCATAGCCTGTCCTTTGCTCATGCTAGTATAGGACCCTGCCGCTACGACACTTTCCACCGACACTCAAATCCTCAGAAACTAAGTGTGGGGACTCGTAGTTCTGCCCGGCGGACCCAAGGGAGCCCTTCAATCCTCTTCCTCCGATACGCTCATACCGGCTTCCGGTAGACTTCAATGAAGAGGACCCAGGTCAGGGGGTAGGTCCTCAGACCATCCCCTCATGGAACGAGGTTCTCCTCGTTATTGAGGCATCCAGTACTAACACGAGCAAATTATATGACTACGCCCTTGCTCATATGTGGGTAAATGTGGTCGCACAGGTTATTGGTTGTTCGGTAAGTACCAGGACACAATGTGCATTTTTCAGAAACATCACCATTCACCACTTCTCAATTTCATCACCGACATCTCGGCATACCATAATTCATCCAAGGATTTTCAAAGGAGTTTTGAATAAACAATGTTTTTCCCATCCTATAGTTTTATTTAAACAAACTGATATTTCTACATAGAGTGGCAAAATAGTTTTTCATAAACTTTTGAAAAGGTTTTCACAATCATTTCCAATTCTCATAGCAAAATACTTTTAGTCAAACTTGGGTGGTTCGTAATCCCACCAAAAGATTTTCATAGAAGGCTTTGGAGTAAAACAAATTCATTTCGAAATCGTTGTAGACCATTGACACCTCTATATCGGGTGTCTCAAGAATCTACTTGTATTTTGGAAAAGGGTTTTCAAAGTCATAGCTTTCGTGGCAAACACCACATAAATCATTTATGCTAGTTATAGTAAAACAGGTAAATCAAAATAGATGTATATAGGTGCAAGCTCAGTGAAGTAGCTTGCCTTGCTCAACAAAGTGGTACTGGTCCTGATCTTCGGGTTCAGCGAAACCTCCTTCCTCGATGAATCCGTCAACGGTATCGTCTAAACGTTAAACAAGCAGGACAAACAATCACTACACTAGCTCAAGCATCATCACATCATTACAATCACAAATGCTACAATAGCTACTGCACACATCAAGCAACACAAGGTGGTTTAATTTAATTGAATTAATCTTTAATTAATTATTTTCAAACTAAGGCAGAATCTAGTTGGACACCAATTAATTCACCATTTAATCTATGTTTGTCACAAAAATTCAAACTAAATTCTATGGGTAGCTACTGATGTGTAGAAGATCACCCAATTGGATTGGAGTCCTTTGGAGTTACCAAACTCCCTACACATTTGTTTTAGTTCAGAAGGTTTTCAAACAAGTTTTAGCTACCAAACAAATTAGGTTGCTCTAAAAATTAAACCCTTTTAGGGGTAGCTAACCTTGGTGAGTGTGACCTAACAAAATTGGTTTGAGCTTAATTGGACCTACCATTAATTCACACTAATTGATTTAGTGCAGAAGGGTTTACTAAAGTTCAACCAAATGCTAAGGATTCTAAACTGTTCCAAAATTCTACCAAAAATTGGGGAGCTAATGGATCCTAATACAAAGCTACCAAAATTGGTTTCAGGTTATTTGGACTAATATAACTCCAGAAACAAATGGTTTGGTGTTTTGAACCTTCTGGGCATTTTTATTAATACCTTTTTATTATTTATTTAAATGAGATGAGACCACTTTTGTGAGTTAAAGAATTTCATAAGCTTTCCAGAACAGTTGAGTTTGATTTATTTGGATTCCTAGAACTCGAGATAATGAATTTCTAAACTAGGTCCAGTACTGATTTATCCAGAGAAAAAGAATTAGGAAAAACATCTCCTCTGGATAATGTTTAAAACTATGACATGTGGGGTCGGGTGGTCAGTGACTCAGTGGAAAATTCCCGCGTGTGGATAATGTTTAAATTGCTGACGGTTGGGTCCCGCCTGTCGGCGTCTAAACGAAACGAACCGGTAAGCTACCGTTGGATCCAGATCCAACGGCCCACATCGGTCGCGAACGGCGACGACCAGAAACGGGCGGTGCCGTCGCGCCGGCGACGGTGACGAGCACGGACAGCTCACCTGGGGGCACGGGAGGTGGCGGAGATGACGCAGGAAGACGGCGGAGGGAGTGGGGAAGCACTGGGGTGCGTTGCGGGTGCTGGGACGGCTCCAAACGACAGCGGCGTGGTCAGCACCTTCTCCGCGGCCGTGGTTCAACTCCGGCGAGTCCTCCGCGGCTCTGCTGTGCAAGAAACACCGGCAAAATGCAGCGGGTGAGTGAGGGGGGTAATGGTGGTGCGAGCAGGGGCCAGAGAGAGAGCAGGGGAAGAGGGGCGCGACCTGGCCGTGGTCGGCCTCTTCCTCGACGTGGCAGCGCACTGCCGTGCTTGTGCACGGCGGCTGGGATGCAATGCTCGCCCTCCTGGCGATGCACTGGAGTGAGGGGTGTGAGGGAGAGGTGGTGGCGAGGTGTGGGAAGAAGGGGTGGTGCGAGGCGGCTTTTATAGGGAGCTGCCCTCACGGCCATCGATGGCGCGGAGGTGCAGAGGGGGTAGGAGGGGTGCGGGGTCCGGCTGGAGGCGTCTAAGAGGTAGCTTGGAGCTAGGGGGTGCTGCAGGGGTGGTCAGCTGGGCAGGGGGAGACAGGGGTAGCGCGGCGTGCTGCGATGCCGTGCGCGGCCCGCCACGGCGAGCGGCGTGTACGGCATGGACGGTGAGCACGCTAGCGAGTGTCTGCGGCGGCGTTGTCTCGTCGAGCAGGAGCAGGGGGTGGAGTGTGGTGCGGTGGACGCAGCGCGGCGTCGCCTCACGGTCGCGTCGTCCCCCTCCACGGAGGTGACCCGTGCGGCAGCGTGCCATGGCCGGCAGTGGCGTGGCGTCGCCCACACACCAGCTCTGGGTCAATGAGCACGTCTCTCTCTTGCTCAGATGATCGAGGAGAGTGAGGGAGAGGTGTGGAGCAAGCAATGGATGCAGGGATCCATCCCATCGACTGATTGGAGCTCGGCGAGGACGGCAATGGCGTGGCGCAGGCGGCTGGCCTCCTCCTGGTCAACTGGCTTGCGTCCAACGCATTGCTTTGAGTGAGTGAGGGGAGGTGAGGGAGTGGATGCTACTGGACAGCTCGATTGCTCAAAATCGAGCTCGAATTTGGAAGTTGAATTTCGGTTCAGAGATGAACACGGTGGTGACCACCATGTGTTCGATCAAACTCCCGAACCAAAACAAAATTTGAAATTTTGAATTTTCTTTTTATAACTTGCTTCCAAATATTTTTCCAAGGTTGGGGATACCACTGGATGATTTTATTTGGGAGTGTTGCTTGGTGATTTTGAGGATTTCCCAAAGTTAAAGAAACATTTGGGAAATTTGAAAAAAATAGGGTTTAGAATAGAATTTAAAATAGAGAGAGGGAAAAGAATATAAGGGTAAGTGGGAGTGATCACATGTCACCCCTCTGAATTTGTTTTGAAGATAAAATTTTATTTTCTTGATAAGATGAATTTTGTGTGACTTTTGTCACAAGATTTTATGTGGGAACTTTTTATTATGTTTCTTTTCTTTTCTTTACATTATTGTTTTAGCAAACAAACCAACTCAAGCAAGCACAAACATCAAACAAAAATAACAAAAGTTTTTGTTGGCCCACAAATTTGACTAATAAAGCTGGGTTACAAATTTGGGATGTTACATAAACAGGGAGAAATGACGTGCTCTGATATACCATGCTAATTGGAAAGAACGGGCTGCTGATTGCTGGCCTCGTCCGTCTCATATTCTCATTTATATATAGTACAGAAATACATGACGTGAGTTGATTACAATCAGGTTATATATAGCAACTACCATATACAGAAGATGTCCTGCCACTGCCATCCCCACGTGATCTCAAGGAGGAAGTCTTGGCGTGAACGCCAAGATGAGCAGCTGCCGGCGCGCCTGATATGGAAGAATCGGAACGGCCGGATACACTCTAACAGAATAATTGGAGGGGTAGTGCACAACCTCTAGGGCCGGCAGTGTATGTATTATATATGGGTAAGTTACACGTACAGTACATAGAGGAGACGGTCGGTTATACAATCCGTACCGTGTACAACTAGGATTAGAAACCTAATACAACATACAGTTTATCACCCTCCCTCAATCTCAACCGATCCTCGAAGATTGAGATTGAGTCGACATGTCTGGAACAACGGTAGCGGGAGAGGCTTAGTGAATATGTCAGCTAATTGATCTTTGGAGGATATAAACCGTATTTGAAGCAACTTCTGGGCAACTCGTTCCCGAACAAAATGAAAATCAACCTCAATGTGTTTGGTACGAGCATGGAACACAGGATTGGCTGAAAGAAATGTTGCTCCAATATTGTCACACCATAAGACCGGTGGATTACTCTGAGAGACTCCAAGTTCACCAAGAAGAGCTTGTACCCATATGAGTTCTGCAGTGGCATTAGCAAGAGCTTTGTATTCAGATTCTGTACTAGACCGAGAAACAGTAGCTTGCTTGCGAGCACTCCAAGAAATCAAATTACCACCATAGAAGATGGCATAAACCCCCGTGGATCGCCGGTCATCAGCATTGCCAGCCCAGTCCGCGTCACTGAAAGCAGACAACAAATCAGGAGACGTCGTAGGACGCCTCAACAGTAAGCCATGTGACAACGTAGCCTGGACATAACGAAGAATACGTTTCACTGCCGACCAGTGTGCACATCGAGGAGCATGTAGGAATTGACACACTTTGTTGACAGCAAACGAAATGTCAGGACGAGTCATAGTAAGATACTACAAACCTCCAACAATACTACGATATCGTGTAGACTCGTCAGCAGAAAGAGGAACACCATCAAGAGCAGTTAACTTTTCTGAGGACGCCATAGGTGTAGAGACAGGGGCACACTTCAGCATACCAGCACGACGTAAAAGATCAGAAGCATATTTCTTCTGACTGAGAAGAATAGAGCCAGGCGACTGCTGAACCTCAATCCCAGAAAATAATGTAGGCTGCCAAGATCCTTGAGAGCAAAAGAGTCACGGAGTTGATGAATAAGGCGATCCGTAGCTGTATTAGAAGAGCTCACAACAATAATATCATCAACATAGACCAGGAGGTAAAGGATCACATCTGATCGACGCAAAATGAAGAGGGATGTATCAGCTGTGGAAGCAGTAAATCCCAGACTAACAAGTACTGTACTGAGACGAGCATGCCATGCACGAGGTGCTTGTTTAAGTCCATAGAGTGCCTTGTCAAGACGGCACAAGTAACCAGGTTGACGAGGATCCTCAAAACCAGGTGGCTGACGCATGAACACTTCCTCCTCAAGAACACCATGAAGAAAAGCATTTTGTATATCCATCTGACGAAGATGCCAACCATGAGTAATAGCCATAGACAGTAGCAAGCGAATAGTAGTGGGTTTAACAACGGGGCTGAAGGTATCCTCGTAATCCAGACCGTACCGTTGTTTGAACCCTTTAGCAACCAGACGGGTTTTGTATCGCTCAATGGAACCATCAGACTTTTGCTTGATTTTGAATACCCATTTGGAGTCAATAATATTCACTCCTGAAACTGGAGGAACAAGACGCCATGTCTTGTTAGTTTGAAGAGCAGAAAACTCAGTTTCCATGGCTGCACGCCAATGCGGACAGGTCATAGCCTCTTGATAAGTGCGTGGCTCGTTCCGAACAAGATCAACAGAATGAGCACGACGCACATCTTCCCACGGAATGGTGCCATCAGTTCGCTTCCTGGGCTGGCGAATGCGCGTTGCAGGCGCGTAACAGGACCGCAAGGCACAGTACCTGGTGCAGGTGACGGAGACGGGGTAGACGGGTCGGGCGACTGTGACCGAGTAGTCTCAGCGGAGGAGGCCGGCCCAGCACTCTCGGCAGTCGATGACGTTGTCCCGGGCGTCACCTGATCGCAACTACCAGGTGAAGCGAGCGGCGAACCAGCCTGAGCTGGAGTAAATGGGCTGGAAGGAGCCCAGCTTGCATGGTTCGTATCATCATGCAAATGATCACGATCATCCTGTGCACGAGCAGTTGAAGCATCGACCACGGGACCAACATGAGTTGATTCGTCCAGTAGTTCCAATCGTGCGCCACGTCCCAATCCTGCACCATGGTTAGCCAAAAGAAGAGGTGTATGTGCAGCATCATCAAATTGGTCAGGATGTAAAGGAGAGTTGGAGCATATAGGTTCTGTGGACTCAACTGGCATGTTGGAAAACGGGAAAACGTTTTCATCAAAGATGACGTCACGAGAGATATAAACACGATTGGTCGGGACATGGAGGCATTTATATCCTTTATGTATGGAGCTATAACCAAGGAAAACACATTTTTTAGATCGAAACTCAAGTTTACGTTTGTTATATGGGCGAAGATGTGGCCAACAAGCACACCCAAACACCTTGAAAAAGGTGTAGTCGGGTACTTCTCCTAAAAGCCGTTCAAGAGGAGTTTGCATATCAATAACACGACTAGGAAGCCTATTAATCAGAAAACAGGCTGTGGAAAAAGCATCGCTCCAAAAACGATATGGGACAGAAGCATGTGCTAAAAGAGTAAGACATGTCTCAACAATGTGACGATGTTTACGTTCAGCAGTACCATTTTGTTGATGAGTATGGGGACATGAGACACGATGAGAGACACCAATATCTGAAAAGAATTTATTTAAACGATGATACTCACCACCCCAATCAGTTTGGACATGCAAAATTTTCCTACCCAAGAACCGTTCAACATGTTGTTGAAACTGAAGAAATATCTGGAACACATCAGATTTATGCTTAAGAAGATAAAGCCAAGTAAATCGACTATAACCATCAATAAAACTGACATAAAACTGATGTCCACTGACAGAGGTTTGGGCAGGACCCCATACATCGGAATAAATAATCTCAAGAGGTGAAGTAACAACTCTAGTAGACAAAGAAAACGGCAACTGGTGACTCTTGCCTTGTTGACAAGCATCACAGATTACACTATTATTATTGGACACTGAAGCAAGTTCATAACGATGCAACACATGCTGAACAATCTGAGTAGCTGGATGACCTAAGCGTGAGTGCCACCTCTCACGCGACACCTTGATACTACTAAAAACGTGTTTGATGGAGGAGGCGTCAAGATTATAGAGATTGCCACGAGACCCCCCTCTAAGAAGAACCTCTCTCGTATCCCGGTCCTTAATAAAGAAATACCAAGGGTGAAACTCAAAGAACACATTATTGTCTAATGCAATTTTTTTAATAGATAGGAGATTACGTGTGACGGAAGGAACATGAAGGACATCTTTTAAGTGTAGAGGATGTGAAAAGTGGGAATAGTAGACTGACCAATATGAGTAATGCGCATACCTCCGCCATTGGCGGTGTGAACGTGGTCCTTACCATGGTATGGCTCCTTGGTAGTGAGCTTGTCTAGCTCGTTGGTGAGATGGTCCGTTGCTCCAGTATCAGCATACCAAGTAGAATCGACGGGGTAAGATGAAGTAGACCCCTGTGATCCATGTGTGACCGAGAAAGCTGCCACTTGACGATCCACGTATCTACCATCATTGCCCGCACCAAGAAAATTACGGTGAAACCGCTTGAAACAGCATGAAGCGACATGTCCAACTTTTCCACAAATCTGGCAAATTGGCCGATTGCCGGCGGATGAAGCACCAGTGGAGGAACGGCGATCATCGGTATTTGGCTTGCTGGGCTGATAAACAGGCTGGTAAGGTGGCGTGTAGGCTTGCTTGGTGCGCTGATCTGGGCGGGAATTGGGCTGAGGCGCACCACGAGAGATGTAATGAGCAGCGTGCTGCATATCTGAACTGATCTCGGCTCGCCTTGCTTCGACTCGCTGTTCAGTAGCGAGGAGCTGCGCGTACATATCCTGAACTGGCATAGGGTCTGTAGCAGCGCGAGCGCCGACAAGGGCAACAAGCGCATCATAGTCACCGTCTAGTCCGGCCATCACGTAGGCCGAGAACTCTTGAGGTCGAAGTGGTTCGCCAATGGAGGTAAGCATATCGGACAAGGATTTAACCTTGTTGAAATAGGTAGTGATGTTCGTATCCAGCTTCTTTACCTTGGACAGGGCGTCACGAAGATACATCATACGTGCCGTTGACTGTGAGGAGAAGCTAGCTGCCAAGGTTTCCCAAGCGTCCTTAGACGTGGTGATCAGCATGACCATGCCAAGCACACTTTCCGTGAGGGAGCATACGATAGCAGTCAAAATTGCCTGGTCTTGCTGGTGCCAGGCGGAATACTGCGGATTTGGAACAAACGGAGGAGGAGCTGCGCCGCCTTCAGTGGCGACCGCGGTATTGGGAATCATGGCGGCCGGACACGAGAGCGTCCCGTCGACGAAGCCATAAAGTAAGTTGCTCCGAAGGATTGGAACGATCTGAGCACGCCAGTAGAGGTAGTTATCAGCATTGAGCTTGATGGTGATCTGGTTGGTAAGGTTGATTGGAGACGAAGGGATCACCGACACGGCGGCCATGGCTACTCCTGCCATCACCGATCCATGTCCAGAGGAGCTGCGCGAGACGAGCGAACCAGAACTCGAGGTAGATAGAGTTCCAGAGGTAGTGCTGGAGGTCATCGGCGCGGTAGTCATGCTGATCGATCAGGAACGTCGAGCTCGTGGAGGCAACCAACGTAGGTGGTCTGCAGGATGAACTCGAGAAAAGTTACGGCGGCGGAAGAGTTTAGGTTTTAGGCTCTGATACCATAACAGAATAATTGGAGGGGTAGTGCACAACCTCTAGGGCCGGCAGTGTATGTATTATATATGGGTAAGTTACACGTACAGTACATAGAGGAGACGGTCGGTTATACAATCCGTACCGTGTACAACTAGGATTAGAAACCTAATACAACATACAGTTTATCACACTCGTCCTGTCATACTCTAACAATTCTCCCCTGGCTAAGCTTGCAAAAACTGCCTCAAGTATGATTGTTGGATCCTTGACATGGCCAGTGAATTGTCCATGCCATACCGCTGGGCAGTTCTTCCACCTCCAGTGCATACAATCAATGGACCCGAGCATCTCGCGAAACCCTATTCCAGCATTCATCTCCAAATGCCTCTTTGTATCTTGAACATTGGGTGCTCTCAAGTACCGTTCGCCAAAGCATTTGATAATTACCTTTGCAAACCGCCTCAAACAGTAGATGGCCGTGCTCTCGGCCATAGCAATGTTGTCTTCCACCAAATCAGTCGAGATTCCATAGGCCATAATGCGCAAAGCCGCGGTCATCTTCTGCGGAGCTAGTGCTATGACCAAACAAGCCCGTGAAACTCCTTAATTTGTTGCTCGAAGAAGTGGTCTTTATCTTTGATCATGCTGAAAATCTAGATAAACATATATATGCCCATCCGAAACCGGTGGGGAAAGTACCGTTCGGGATACACCCGACGCACACTCGACAATCCAAAGTAGTCCACCATAATCTTCTGGTGGGCCTCTTGCCTCCTCCTATGAATCACCTCACGGCCAACAATGAAACCGCCATGTTTGATCCTCTTGTTTTTCATCTCCATCGTCATAAGAATAACAAGCTTTTCATCATCATCCCATTCTTCCTCCTCCTCAGACGACTAATCTGTATCGTACCAACGCATCTACAATTGCAATCACGGATTTTACCTTCTAGGATTTTCATCGAACAACTCGTGTGCGGGGCGGAGCCTATTGGAGTCACGGGCAGAAGCTCGCCGCCGAGCACACCGGCCAGCACTGCGGGTGGCGGAGGAGGTGTAGGAGGTCGAGAAGGTCGCGGGGAAGGCGTGTGGCGCCGGCGGGTGAGGGAGCTCGTGCGCTGTGAAATCTTCGCTGGCGAGAGGAGGAGGGTCGGGCAGCGGGGATGGCGGCGGCGGCGGCGTGGTGGGGCAGCGGCCGACGCGCGGGTGAAATTTCCCGCGCGGTCGTTGCCTCTCCCGCGCTCACTTTTCCAGGTTTTACCAATTGGTTTTGGATTGTCAAATTTGCCAATTTTGGGAGCCAAATTATACCAACCCTTGTAAAAACTTTGAACCATAGCTCTTGGAGATGCTCTAAGCCGGGCCCTAGATTGGCTCTGAATTGATACCATTATTTATTTTCTAGCTTAGGGTCGGCCTCTAATAATAACTAAGATATATCGTACGTGTTCATAACTTCATAGTCGCTGGAGCTCGACATGTGTGCGTATAAAACTTTAACTCCGCTCAAATCTTGCTCCTATCTTGACCGGCAAGAAAAAAAAGACCAGATACGAAACATGATTCTAACTACTGTTTCCTAACAAACTTGTGATAATATTTGATACCTAGCGCAGCACGTATGCGATGTGGACTCGGGTTCGCTGCTGCGCTCGGCCGCGTCAGTCCAGCGCGCGCACGACGCCCGCTCTCGCGCCAATATAGACACAGCACTGCCGCCGCTCCCCACCTACAAGCAAACCCTCCACAACGCCAGGCCGATTAGATCTCATCTCTCTCTTCTCCACACACACCGCCACAACCAAACCCTAGTAGAGCGTGCTTGCTCTCAAGCTCGTTGCTCGATGGACGCCGATGATTCCGCCGATCAGTCCCGCTCCAGCCGCCGCCGCCGCTCCGACCTTAGTGGAGGAGGACGAGATCGAGGAGGACGAATTCGTCGCCGGCTCCGACACCGACGACGACACCCGCTACGTGTTCCAGGATCGCCGCGACGGCGTCCAGGATGAGGGCCGGCCGGAGATTAAGCGGCGCCGCCTTGAAGGCGTCGTCGTCGTTGATGTCGGCGCGGCCGCCCTCGCGCAGAAGCTGCTCTTTCCCTGCCCTGTCTGCCCGAGGGAGTTCGGAAGCAAGAAGGCGATGTGCGGCCACATGCGCGTCCACGATCTGCACGGACGCCAGCAGAGGAATAAGGAGCGGCCACTGGTGGCGCCGGTGATCAGCGGTGGCTGGGCCGTGACCGGCAAGCGAGGCTCCGTCGGCGGCAGGTCCGTTTCCCCCGAGAGCCAAGGAGTGGTCAATTCCATGGCACTCGTGGTTGCAGAGCCCGTGATAGACCCCATGCCCATTGCGTTCGCGAGCAGGAGCAGCACCGTCGAGCCGAATCCTCCCAATGACGACGCCATGGCCATCGTTGTCGCGTCATCAGACAATCCTAACAACCAGGTCAGTGTGCACCCGCCCTGTTCGCCTCAGTTCCATGAAGGCCACCAACCCCCGGCGCCTCAGGTCAACGTAGTCAACCCTCAGCCTGCCGTCGCCCAAGGTCAACTCGCAGCTGCGCCGCCGCCGCAAATCTTCACCGGTCTCCAGCTCGCCGCGCATCAAGTTCAGCGCACTACGCCACCGGCACGGGACGAGCAAGGCTGGTGGGTCTGCAAGGAGGAAGGGTGCGATAAGCGGTATGCCACGCACCAGGGACTCGGCGGCCACATGGCCGGCCACAAGAACAGGGAGAACAGTGAAGCTGCGACCGCGGTCTCCACCTTGGCGTCGGCGGCGCGTCATGCGCCAAGCCGGCGAAGTTGTACCCGTGCAAGCATTGCCCCAAGGTGTTCACGTCGGGAGTTCAGCTTGGAGGTCACATGAGGAAGCACTACGATGGCAAGGTGATCCCGAAGAAGCGTGTCGCTGGAGCCAAGGTGTCAGCGCGCGAACTCGCGTCGGCACTGGCACTGTCCCTGCCGATGGCACCCACCGCCATGGAAGCTGCAGCGCCGGTTCCCGAAGTGGCGGCACCGGTTGTGTTAAGGATCTTCGGCGTCAACATCGTGCCGGTGCCACCTTCTGCGGCCGCGTCTGTCGTGACGGAGACGGATCAGAGTTCCGCGGCGTCTACCAACAACATCCATCAGTAGATCGACGAGTACTAAGGAAACTGATTTGCTAGGATTCGTACAACAGATACCTTTTTTAGATCACAGATACTCCTATCAAATATAGGATTCGTACTATTTGATAGGAGTATTTACATATAGTGCATTGTCATTTAATCTCATTTGTATCAAATCATATATACTTCCATATATATGGGGACAGCTCCAATTTTGCGCCCTTTGGAATCAATACGCATATCTCTATGACTATATCTTTCTAAATCAGTACAATGTATCTTCTACGTGGACTGTTGACTTCGGTTTTTCCACCGGTTGAAATTTGAGTAGCCTTGGCCCATTTAGTCTAACGAATCTTGAAATTTAAAAAGACCATTGAGCTTGATTGTATGTTATGTACATCGAGTGTAAGCGGGACTAATTTTAACTCCACATTACTAGTGGGAGAGTTGTACCTTCTAATAAGTGCAGCTCTTCTACACTCCCTAAATGAGTAAAAATATGACAGTTTAGGCATGCGTTGTTGTCGTCTGCCTTTTCACGCCACGTATCGCACTCGTGTCGCGTTGCGTGAATCAAGTTCAAGTTAGAACTCGATTTGGTTTTGGTGAAAGATTTTTTTGCCGGACTAATACTGACTCCACATTACTACGGGGAGAGTTGTATCTTCTAATAAGTGCAGCTCTTCTACACTCACTAAATGAGCACAAATATGAGCAGTTCACGCATGCGTTGTTGTCGCCCGCCTTTTCAAGCCACGTATCGCACTCGTGTCGCGTTGCATGAATCAAGTTCCAGTTAGGACTCGTTTTGGTGGAAGATTTTTTTTTGCTGGAAAGATTTTTTTTGCCAGACTAATACTGACTCCACATTACTACTGGGAGAGTTGTATCTTCTAATAAGTGCAGCCGTTCTACACTCACTAAATGAGCACATATATGAGCAGTTCACGCATGCCTTGTTGTCGCCCGCCTTTTCACGCCACCTATCGCACTCGTGTCGCTCGTTGCGTGAATCAAGTGTCGCTCGTTGCGTGAATCAAGTTCCAGTTAGGACTCGTTTTGGTGGAAGATTTTTTTTGCTGGACTAATATTGACTCCACATTACTAGTGGGAGAGTTGTATCTTCTAATAAGTGCAGCTCTTCTACACTCACTAAATGAGTACAAATATGAGCAGTTCACGCATGCGCTGTTGTCACCCGCCTTTTCACGCCACGTATCGCACTCGTGTCGTGTTGCGTGAATCAAGTTCCAGTATAGAACTCGTTTTGGTGGAAGATTATTTTTCACCGGATGCATCAACTCTGTGTGTACGTGTCAACACGCATGTGCATGCTTTGGCACCTGCAATGTTTTTTTTTACCTTGTGACGCTTGCATTCTATGTCAGGCTGTAAATAGATGGACCAAGAACACACCAATTCCTCTCCGTCTTTTCCTAATTACTTTGTTATGCTCCTTCCAGACTTTATGGTGACCATTTGCATGGTTGTACGGGAGGGCAGATCTCCGAAATCCCTACTTTTTGCCCTACACTCGACGATATTGTGGTGAGATTTTCCCGGTTTAACATGTATATGCTACTAGGATTATATTCTATCTGTTTGCCCTACTTTTTTTTTGCGAAAATGTTTTCCCTGCTATTTGATCTCACATGTAGATTTGTTAGTAATTTGTTATATGTGGTATGTGGTTAGATTCACTGATGCATACGTGAAGTTGCGAAAATTGCTTGAATTTCCAACAGAAACAACATCTCAAATCAGCTTGCGAACAGCCTGTTAGGATCTCACGTCAGCCAGCCACGGTCGCTGATCCGGAGGTCCCACATGGTAGAGACTCCCGTCTCCCTCGCAGACTGCTACGGACTTCAAACGTCCTCAAGTCCGGCACACGCGTGACCTGATCCGATCCGCTGCACCACCAACGTGAGCGACCATTCGTGCGGCTCACGTCACAACCTGACACGTGTCCCCTTTACCAGAAATCTCGTGGCTTTTAAGCCGGTCACTCGCCATTTACCAGCCTCACCCGATCCTCCCGCTAACCTCCTGCGCTTCGCTACGTGCACCGGCTCTTCTGTCCACCAGTCACTGATATGTGGGCCGGATACCGTCTACTGTAAAAAGTCTCCCGAACTTTCCCTCCTAAACATCTCGAAGCAAAGCAGCACCAGCAAGCTGCAGCTGCAGAGTAGACCGGCGACTGCAGCTCGGAGCTCCCGTTTAACCGGAGAGGGGAACCTCGAGCTCTTCTTCTTCCTCTCTGTGCAGGTATGTGCGCTTCTGTGCGTGGGATTTGAGAATTGTGGTTCTGGCGCAGCGAATTCTGTGCCTTCTTTTCCCTTCCTGCCTTTCGAGCTGAATGGGGAATCGGGGCGCTAGACGAGATTTCCTGGCTCGGCAGGAGGACTGGCCTGCTGTTTTTCGTTGTTGCTCGTGTTATCTCTGCCTCGATTCCAGCTCTTGCTTTGCGTGCTTCTGAATTTCTGATGGCCGGTCAGCTGCCTAGGTCAGCTCCTGAGGATTTGTTTGGGGCTTTCCCCATTTTTCTCTGCCGGACTGCCTGCGATTTCCTAGGATCTCCGCCGGACCTCCCGTGGAATGGCTTTTTCTTGTGTGATTCTGGTGTCGGTATTCGCCAGGAGTGTGAATCTGTGGCTATATGCTTGTTTGATAGGCGGAATTTGTTCTTGCCGTGTGGTAGTACTGTAGTAACAAGAAACCTGACCGTTGGCCGGTAAGAGTAGAGCACTAGAGCAGGCTAATTCCTGAGATTGTGGATTCGGACAGAGGGGAGAGTAAGCACGACGTGTTGGGAGAAATATGGTTATCTACGGATTTAATCCACAACGTGTGCCTTCTCTAACAATCCATGACTGCACTAATCAGGCAAACCGCATGTTTTCCTTTCATGATAGGGAGCAAAGCAGAAAATGGATGCAGCAGGTACCTCCAAGAGAGGCCGCCGTCCTAGCAAGGTGGGCTCTGCCAATTTTTTGGTTCTTTTAGTGGTCAGTGGGTCGCCAAGATTAGTGCTCTACTGATATGTGTTTTCTTGTTTTGGGATTTTGATAGCCACGGAAGCTGAGGTTCAAACCAAAAGTGCCATCACAGAAGCGAAAAAGTCAACTGCACAAAAGTACACTCCTTCGCTTGAGCTGTTAGCAATATGTCTCCAAGTTTGTTCATCTAGCATGTTAAAATTTACATAAGCAAGCATACTCTGCTCTTTCAGGCCACAACTGGAAGAGACTAAACCAGTTGATGAAGAGTTACTCAAGACACTGAGGGTAAGTGGTTATTCATGTGTTATATCCTTGGGATTGGTGTCAGACATAGTTGTAGTATACAGTTTGTGTTTCCTCAGGAGAAATGTGTTCCTTCTTTTCTACGGCTGACCGTTTGTTTGCTCGTTACTTCTTTTCAGACAGGCCGAAGAGATGCAAAAACATTGCGAGTTATAAAAGGTTGGTCTGGATTCCCTTGCTACCACATGTTTACTTAGATCTGAAGTTGATTATTAAGATTGAAGAGAAGAATACACATAACATCAACATTTAATCAGTAATCTTTCTTAAACATGACAAGGCCTATAATTTATACTCTTTGCAGACGAGCAATCAGCACAGAACTCTGGCTCAACAGTTTCATCTGCAGCTGGGTTAGCTTACCACCTATGCAGTCAGAAGGGCAGAAGCGAGGTCAACCTGTGAGTTTACCAGAAAAGTTCTCAAATTCAACCTTACTCCATTAGAAAAAGAATATATAGTTATTTGTTATGAGTCGTGACAGACAAATGACTTGTGTTCCTCTTATGCTTGTACCTGCTTTGGCAGAAGAAGGCACTTCGAATCCCTGGAGCCTTTCCTGTTGCTGCCAATCCAGGTGAATTTGAGACTTCGTTCAGTCCAAAAAAAATACCAAAACTTTCCACTAGGAATTGTCATGGGGTTGTTTTAAAGTTTTAATGGTTAACAGAGAGGTTCGGTTATGAAGACGACGATGACGACGACGAAGATGATAATAATGTTGAGTTACAGGAGTCTCTCCCAAGCTCAACTGAATGTGAATCCTCCGTCCATCCCGCAGAAGAGCTCAATCTGCGCGTAGGCTTCACTCATCCCTACACCATTTCCTTGATATTATCTGGCGTCACTTACGTAAGTTGTTCGCTATTTGGAACGAACAGGAATACGACGACAAAACAAGAATGTTCTTATTCCAGTTGCCGAAGTCTCTTCCTTTGCTAAGAAGATCATCCACTGTAGTTGGAAGGAATGGAAAGGCCATTGTCAAGGAGGTGAAAGAAGGATACAATCTGAAGGATCTGCCAGGGGGTATATGGGCAAGATGCTGGTATACAAGAGTGGCAAGGTCAAGATGAAGTTGGGCGATGCCATGTTTGATGTTAGTTTAGGCCTTCGTCATTTGTCTCCTCACAATCTAGCAAGATATCTCCATATGCATGGTGCTTATTGCTTTTGGTTCTTCGTTTGCAGGTGAACCCAGGAACTGAATGTGGGATGACACAACACGTAGTAGCTATGAGCACTAAAGAGAAGCATTGTTGCCAATTAGGGGAGATAGAGAAACGGCATGTCGTCGTGACTCCAGATGTCAACTCTCTCGAATGACAAAAGGGGTTAGTTGTGATCTGTGTATTGCAGTAGTTTGGCAAATATGGCGTGCATAAGCTAGAAGTACGAGTTTTAACTGCATGACACAATGCGAACCTATAACTGTAGCTCTAGTAGCACCTGTACAGCAGTAGTATAGATGCTGCTTCCAGTTGATGTGACGTTGTACATTTGTATTTCCAATTAGACTAGGCTGAACATTAATTTCGATATAATTTGAGTCTCAATTTACTATCTGTACATGCATGCATGAATTTACGTGTTCCTTACACCCAGCTGCCCAGATCATGAATCGATACAAAATGCTAGAGAAGGCACTTTGTATAGCCATCTGTGTTCATTCATGACAAATATGCTAGAGAAGAAACTTGTATATGCAGGCGATTTCTGTTTACAGAGTAGCACAACAAGCCGCCTTTTGTTTTCACAAAAAATTGAGAACAGATCACTGCCCTGGTAGATTTCGGGTATTTGGATTCAACTAACAGTGCTCAAGGAGCATGTTAGCAGAGAGAAACACAAACCACAATGCTATCGATGTGTGAAGAATGGAAATTAAACCAGATATGCCATAGCTAGTCTCAACAAAATTTGCAACAGTCCAGACTCAGGTCACCATAAAGATGATTCTAAAAGTACAGAGGAGGGCAATCCAATGCCAATAACGCAAAAATTTAGCAAGTCAAACATACTAAATAGACACCATCTTTTTTGTATTGTTAACTTGTGACAACAAATGCGACACCTATTTCCTCGACTTTTTATTCCGGGACTTTCCCTTCGGTGGTTCTGGAGCCTTCACCGAGCTGGTGGATTGGGTTGCTTTCGAAGATGTGCCACCAACATTGGCAGCAGATGCATCATGCTTATCTCTGCTCACAGAACCTTGGGCACCTCTGACCTGAGCCCTCTTATCCTTCCTCTTTGGACGGTAACTCGACCTCTCCCTCTTGGGCAGCCATCTCTCAGGATCTGGGGGTGGCCCTGGGTTCGCTGGATCAAAGCTCTTTGGATATTTTGGCTTCCTCTTCCTCTTCTTAGCCTTTTGCTTCTTCACTTCCTCAGGAACATCCACCTTCACGGTTTGGTCTACATGCCTTGCACCAGATGTCTTCTCCAGGCTCTCTACATTAATTCCCTTAAGACCAGGCAATGGTTTCAGCTTCTTCTCATATAGCTCAGCTTTCTCAAGGTCTGTGCGAGCTGAAGTTGCGACTAACCCAGCCAACGCTTCTGCGCTCCCATAGCTCTTCACAAGTTCCTCGTAAAGTTGACAGGCCTCTTCATCACGGCCATGATTGAGCTTAAATGAAGCAGCCTCCCGCATGAACACATCTAACTTGTTATCCTCTGTCATGGCATTCTTCCACCACTGGATAGCAGAATCAAGCACAGAAGCAGCACCATTAGAGTCATTTAGACGCTCTTTTAGAGCTACAAGTGTAGCAACTGTAGCAGGCATGTGCTGGATGTCAGCTATTTTAGACAGTGAGTCAGCAGCAATCTGAAAATGGTTGGCATTGGCGGCAATCTGGGCAAGTGCAAGGAGGACTCCTTTAGAATTATCAGGATGCTTCTCAGCATAGCGGCTAAGAACTTCTTCGGCTTTCTGAACCTTCTTTTCTCTCACGTGAACTGCAGCTTGAAGTAAAACAGGGAATATACTTTCTCGAAACATACCAAGCAGTCCACTGACCAACTCATGTGCCTGAAATATACAATGCAGGTTCACTATATGTTAGTTTGAGTGAAGCAAAAATGAGCAATAGAACATAGCTAAGCTAGGAATAGTAGTGACTAATGTATAAAACTGCCAATTAAACTTGCTATAATATAATGCCAAATGGCTGCATGTTGCCCACATGTGGGTGAATGAAAAGGATCATAGCGATCACCTACGAAATGGGCTGATTATGTTTTTATTTTTTAACTGAATCAATGACCCTTGTACGGAAATCAAGCAAATAAAATGAGAAACAAATGAAATACTAAGCACGCTGAAACACTGTAGGGCATATTCTTGCAAACAGTTAGTGAGACCCAGGATGTCTATGTAACCAATCGAGCAGATTTTTTTACCAGTTTTCAATCAAATGATTATTACTCATTGAGTGACCAACTAGCAACTGATGTGACTCTGACTCATGGGATATACCACTATTATCTAAATTCAACATAAACTTGCTAAAGTTCAGCAGCAGAATGATGCCAGATGAGTAATAGATAAAAAAGTAAGCGAAAGATGGATCAATAATGCAAGGCAAACCTGCTCAATTTTATTTGCATGGAGGAGTAAAAGGACGCGAGCAGAATACAGGGCTTCCTTTTGCCTTGGAGATAACTTGAATTCAAGGCTCTCAATTAGTTGCAACTGGTTTGGAGCTATAGACTTCTCAACAAGCCGTTCAAGCTTCCTCAAGCCATCGGCAGCATCTTTTGTACCTTTTAATGAAATAAGGTTAGTTGTTGCCACGGCAAGGGATGAGGGGTCTCCTGATTTCTTGTTTGTCATATTAACATAGGTTTCCATAGCTTCTTGCGTCTGTCCTTGTAACTGAAAATGCAGATAGAAAAGTCAGTTGCTTGTAGCTAAAAATACAAATAAACAAGTTAACAGGGCCCTAAAGATTGGGATACAAGAGAATCAACCAGATTTAGGTACCTGCTGTACATAAGCAAGCTGAGCAGATACAGGAGCTAATTCGTATTCAATCTCGTCTTCTGCATAATCTTCCACCATAAGCTCCTCCTTCCCAATTCTGCAGACAAGATAAGAAACTGAAGTTTAGAAAACTGTAGGCACTTAATAAACTGGCCAATGGCGTGAATTATCTATAATTAGATACCTAGAATTATGGGGAAGAACAGAAGTGTGAAACTACTGTACCAGTGAATTAACCGAACTTTTAATGATTACCGTGCCTCTAATATTACAAAAAAAATGGTATTGATTGGATTATTAGTTCCATAAGCCAGGAGTATATGCATCATTTGAGATGTTAGTTCACCAGAAAAATCACCTTTTCGCCAAGTCCAGCTGCTCTTTAGCCTCAGAATACTTCTTATTTTCTATCAAGGTGCAAGCAGAATTATATGCAAGCTCAAAGCTCCTAGCATCTCTGAGCGCTCTAGTTGTAAGATCAACCTTTTGAGCCTTCATGGCTGCCTGTACTTCAGAAGCTCTTCCAGCAGCAACCAGAGCAGCGATGGTATTTATCTTTAGATCCATTGAGTCGATCTTAAATTTTTGAAGCTTCTCATAGCTGTTCAAGCAATCACTCATTCTTGCAAGTCGGTAAAAGATCTGGGATTCTAGCTGGAGAACAGCAGCTGTTTCTTCTTGACCATTCAATATCTCCAGAGCTTCTTGCAATTTGTTTTGCCTGTAGTAGCAGTATGCCTGAATATAGATAAAAGTACTATTTTAGCATGTTTGCGCATATTATTCATTTTTTACCAGTAAGTAAATGTCCTAGTCTTCCAGATTTATAAAAACAATTCAAAGAAGAAAAAAACTATTGGTCTATGGGAAAGTAGAGCTCGTAAAGAAATGTCAAAGATAACACTTAAGTGAGAATGGAATCCAATCTTAGTTCATCACCGTCATACAGCTATCCAACATGATAGTGCATCCTGGTTATGTTTTAGCATTAGCTGCCAACTAGGCTACATGCGTTGCTGAACAAAACCTTGTCACCTAAATACCTAATGCTTCATATAAGTATAGTAAGATCATACAGGCATACAAAGAATCAAAGAGATCGCTGTATTAAGGTTTTTTTTACTGGGTGTTAATTATCAAAAAAAAGGACTAAGAAGACCATATTCGCCCATAAAGTCTGGTCTAATAAATAGTTACAGCTGCTCAGTATGAGAACAGACCAAAAATAAAACATAAAATTAAAATGTACAAAATCTCATGCAGTTGTGAACTCTTTGCACTCACTGGAACCTCGAATTCTAAGTTTAAGTTAGACAAGCATAATAATAAAAGATGCTTCATCACAAGTATTTAGTTTGCAGAGCCAAACAGCCGCTCACTGAGCTTTGACTTCCCTCCCTGGATATATTTCTCCCGCAGTGTGCATTGCAAGTTTATGAGTGCACATGGATCTTGTCAGTATGCAACAAGACAACAATCAGCTGGATTACAAAATCTCAATAGCAAATTTTGTTATGCAATGTTGCTCTCTAAGATGATACTTTATATGCAGAGTTGCCAGCATTAAACATTAAAGTTTGATATTCGAAGCTTCACATACTTTCCGCTTCGTCATCACACGGATCGCCAAATTTGACCTTCGGGTATAAGCACAACCAGATCTGACTACTCCTAGATCCTAAAACCGCAGCCTACCGATCCACGCAGTCGCAACAGCAAGTAAACATGGACAGATCCAGCGCGCTACCAAGGGAGAAAGGATCGACGTGCGTAACCTTGTAGTAGCTGAGGTCGATGGGGAGGCGCTCGGCGGCGCGGATGGCCGCGAGAGCCTTGTCCGTGGCGTCGGACTTGATGTGCGCCACCACCTTGCATCGCACCGCGTCCTCGTCGCCCGGCGCCGCCGCGAGAACTGCAGAATCAGCCGCGGTTGTCAGTGCATGGCATAGGTTAGGGCATGGGCGTGTAGAGGGGAGGGAGGTGTTGTGCTTGACCTTGGTCGGCGACCTTGACGGCTTGGGGGAACTCGCCGGCCTCGATGTGACGGTGGAGCGCCGAGAAGAGGTCCTCCACGGCGACTGGCTCCGCGGCGGCGGCCGCCGCGGCCTTCGATTTGGGCGGCATCGGTGGGAGGTGGTTCGGAAGGGAGAGAGATTCACGAGGGCGGAGGCTGCGAGGAAAACCCACGGTTCACTAGGCTGTTTCTTTTTCACAAATCCGTCCTTTTGTTTTTCTTTTGGTGATTCTTTCCACACAAAAATTGTCCTAGTACGAATGTACGATCAGATTCCGACTTGTTTCGTGCTTCAGTTGTTTCAAATCAGTCCTGGACGCATTCGGAAGTCTAGACAGACAATGGTTTTTTAGAAAAAATAATAAATTGTTTTGAAGCATCTGTCAAATTCTGGCCTTTTTGTCAAATATGGATTGGCATATAGACTTAACTGTGTTCAGAAAAAAATAGACTTCACTGTGTTCTCCTGACTTCACTGTGTTCTGTGTTCTCCTGTTTTGAAGCACCTGTCATGGTATGATCTAGTTCAAACTTATTTCGAGTGTTTCAGTTTTTGATATTTACTCTTCAACATATTCCGAAGTCCAAACAGACAACACCTTTTGAAATGGGAGAAACAATGAGTTATTTTGAAACATGTGGCAATATTTGACCCTATGATCAAAGATCGGTCGGCGTAGACTTTATTGTGTTCTCTTGCCTCCTTTGTTGTTGCTTCTTGCCGAGATTTTTTTCTTTTGCCATTTTGGTGTTCTTTTTGAACCATGGACTTCAATTATAATACTATAAAACATATAGATGGGTTGTAATTCAAATGTGTGTCCAGTTTAAAAGTAAAAAAAGTAAATTGTATCCAAAAAGTGATACATGTAAATTGACTCTTCACAGGTCTATAAAATTCAATCAAATGTGATTTTTTTTTAACAAGAACAAGTTTAGCAATATAAGTGATTGCATTTTTATATGATGAGTTTGTTTCCTTTGAGCGTAGGAAGGACCATTTCATCGGATGTGTCGGAAACGCATTAGGCGGTTGGTGTTTTGTGTCATTTTGTCTCCATTTTTTATGGTCGGCACTTGTCATCCCCATCATCATCGTGCTCGGTGTTGTCCTCTTCTACCTACTCAAGCTACCCCTGCTCTGGCTGGATTATGCGCCCCTACTCGGACTGGATTATGTGAAGCTGAATGCCAGCGAGGTCACCGTCCCGGTAACCCCAGCGGCCTGGCGGTCAGCGCCAATGTGGACGTGCTCATCTAATTCTTTATCCCCAAATCAAGAAGTTTGACGTCGAGTTGCACGACACGCCGCTCGGTGCTCCAAGGATTGTCTTTTTGACACAAAGTATGTGTCCCTTATTTAAGGTCGGACGCATAATGTATTTTCCAACTTTTGTTTTCGCTTTTGGGAAGGGTTGGTTTGAGCTAGCTTGACGCATGACATTCTGGTATGGTCAAACTTATGTGTGCTGCTTTTTCTTTGGCGAATAACAGGTCTTCTGTTTTGAAGCGCTCGGCTAGTGATAGGTTCGTAAGAGAAACGGCTAAGAAGAGGCCTGCCATGTGAGCATTCCGCGTGCCAACACGAACATAATGTCTTTCCTCTCACGGGGCACGCGATACTTTTTTCTTAAACATGATGAATCCCCCGCGGTTCCTCAAAATGATGCAGACAACCTATTTTGTTGCAAAGCTTTCAAGTCAAAGTACAATGATCCCACAAAGTTGACACGAATCAGCTATAAAAAAAACAGAAAACAAGGAGACTCTTTATTAAACATAACACGAACAACAGCCATCAAGCGGGTGCATCTAGAATCCATATTTTCCCGCTGCTCCACCGGCATGAGGAAGGCCACATGTGGATCCAGCGGATAGTCCTGTGGACATTCGGCAAAAAAATGAGTGAATCCCATTTTGTTAAAAACAATATATTTCCGACAATTCCAAATTGCCAACCAAAATACACAAACGTAGATCCTAATTCATGTTTTTATCTCTTTATTAATCTCATTCAACCATCTACCAAACATATTAATAATATTGGTGAGGGTTATTAAAAGTAAAAGGAATCACTCTTCAAAGTAATCGTGTGAATTGATGTGATATAAACAAATGCTCAAAAGACTCCTCTGAATCACAAAAGATACATTTCTTACGTCATTTCTAATATCTTTGGCAAGATTATCCTTTATAACTTGTAAGTAAAATTTTCCGAAGAAAGTACCACATAAAAATTATCTTTAATATAATTTTTAGTTTTTTCCACAAGTATATTTTGTAAAAAAACTGGTGTGGTCGATAAGGTCTGCATGCATGGATTTTGCCGGAAAAAATACCCATGGTGGTCAACTTCTAGTGGAAAGAATCTGCATTCTTCGACAAAAAAACTCTCATCAATATTTCCATTAAATGCATCCCACAAAGCCCACTTGTCACTAGACAAAGCCCGCTTAAAGCCAATATTCAACGAAACCTCGACTACGCATACGCAACTGTAACATGTTTATGTTGCACGATATAACAGAGAGCTTAACACTGCACCGCAAACATAGTTCCGTCTAACCTATAATCCTCCCAATATTGAGTGCTCTGCCCATTCCCAGTGACAAAACTATATCTATCAATAACTCGTGAGACTATCATAATACCCTTCGAAAAGGGAGAATCGGTGGGCTTTGCATGTACCTGAGATGAAGTTTTATCATGTACTCCCTCTGTTCCATTTTAATTGACTCACATATATCTAGATATGGATGTATCTAACACTAAAACATGTCTAGATGCATCCATATGTAGATATATATGAGTCAATTAAAATGGAACGGAGGGAGTAGGTACGTATTGTACAACAGGTCCTACCATACCCCATCCTAAGTAAACGTTTATTTTCTATATCTAGTACCTTAATTCCTCCCCCCCCCCCCCCCCCCCCCCTAGGACGACAAAAAATATTCCAATTAGTCAACCTATATTTTTACTTAGATGATCACTTTGCTAAAAAAGAAAAAGGGGAACGATAGAAATTTAGTCTTTTCCTTATCCCTTTGGATACTTCCAAGAAAAATAATAAAAACACGGACAAACTAGTCAAAACTTAATTTATTAGTACATGATGATCCCCACATGAGAGCATCTTTCCCAACCAACAAACCATTTTTCTCTAAACAATTCTCAACTGGTTTCCATTCCTTGCTAAGCAATTTCCTATAATGAATAGGAATTCCAATTATTAAAATGAACTGACCTCATGTCCAAATATGTGTCGATATTTATCATGTACATCTTTCTCTTCGCCAAAATAGTAAATTTTGCTCATATGAAATCTTGAGCCCCGATAATTGCTCAAATATATATAGGCCCAAGATTAACTTCATATTTACCGCTTTCTCGAAATAATGTTCAAAAAAGAGAATGCTGGTATCATCATATTGTGGTATGGACAACCCTCCTTCAACAGGATGGGGTATTAGCCCTCATATTTGACCATCTTCCTTAGCCCGAGCAATGAGCGTGGCCAACATATCCGCAACCATGGATGAAGTTGAAAAAAGTGGCACTCGGGTCATCACTATAATCTCTCTATTACATTGGGGTCATTCTTTATAAATTAACACTAGCTAATATACTAATTAGTAAAGTATTTTGCATCTTCTTTCAAGGAAGCTCCTTCCCTGTTAGCAACAATATTAAAAACCGTAGGGGATAATGGATCCCTTTACCTTATACCTTTCAAAGTTTGAAATTAGTATCTATTATCGTTATTTACTCTAATATCCGCACCCTCCCTGCGTAAATCTCGCAATTCACTCATAACACTTATGAGTGAAGACTTTCATGCGCGAGGCTTGTTGTAGGAATACCATTTGACTTATCATAAACTTTCTCAAGATCAACTTTAAAAAGAACGTTATCCATTTTTTTTCCTCTAAAGTTCATGAATAGTTTCATTAGAAAAAAGATTTTTTTTTTTAGAAAAGGGTCATCCCAGGCTCTGCATCAAAATGATGCATGCGGCCGCTTTATTAATTTTATTCAACATAGCTGGCAAAAGCCTTACAACGAACGAATACAAGCTGAACCCACCAATGGTGCAACACCACAACTAGCACAAAACGACAGGGTGAACGGGCCTTGTTCCCCGGCCACAACCGTCGCCGGCTCCTTGGCTAACTCAGAGATAACGCCTTGTGCACACGCTCCGACAATCGCCTCCATCCTCTTCCTCGAACCCAACTTCAGCCTGCCGATCGGAGCAAAGACTCTCGCCAGTCCTGCCGCCGATGCCACCATGACACCAGGCAACGCCCCCACCCTGTGCAAGTCCACCAAACAGGACCATCGTCGAGTCTCCGCTGCACCACGCCGCCAAGACCAGTCGTCTTCGTCATGGTCGGTGAAGCTCCACTCCACCGGTAGACCACTCCAGGCAACACGTGTTCCAAAACGATGCCCTCAAGAGGGAAAAGCGACACCGAAAGTGCCGCCATCGTCCGATCCGGTAGCACCAGATCTTGGGTTTCCCCATGGAACAACCGAGCGGGAGGTAGGAGAATCACAGCAACGACGCCTTCAACAAGAAAACGACGCTCGCGGGCGGCACCATCGTCGGCTCCGATCGCGGAGCCCGGATCTCACCGGCCATCATCCACACCTTCAGATCCTTCGAGCAATGACCAGATCCGGGCATGACGAGCACACCCAAGATCCGTCACCGTACCCGGATCCACCCCGCAGCCCGCCCGCAAGGGCCAGACCACCGGATCTGCCGCTCTGCGCCTCGAGGGCCGGAGCTCCGCGGCTTCCACCACGCCGCCGAAGCAGATCGACGTCGCCGTGGCGCCCGACGGCCGCGCCATGCCCGAGATCGGCGGCACCAACCCGCGCCGGCCCATCAAACTCGAGGACGAAGAAGTCCCTCCGCCGCCGGCCGCGTCCAGGCTTTTCCTGGTCGCGCCCGTGGTGGCAGCGGGGGAGGGTGGAGGAAGGGAAGGTGGAGGGCTAGGCGGCGGCGGCTAGGGTTTCCCTCCCGGCCGCCGCGCGGGGGCGGCGCGAGAGGGAGAGGGAGAGGGGAGGGGAGGGGAGTGTGTCCCGCCACACTAAGTGTTTGCTTACGATGCAGGAATCCATTAGAAAAAAGATGAAATATGGGAGCTTGCTAACTAGCCGGCTCCTCGTGTTAGGTGGCCGGTCAATCGTCGTATCAACAATGTGTAAACTATGGGAGGCGCGTCAACCATGAGAACAACATGCGCTTTATTTTTACAGGTAGAAGCGTCAACCGGAAAACCTTGTGCTCGATGGATAGCAACGGCAACCTCCTCTCGAATTCTTGTGCGCAGCTTCCCGACCAATGCTGTACTGCATCTCGGCGTTATCTGGATGTGTTCGGTAGACGCATATCACTGTCAACTCCGTCTTAATTCAGAGTCTGAGACTACGTACTACTCGGTAAACGCTATCCAAACTTGCAACCGATGAAGATTGGTGCGTTGCAAGTTGCACAGATCAGTCCAAAATAAAGTGTGTTTAACAAGGGAAAACGATGCAAACTGTACCTGAAAACGAAGATGATCAGAGAGGATGATCTCGTTCTGTTAGCATCACTCATAACTGTTAACCGATGGAAACCACACGGTGGCCTTCCACCTTGGCCTATCCTGCAAAAAAATGTCTTTATGGCCCCGAGACAAAGTTTATTGGATTGGATGATGGAAGCGCCCTGTTCTTAGTCTCTCGGCAAAAAATGGTTTAGGTAAGCTGTCAGGTCAAGTTTTATCTCCGACGAATGCGCGACAGGCCAGTTGACAACGAATGCAATCAGGATGACAAGCTTCAGATGAAGCGATAAAATATCCGCTCTCAATATTTGCTTCCACATAAAAAGAAGGCCTGAGGATAATGTGACAAACATTAGGAGGCATGTGACCAAAACTGCAGTTTAGATGATGCACATATACTGTACTTCAGTTCCGGCTTGGGATCAACGTTCGGGCAGAGAAATCTGACTGCACCTTGCAAGAGCTTCAACAGAACTGGTGAGAGATGTCTGCGTTCCAAATGAAACCTTAGGGCATCTCTAACCGATCCCCAAAAATCGGTTAGAGGAGTAAAAATACGCAGCGGCGGCACCTAACCGAACTCCTAAACGGTTAGAGGAGTATATTTTTACTCATCGGAGGAGTAAAAGTGACGGCCGACTCCTAAATTTACTCCTCCGAGGCCAGTTCCGAGAAAAAGTCGCCGCCTCCCGACCCGCCGCACCTATTCCCGCCGGCGTCGCCGCCGGCGACCCCCATACCCCGCCGCCCCCACCCCGGTCCCTCCGCCGCCCTCCGGCCCACCTCTCCCTCGCTCGCCGCCTCTCGCCGTCGCCGGAATCGACGGGGCGAGCTCGTTTTCGCCGGCCGCCGGCACGATTTGGAGGAAATCGGGCTCCATCGCCGTCGATTCGCCGCAACCCGGAGCCGGCGTGGCCTCCGGTGACCACGGCGTGGCGTGGTCGGCCACCACCGATGTCGCGACGCGGCTCGCCCCCTCCTCCTAGCCCACCACAGATCCCGCGCGACCGGCGGTTGCCCCCGCCTCCCCCGCCGCCCACGACGGGTTTCGTCTGCGTGCGGGACCTCTGGCCGGAGTTGGAGGATGCACGGCCGGCGTCCGTCGATGCTGCTGCCGGAGATGGATCGCCGGCACCGCCGGCCGCAACCAACACAAGGTGAATTTTTTCCCTCTTTTTCGTCATGTAAAATTGGAGCACAAGAAGCCGTGGCTTATTTGATTTTTGCTACAAATGAAGTACAAGGACTTCTACATGGACCGAGAATGAAGACAATGAGTTGTATTTTGCATGGCACCATCAAACTCTTGTAGATGACGCACTATACGAAGCGAGTGGTGTTCGTCCGCCATTCCAACTTTTTTGGGAGAAAATTCATAAGAATTTCAATGAAAAGACAACCGGAGATGGTAGATCGCTTTCATCGATGTTAAATAGATGGCACATTCTTGTTATGCGTTCAAATGCATAACAAGAACACTTTGGTTTGTGCCGGATTCTATCGGGTTGTATCGATATCTATGGAGAGAAGTATGTACTCTCTATGTATCAATTGTATCGAGTTGTATCGGTATCTATTTTGGTGTATCGGGTTGTATCGGTATCAAAACCTATGATACTATATGTGTTTGTATCAACCTATTTGTATTGCAAATGATGAAAAATAATTTTACTCCTCTAAAAATAGGGGTTCGGTTAGGTGCCGACCACCTTTAGAGGAGTACTTTTACTCCTCTAAAGTTTACTCCTCCGTTTACTCCTCTAACCGATTGGGGATCGGTTAGAGATGCCCTTAGCTTTCCTGATTTCAAACAAGTCCTAATCCCGTCTGTTACTGTTAAACCGTCATGGTGTCATCGATCGTGTCAGCTGCAGATACTTGCCGTGGCGAATCAAGCTTGCCTTCAGCTCCAGCACGGCAGCACGTCACCAGTTTTCTCAGATAACCGCAGGGAGCAGTATTCGCATAATTGTCTGCAGACTGATAGCCAATTGACCGAGTATTGAACATTATCGAGTTCGAGTGTCCCCATCTTATTCTTATCCAACAACTTGGTCAGGGCTCGTTTTTATTTTTGTATGTTTCGGTTCAGAGACGTAGCGGCAAAAATAACATGTTGATCAATTCATGTGGGTTTCGCGTGATTGTTGCGGCATCAGTGACTAAGTGCAATTCTTAAACGAACAATTCGTATGTTGGTTGTTCGTGCTGCTAATTAACAAGTGTCCTCTGCTGCTGGCATGTTGCTGTACGGCGAAGAGCTGGACAGGTAGTTAACAAATCGATGTATGCGAGGTATCAGCAATTACATACATAAACAGAAGGGCTCTGGAAAACGATTTCGGTCTATTTTACTACTACCTCCGATCACCTCCGATCCATATTAGTGGGCACAACTTTGTCTAGATACACATATATCTAGTCTAAATACTTAACTAGATACATATGAATTTAAACAAAGCTATGCCCACTAATATAGATCGGAGGGAGTAAAAGAAATCGCCTCCTGACTCTATGATTTCTGTATGGATTTGAAATTTGGACGGCAAAGGTTGTTGAACAGGTAAAACGATCGAAGAAACGATCATTGTGAAGATACAGGTCAAACTTGTCCAGCAAAATGGAGTTTCCATCGATTAGGGCCAATCTGAAGAACACGCCTACCTCAAATGTACCCGTATATCTAACTATATCAAAGACGGACGCTTTAGTGAGCGGACAGCGCTCGGCGCACTGTACAACTACAGTAAAGAACAGTGATGAATAGTGCTGCAATCCACACCGTCGATCGGCGATCCAACGGTCCACCAGACATGCCCGTGACGTTTTTGCTAAAACACCCCTCACTGCTTCACAAATCAACCCGCAGTCCACATATTTACGAAGAAAAGGACCTATATGAAATTAAAGCAAAACGCGATGACTTTTTTGCAAAAATGTCCAAAGCGCCTCCCTTCCTCTTCCTTCTCCGCGCGACGCGGGAGCCGCCGCGGCGCCGCCGACGCGCTCCACGGCTGCTGCGCGCCTCCGCGTCCAGCTCGAGGCACACGAGGGGCTTCGCCGTCCTCGCCTCCGCCTCCTACCCGCGCGCCGCCTGTCGGGACGCCAAATCCGCGGCGGAATCGCCGTCGCCGCGGACGCTGGCCGTCGCGGCGTTTTGTGCTCGGCGGCGACGCTCCGGCCACGATATGCGGCCGCGCCGCCACCTGCGGGTCGTCCGCATCGCGCTGCGTCCGACGCGCTCGCTCCCGCTTCCTAGCTCGCTCGGACGCGGCGGCGCCGAGCTCGCCGTTGCCGCGGCGGCTCCGGCCACTGCCGACGTCAGCGCGACGTCGCAGTGGGCCTGGGCTGGCTATTGGGCTGGGCCGCTTCCCGTGCGGCGGGTCGGCCTCTTTTTTTTTTCCCCTTCTTTTCCTTTTGCTTTTCTATTTTTCAAAACTGTTGAAACTTCTCAAAAAATCGAAAACAATTGAGACCAAATTCTACAAATTTGTAAAAATTATAATACACACTGCATTTGAAAAAAATGTTTAATTATATGAATATTTCAAGAAAATGCAAACTCATTTCCAAACTTCTCAATAATTCGAAATCAATTGAGACCAAATTCTACAAATTTGTAAAAATTATAAGAGACACTGCATTTAAAAAAATGTTTAATTAGATGAATATTTCAAGAAAAATGCAAACCCTTCTTTTCCTTCTGCTTTTCTATTTTTCAAAACTGTTGAAACTTCTCAAAAAATCGAAAACAATTGAGACCAAATTCTACAAATTTGTAAAAATTATAATAGACACTGCATTTGAAAAAAATGTTTAGTTAGATAAATATTTCGAGAAAATGCAAACTCATTTACAAACTTCTCAATACTTCGAAATCAAAATGCAAACTCATTTCCAAACTTCTCAATAATTCGAAATCAATTGAGACCAAATTCTACAAATTTGTAAAAATTATAAGAGACACTGCATTTAAAAAAATGTTTAATTAGATGAATATTTCAAGAAAAATGCAAACCCTTCTTTTCCTTCTGCTTTTCTATTTTTCAAAACTGTTAAAACTTCTCAATAATTCGAAATCAATTGAGACCAAATTCTACAAATTTGTAAAAATTATAAGAGACACTGCCCTTAAAAAATGTTTAATTAGATGAATATTTCGAGAAAAATGCAAACTCATTTCCTCTAATTATGACTTGGTTTTACATTGAATCTAATAAATGCTCAAACAATATTTTTTTCTCCGATTATTGAGCTACATTAATTATTTAACACAAAACACGGACATATCATACCAATTCGAATAAGTTAATATTTAGAAATGACATAACGTTTTAAAAAAATTGTTTCCGCTACATGAATATTTCGAGAAAATGAAAAATTACTTCCTCTAATTGTGGCTTGATTTTAAATTACCATTCACACCTCAAGAAATCAAAATTTTGTTTCATCTAAAGATGGACTCAACTTAATAGATGTTAACACAATATATTCCTCTAACCAAGGAACTAAATCACATGTTTACAGCGAAATAGAAACATAATATTTAGACATAACCATAATATATTTCCTCTAATTACGGTGGTTCATATGAAAATTATGGCAGAATAGAACCATATTTGACCATTTAAATTTACCTAACATATTTGCAAGTAATGCAACTTAAATCTCTCTGATTATGTGCTTGCATTTAAAAAAAAGGTTGATTAGATGAATATTTCCATAAAATACAAATACATTTACTTACCTAACATATTTACAAGTAATGTAACTTAAATCTCTCTGATTACGTACTTACATTTAAAAAAAATTGACTAGATGAATATTTCTAGAAAACGCAAATACATTTACACTAATTATGGATTGTTTCCAAATTGAATTCCAGCTAAATACATTATACAAATTATAACTACCACCTTCCCTTACAATATATATAACGCAACTAAAAAAATGGGCTGAGCAAATGGGCTCCAGCCTTTTTTTTTTCTTCTTTTCCTTTTGCTTTTCTATTTTCCAAAACTGTTGGAACTTCACAAATATTCGAAATTAATTGAGACCAAATTCTATAAATTTGCAAAAATTATAATAGTCACTACATTCAAAAAAATTATTTAATTAGATGAATATTTCGAGAAAATGCAAACTCATTCCCTCTAACTATGTCTTGCTTTCACATTGAATTTAATAAAAGCTCAAACAATATTTTTCCTCCGACTATTGAGCTAAATTAATTATTTAACACAAAACAGAGACATATCATACAATTCGAGTAAGTTAATATTTAGAAATGACATAACATTTTAAAAAAATTGTTCCCGCTACATGAATATTTCGAGAGAATGAAATTTCCCCTAATTGTAGCTTGATTTTAAAATGCATTTAATAAATGCTCAAAAATTTATTTCCTCCGACTATTGAGCTAAATTAAACATCTAACACAAAACACAAACATTTCATACCGATTCGAAAAAGTTAATATTTACAAATAATATAACTAAACTCCCTTCAATTATGCAATTCAATTTAATAAATGCTCAACTTGAACTTAACTCTCTGTAATTATGTAGTCAAATTTAAATAATGCTTCATTCCATTCACATCTCAAGAAATCAAAAATTTGTTTCATCTAAAGATGGGTTCAATTTAACAGATATTAATACAATATATTCCTCCAACCAAGGAACTAAATCACATATTTACAGCGAAATAGAAACATAATATTTAGACATAACCATAATATATTTCCTCTAATTACGGTATTTCATACGGAAATTATAGCAAAATGGAACCATATTTGACCATTTAAATTTACCTAACAGATTTGCAAGTAACGTAACTAAAATCTCTCTAATTATGTACTTGCATTTAGAAAAATGTTTATTAGATGAACATTTCTAGAAAATGGAAAATACATTTTCTTACCTAACATATTTCCAAGTAATGTAATTTAAATCTCTCTAATTATGTACTTACATTAAAAAAAAGGTTGATTAGATGAACATTTCCAGAAAATGCAAATACATTTACTCTAATTATGGATTGCTTCCAAATTGAATTCCAGCTAAATACATTATACAAATTATAACTACCACCTTCCCTTACAATATATATAACGCAACTAAAAAATAAACAAACTATTACAACATATCCTCAGCAAAGGCACGACAACAAATCCTCAGCAAGGGGCGCGGCGATTGATTTTAAAATGCATTTAATAAATGCTCAAAAATTTATTTCCTCCGACTATTGAGCTAAATTAAACATCTAACACAAAACACAGACATATCATACCGATTCGAATAAGTTAATATTTACAAATAATATAACTAAACTCCCTTCAATTGTGCAATTCAATTTAATGAATGCCCAACTTGAACTTAACTCTCTGTAATTATGTAGACAAATTTATATAATACTTCATTCCATTCACATCTCAAGAAATCAAAATTTTGTTTCATCTAAAGATAGACTCAACTTAATAGATGTTAACACAATATATTCCTCTAACCTAGGAACTAAATCACATGTTTACAGCGAAATAGAAACATAATATTGAATCCACTGAAATATTGAATACTATATACAATATATCCGAAATGCACACAAAAAATGCTACCTACTCATGACAAAATAATATCATATTCCAACATACCAATTTAGCTAACATTTTGGTTAACGAAAAATATATATACTGCACACAAAAAAAACACCAAGGGCGTGCCGGCCGTGACGGCACGCCAAATTCAACTAGTCTAGCTCTAGAAAGACTAACGTATTTGTGCAACGTACGTTGAGCTGACTTTCGGACGTTATCTAATCTCGCCAGACATGAAAAACGGTCACTAACGGGAAAGTTGTAAACTACTACCAATACGTTTTTTCCTCGCAGTAGTTTCCTCCATCGTGTTCTTTCAGAACATGGTAATGAAAGTTAGTTAGTTGTTTCCAAAGAAAGAAAGGTGATGGAACCGTTGCCTAAATCTGACGAAACCAAAATCTTCAGAAACAAGATGTGTCCCGGTTGAAACCAGCAAGTGCATGGTTGACATGGGCAACGACCTAACTATGGAGAAAGCAAACCAGCCATCCGACCAAAACCATCAGCTGGACAACCGTAGTTAGCGAGCTAATGGCTGTTCACCGTTAACACAATTAGACAGAACCGTCAACGTCGAAGGTTTTTCAGGCAAAGGCACAACCCACAAGCAACCAAAACCCAATTGCAACATCACCACCACACGCGAGACTCAAACGGATTTTTTTTAATCGGCCATGTCTCCACAGACGAATAAGAAGCCATTTTCCTGAATCACGGGCCCTATAAGACGACGCCTCCCTCTCTGTCCCAAGCTGGCAAGCTCGGTTACTCCAAAGCTAAACCATTTCATCCAGCCAAGCAAGCTAATGGAGGGGCTCATCCCGTTCATCTACAAGGCCATCAAGGAGAGGAAGACCCGGAGCTACTCCCGGTGCAGCTCCGCGCGCGGGTTTGGCGCCGGCGGCGGCGTGGAAGACGGCGACGTATGGGAACAGAGGCAGTGGAAGGATGACGGTGCGGGGAGGGATCAGAATCAGATGACGCACCGGCGGCACAGGTCGCTGGAGGAGCTTGCCGGCGAGGTGGGGGCCGGGCCGGCCGGCGGCATGCGGAGGGGCAAGAGCTCCAGGATCTTCTCCTGCATCGGCGGCATGTGATTCGGCGCCAAAAGACGTGCGGTGCGGCGATGCGTGCAAGCGTAAGTACGTACGTACGCGCGGGTTTGTGTAAGTGCTTGGTTTCACTAGTGCTTTGGTGAGCTGTAATTAATGAAGGTATAAGATGCAGGGTAGAATGAAGAGTACTAGTACAAGAGTTCATGTTGTGTCTTGTGTGTACTCCAACCTCAAGTGTAAATGATGTGTTTCAATCTGTCCAACTGATGGTACTGTATGGAATATGGAGTTTTTTCTTATCTGCAACAAACTGAAGATGGTACTGTAGTAATAAGTTCTCATAACTTTCCGAAACCAATTACTCCATCTTGAACTTTATGTGATGCAAATGTTTAAAACTGAATATACCGATGTATCTTGCTCGAACACTTGCCTCCGGGCAGCATGGAAAAATGGAAATGGCTGACCGAGTAAATCTGTCGAACATCAATTAATCGTCATCACCAGACAGCGATGTGGTTATTAGATGGTGAATTGCCTCGTCTGATTGATCTACTGTTTCCCATCAAGTCGTGAATGTGTCTCGCGATGTCACTTATGACCCGGTCCAGAGACAAGTACACGCAGTACAGAGTCCCTCGCGGGCATTTTTTTTTTATTCAAAGGATTTACGAAGAAATTTTAGAGGATTTAAAATATAATAAATTTTTCATATGGTGGTTTGTCGATATATAGGATTGAATCACATATGAAGAGATCATTTACACTAGATTTTATAGGAAATATAACATCCACTCAAAAATATTTTAAGTATCCTTTGCTTTTCTTGTGTTGAAATAAAAATATGTTGCATATGAAATTACGTAGAATCGGAATGGACATGACATCACGGAATCTTTCCGACTTTTTCACAGAAAAACGGAAACGGAATTTTGCGGAACGGAAACGCAAACTTTTATGCGAAAACGGAAACTGAACATCATATTTCGGCGGAACGACCACGGAAACTGAAAATTCCGTTTTCGGTAATGCGGAACTTTCCATTTTTGCTATGCGGTGCTTTCCAAAATCTAACAGGCCCACTAATTCAAGTGGAAACATTTAGCCACAATCCAGTATATGAATACAAAATATCTGAAGCGACCATGTTTAGGCTATATGTACTCACATATCATCTCCCTCTCGAGTTGTTCCCAGTTCGACATTTCAGTGTTTGACCAGCGTTAGGGACGATAGTATGCATTTTTTTTATGTTGTCATAATTGATAACTTATGCACACTATATTATATAATTCCATTGCGCAAAAAAAATATGAAAACAAATGTGGCACCTCTCAGTTCCGTTCGTATCCGCTTCGTTTTTATCCCTACTTACGGGTTAAACCCTTCGAAGCTGGATAAAAAAGAGGGAAAACTTCAAATAAATTTACCGATGCCGATCCAGGGTGGAGGCCGAAAAAAGTGTAAGAGAGCATATAAGAAAATTCAGCAAGACGCGCTGAAGCTGAAGGCATGCAACCGAGCTACACACATGCATGTACATGATGAATAAATGAGCATTTTTATAAGATTTAATTCATGAAAACAGTACATAAATCATGCCCGTGACACTGGGCGTGTAGACTAGCTGTAATTAATGAAGGTAAGATGCAGGGTAGATTAGAATGAACAGTAGTCCTACACGAGTTCATGTTTTGTGTAGTCCAACCTCAAGTGTATATACATGGGTTTTATGAAGATGTAAATGGCGTTTTTCTTCTTCTCTGGAACGAACTGAAGATGGTACTAGCGTTTTCATAACTTCCCGAAACCAAATGTGTATCTTGCTCGAACACTTGCCTCCGGGCAGCATGGAAAGATGGAAATGGCTGACCGACTAAAATCTGTCACAAATCAATTAATCGTCATCACCGGACATCGCTGTGATTATTAGATGGTGTCCTTTTCCAAGTAGTACAGTAGTACCAATGAATTGTCTCGGCTGATCGATTCCTGTTTCACATCAAGTCGTGAATGTGTCTTGACATGTCGCGCATGACCCGGTCCAGAGTCAAGTACTCAAGTGCACACATTAGAGAGCACGTTACAGGGTCGTTTTGTTCAAATGATTTGCATAACAATTTTGCAGGCTTCAAGATTTTAGTAATTTTTCATATGGTGGTTGTACGATTTAATCCCAATTTGTTTTAAGAAATCCTTTACACTAGATTTATAGGAAATATAATATCTAATCAAACCTTTTTTCAGTATCGTTTGTTTTTCTTGTGATGAAATCAAATAAAATTTAATGCATATGAAATCTTGCACCAGTATAAGAGTGGGCATAACATTGCAATCTTGTGTTTCTTCTATTCCTGCGTTTTTAGAATCGTGCTCATCAAAGAGGAGACCTTCATGGGTTAAACCCTTCGAAGTTGGAGAGAAAAAACAGAGGGGAAAATACACACAAATTTACTGATGCCGAACTGGGGTGGAGGCAGAGAAAAAAAGAATTAGGGGGCATAGAAGAAAATTCAACAACACACACCCGAGTACGAAGTGAGAACTTGAATATTAGCGGGCGAGGGGCAATGCCGTACTGTGTTGCCTCCTACCTTCGCCTCTGAAGCTGAAGCCATGAAACCGAGCTACACACATGCATGTACATGTTGAGATTTTTTATAAGAGTTAATTCATGAAAATAGTACTTAAATCATGCCCATGTAAAAATAGCTAAAATTAGTCATGTGAACTAGTAGACAAGATGAAAACACAAATCTAAACTGTTTGCTTGTTGTGAGTAGCTGTAATTCTAGCATGATCTCAAATAGATGAAACATACACATTTTCGGTGCAGAGGAAAAAGAACCACTCATGTTGGCGGTGTTATCACTAGCAGTCATGTCCATGAAAATGTTGTTGATGTCGGGTAAGTAATCGTCCTTCGTTGCAGTGTCAGAGAAGATGACAGTAGTAGCGTGGGTGTCCTCATAAAATCACTGATCGCATCTCTTCATACAGTATCACGAGAAGCGGGATTCGGAAGGCCTACCATTAGGTGTCATGTTGCACGTCGGAGGACGAGATGAGGAAGATGTGGGCGACGCCGCAAGTCTCTAAAACCAAGTGGCAATCTCATGTATATTGTGTTGTGTGTGGCGCATGTATATGGGATGATGAGCGACCTCTTCTATAGATAGGAGACAGCCTTAAGCATCTCTAGCAGAGCCCGCAAAAGGCCGAAACCCGCAAAATAACCGCCCGATGCGGATTCGAACCCGTAAAAACGCGGAGAACAGAACCCGCAAAACTGACCGACCCGTAAAAGTTTTTAAGGGGGTCCGTGAATCCGGCCCTCGGAACGGTAAATTCGCAGATTTCGCCGCCGAACCGAGGGGGGCCCTGTATAACGTGAAAACGGTTGGCGGGAGGAGTATTCACCACGCGCTTCATCCCCATCTCGCCGCCGCCTCCGACGCCAGCGCCGTCGCCTGCGATTCGCCCTTTTCCCGGCCGCATCTGCAGGCGCCCCGCCGCACGCGACACCCCCCGGCCGCGGACGTCCCCTGCCGCCGGTTTCCGGCTCGCCCCGCCCGTGGAGACCACTTTCCGGCCAAATCTGCACCGCCGCCGCCGATCTGTCGGTGAGTCCATGTCCACTCGATTTTGTTGTGTTTTCGGACGGAGTACTCCGGTAGTGATATGCGGTACCCGTTTCAGACTTGTTGTGTGATTCTTCACAACATGATCATAGAGGATGAAAGGGACTTGGACCTGGAGTTGTCCTATGACAATGTTGGTAGCCGCGTGAAGCCTGCTAGAAACCCAGATCGCATCAGAGCTTTTCTTCAGACTTACCGTGAGATAGAGGATGCAGACGAACACACCCAGCTGCAGAAAGACCTAGTTGAACACGTCTGGTAGCGGCATGGGCAGTAGCAATTTTTTTAATTCATTTGAAGCATGTTTGATTCAAACAATATTTTTATTCTACAACGTTTCTTATGTTGAATTATTGTTTAATTCGTGTGATTCAAACTTTTATTGTAATAAATTATTGATGAGGATTCATAGTGTACTATTGTTGTAATACGAATATTTATAATTTAGTTCCTATTTATTTGTTATTCAGTTTTTATGATATTCATGCCTAGTTCATGTTTTGCATATACAGTTTCTGAACGAGGCGCGGCGGAGCAGAAACCGCAAAGCCGAACCTCAAAACAGAACCAAAAAACGCTCGTTCCCCGACCTTTAAAACTGTTTTGCGGGTTCGCGTTTTGCGGGCTCTGCTAGAGATGCCCTTCCAGTTTGGTCTTTCACTAGTGCGACAGTTTCCTCTAGTCATGTGTGATGATTCTCCAAAAGAGATCGATGCTTTGTAAATTTGTAGCCACTCCATGACAACAATTACATCAAAAGGATGGCACAGAAGTATGAATATATGTAGTGAAGTATTCATCCTCAGTGGAAATATCATGGCAGGAGACACACTGAAACAAGAAAGTAGTCTACTAGGATAGCTGACAAACATTGGTTGAGAAAGTCCTTGCCTAGACATGTTTGTCCGATTCACAGAGTCTAGCACTACGAATGAAAAACTAAGACCAGAGTCAAATGCTACTCGAGCTTCGACTTAGTTGATTGGTACTTTGGTAGAACACATGTCATGACATCTGAACATCCAACCGAGAACAACGAAGACACTACATAGAAGCTCTAGCATGATGGTGCAAGTGGAGCGCCAATTTGGGGCAAGGTTGGAGCGGCAGGGATGCTAGATTTTTTGGCGGCACTATGAAATTTGGGGCCACCTTTGAGGAGGAGGTCCCAAGCTGAATACGGATAAGGAGAAGCTTGAACATGCTTCATTGCTTCAATAGGTGCATGTGACCATACATGCGCCACGAATGAAGACTGCGTCTTGAGACTCATCTTTTGATCAAAAGTTGATTTCTAGTCCAGCTTTACAGATTTTGAAGAACTTTAAAGACTCTTCTCACTAGTACAGAACAACATATCGGATACCCCTCTATGGAAACGGTACGAAATAGGCGACAGAAAATCGCGCATTCCGCGTGGCCGGTGTGTACAAACCTGACCTGGGCCGCGGCTGACCCGTCAAGATAGGTAACGGAGAAAGTAGTACCTCCGTTATCCATATTATTGGCAACAGTTATAACTCCGGCTCCGTTTCCGATATGTGGTTCTGTGGCAACGGCCATTTTTCTGTGTCCGTTTGCAATGTAGTCACGTTTCATCTTCTTGGAATTCGAAGCGAGGCGAGTAAATGCCATGGCGTAGTGGCACCGCCCACTACTGCTTAAAAACCCTAATCCCTGCTAGCTCAAACGCCACAGAATCTGCTCTCCATCTCTCTCGCTCGCTCCCTGCTAGCTCAAGATGCCTCGCAGTAACGACACACAGGAGCACACTTCGTCGCCGCGGGACAGCCCCTTGTCAGCGGCGAGTCTGTTGAAGGACCGACGCCGGAGACGAGCGACGACGAAGAACTCGCCAACTTCAATGATCCCACCTTGATGCTGGGCCCGCCGAAGGTTGATTCCGATGAGGAGTCAACCGAAGAGGAGAAGGAGAAGGAGGACGACGACGAGGAGGAGGCCGAGGACGAGGCGGAGGCGCCGGTCCCGAAGAAGGGAACCCCGACGACGGAGAAGAAAGCCGCCACCACCGCCTCCGATATTTGCCGCCGCCACCACCTCCGATGGCCCCCAACAAGCGAGGCCGTGAGAAGGAGGAGGATTGCGCGGAAGTAGGGCGCAAGAAAAACAAGAAGTAGCTAGTAGTAGTTCTATAAGTTTTTCATATGTAATTTACTTTATTATTATTAATATGTACTGCGTATGTAATGTAGTAATCACTAATATTAATATAAGTATTCTAAGTGGTTTTTTCCATATACTGTAGTAGAGATTAGGGAAAATATTATTCCAGATAGTAGAAGAAATTTCAGAGAGTAGGCGCGTAGGCCCCACCCCTCAGTGGAAGAAACACAAAGGAAACAGTCCTTCTAAAGAACCGTTTCCTATGTTTTACCTATATATATGGGCGTACAGAGCAAAACCTAACACTCACTCTTTTCCTCACTGTCCCAGTATGCTAGATCTGTTCGTGGCGGCGGCTCCTGGCGTTGCGGCCATCGCTGGGGTCGTGGCGGCGCCGTCTCCACCGAGACGACGGTTATCACCGGCGTCGCCGTCACCCCCGAGACGGCGATGTCTCGCCATCTCCCCGAGACGGCGAGGTCTTCGCCATCTCCCCCGATGGCGAGGTCGTCGCTGTGTCCGCTTCCTCTACCTCCACCTCTTCCGGATCTGCTAGATCGATCCAACGGCGACGTGAAGAAGGTATCAGATCCACTTTTGATGTAGCTAACTTGCCTATTGTGCACCAGCTAGAGCAGCTCAGTTCACATCCAGTAGTTTGATCTAGATGATTTCTTGATGTAGTTAACTTGCCTATTGTGCACTTGCAACCGGTTGTAGTTTAGCTAACCTGTTGATAGTATTCAGTTCACTTCCAATAGTTCTATCTTGCCTATTGTGTACTCTTTGATGTAGCTAACTTGCCTATTGTGCACCTGCTAACTTGTTCATGTTATGATGCATTTAACTTGCCTATTGTGCCCTTGCAACCGGTTGTAATTTAGCTAACTTGTCTAGATCATGTGAAAACAGGAGTACTTAACTTGTCAGGCATCCTATGAAGCTACTGACATCGCAATATCTTGTTGACAAGCCGTGTGTTGGCTGCTCAGGTTCATCAATAAGAGCCACCTCAAGACATAGGTAAGATATTATTTCAGTTTTGCTTAAATTCATAGTGTTCTTGTTTTAGCATATGTACTTAACAATTGTAACTCTATTTACTAATGTATAGGGTCCAAAACTTCAACATCTTCTCTCATGAAGCTGAGATAAGAAGAGATTGCTAGAGTGACACCTGCGAGGATTGTGGAAAAGGATGTAGGGAAGAAATCGTTAATTATTTCCGTCCTTTGACATGATAGGCTTAGTATAGATGAAATCTATTATCGTTTTACCTCTTATGTTTGTCACATCTTGTGATGCAAATGTAAAGGTGAAATTGTCATGAAATGTAAAGGTTACATTGTGATATGAATGAAATCTGTTACCGTTTTAGTATTTGTGCTGTGTGAGATCAAATGCGACGCGAAATATATATTGCAGGCTAAATAAATAAATAAAAACCACTTACGAAAACATCTCAATGCAAACGGTTAAACCAAGATGTCCGTAACGGATCAGGTCAACAACGGCAATGGAGATGAAGACAAACCGTTGCCAAAAACTAACCTCATCGGTGACAGTTTTTCTTGTCCGTTGCCGATGAGCTCCTTCACATCAGCGACAGGGGCGGGGACACGGACCCCTTCTCCTTTTCCGATGGTTTTTTTTTGCCCGTTTCCGATGTGTCGTTCTGTACTAGTGTCTTCTTATTTATTTGGAGTCCTCAATCAACGTCGTGAAATATCTCTTTCCACATTTGATTAACATACCATTCATCTCACGACCTGAAAGTAGGAGCTATAATGTTACTAAGTTTCTTACCTCCATACTCGTTTGTGACTTGCGAGGCTGTTTCGCTTGCACACAAACTTGGAACTTAGGGCCCTTGATAGTGGTGAATTTGGGTTTAAAATCATATTAACTAGCCACCCAAAATTAATATGATGAAGTCGTAATGCCAGTTATTTGATTCACTATTGTTGCACACATGATTAACAACTCTATCAAAATTCTGATAAAGATAGACATAACAAGCCTCCACACTCATAGTACCGTTCAATTTTTTCCGTTAATTATATATTGCAATGTTATTAAACTCAAATACCAACTTAAATCCATCTCAACACAAAACCGAGCCGTTGACGAGATTTTTATTTGGGGGGGGGGGGGGGGGGGGGGATATGATGCACATTCTTCAGTTCCATGGTCTTTCTCGAAGTGAACTTCGGATTGACCATACCAAGACCATGAACAACGGTAGTATGCTAGAAAATTTAGAAAATCAAGAACGAGTCATGTTTCAAATAGTGTTTCCTAAATTATCACGGTTCAATAGTCTATAATTTGTACATATTCCTTGACCCCTGGACCATTTTGCAGAAAACAAGACAAAAGAGGACTTGAAGATAGAGCCCTGGAGATAAAGATGGTGATCGAAGAAGTAAATTCACATACACTTGGCTGGGCACCTTACTTGTAAGATTGGCAGACCGAAGAGTCTGAAACTCGGTGTTTGGTCATTTTGGTGTTTTGTGTTTCCTGAAACTGAATAACTTATAAATAGTATGGAGAGCTTTACTCATTTTTGTCTTTAATTATGTGTATGTTTGTGTGATGGGAATCGACGAAGGGAATCGTTGTTAAAAAATGATGGGCAAACACACGTAGATTTCATTCTTTTTCAACCCAACAAGCAGCATAAGAGGGGTTTTTATCACTGAAAGTCTGAAACCCAACACAAGCATTTTATTTTTCAGCTTAACGTATGTAGGACAGTAGGAGGACATTCTCAGCACGACAGCACCGGAAATGACAATCCGACAGCACGCAATGATTTGGGATACTGTACACGATTTGATCGATCTGATTTGAGAGAGCCTCGGCAACGCACACACCGGGGGCAAAGGCAAACCAGCAGAAGGACGGGCAAATGGGCAAACAGGAGGACGCGAATCGCGCCGCGTCCGTGCATGCCTCGTCGCACGGCCGGAGACCAGACCGGCGCCCCCTACCTAGAGAGAAGCAGGCAAGAAGGACATGGTGGCACACGGGTGGGCGCGAGTAGTAGTGCTCTGTGCCGCTGCTGGCGCGAGCTTTGCCGGGACGGCAGGCGGCAGCCGCTCGCCGCGCCCACGAGCCACGGCCACGAGGGGCAGCGGGACCGGACCCCCCACCAGCCACCACCACCATCACCCGCTCCACGGGCAAAGCCCACGGGACGGTGGTCGGTCCGCCCGCTCGTCCTTCCCATAAGCACCATGCCACGGCCGTCGGACCACTTACGGGTACGGCGCGCTCCGACCCGATCGAGGCGGCACAGACGAGTCCACACGCTCACGCACGCTGCTTCTCTCTTTTCAGCAGGGCCGGGTCACACTGAGATCTCATCAACATCAACGTAGGAGACTAGGAGTAATACTCACTTAATTGTGCAAGAGAAACAGATTTACTCCTCACATCGATCTTTGTCTGTGCAAGACTGCCGGTGGCGGCCGGAGTTCAGGAGTACTACTCACTTGATTGTGCAAGAGAAACAGCTATTTAATCCTCACATCGATCTCTGTCGACTGTGCATGACTGCCGGTGGCCGGAGTGCTCCGTGGCCGGCGTCGAAACATACATTGCCAGATGATATTTAGGATGACTCAAACCGGACGACGCATCGAGTCCGCGCGCGTCCGTCCGCGTGAGCCAAAAACACGGCCCAACGGGGCGACGCAAACGGACCGCGCGTCCGTTCTCCTGTCCGCCGCGACCCATTCGTGGCCCAAATTTGGGCCAGGTTTGCGTCGGTCGCGGAACGCGCGGAGCGCAATTGTGTCCTCCTCTAGTTCGCCCCTGGCCCGCGTATCAGAGGCAAAATCCACACTTCGCTCTCCCAAACCCCACTCAAGCCTACCCTAGCCATGGCCGCCGCCGCCAAGTTCGCCGCTTTGCTGGCCACCGAGGAGCGAACTCGATTTCGCGCCCGAAGTTCCAAAGAAGCCAAACAAGGAGCTCACGCCGGAGCAGAGGGCCAAAGAGACCCAGAAGCGGGGCGCCCTGAGGAGGAGGTTGAAGGAGGACAGGCTCGCCGTCGCCAAGAAGGCGGCCGACGACAGAAGGGCCAGGACAACGAATCTGACCTCGTGTCCAGGGCCGCGGCCGCAGCCCTTCTCCTGATTGGAATGGTACCGCCCGCGGGAGCGGCCGCGGCCGCGACTGCGGCGGCCAGCTCCAATGGCTCGGCGGCCCGACAGCCACGGTCGAGAACTTCCGCGACAGCACCCTCGCCTGCGTACGGGTACATGCCGGGAACCATTCCGCCACGGGTTTCACCTGAGGTAGGGGAATCCGCGCCCGCCGCCACCCTCAAGGTACCTAGCCTTGATCTCAACGCTCCCGCTACACCCTTGGCCGGACACTCGTCGGCGCCGCAGACTGCGGCCGCGCGTGCAGCTGCCCCTCCTGTTGTCGTCCACGGCCGCAACCTGTTCGGCGAAATGCCCACGCCGGGGGACGCTAGGTACTACGAGGAGCCGGAAGGGGAGGACCTCCTCCAGGACATGATCAGGGACAACAATACGTATGCCCATAACGATTATACCGCCGGAGAAGATGAAGTTCCGCCCACCGACAACGATGTGATCGACATCGAAGATGAGCCGGTTTTCCAGGAAGAGCTCGAGACCCAAGCCCGGGCCATAAAGAGAAAGATCAGCCAACGGGGTGCCTCATTCACGATGGATGAGGACGTGCTCATCTGCGAGTCATGGATCGAGGTTGGAACTAACCAAATTCTCGGGCGGAGCAAAAAGGAGTGCTTATTGGGGCCGGTTCCTCAAGCACTACAATGAAATAGAATCCTTCCGGTAGAAACATAACCACGGAGCGGACCGAGACCTCTATCTCGAAGAGGTGGCTCCACATCCAATCGGAGGTGAGCAAGTTTTGCGGCGCTGTTGACAACGTTGAAGGCCAGCCACAAAGTGGCTATGGAATGAAGGAAATGGTAATTCCTCTTCCCTCCTTATGCATTGGCCTCCTTTGTATTGTCCTACAATGATTTGGATTGCCATACCCTTGTGTGCATAGGTTTTGCAAACTTTGGAAACCTTCCAGGCTCAAAATAACAAGCCCTTCACCTTGAGCCATTGCTACAAAGTGCTCAAGGACCAGCAGAAATGGAAGGACCTCTACGCCTCTATGAAACAAGGTGGGCAGCCAGTTGCAAGGGAGAGAACCCATCGGAGAAGGAAGGGAGGCCAAGGGGGAAGAACAACTCGAAGACTGAGGCAAAACGCGATGCAACAACCCTTGCCTTGCAAGTGACATTGAACGGGTTCCTATCCCAAAAGGATAAGTCATGTGACAAGAAGGAGGAAAGGAGAGAAAAGGAATGCCAAGAGAGAGAGGCCGCTGCCAAGCTCTACTTCGAATTGCGGAAGAAGAAGCTCGATATAGAAGAGAAAAATGCTCGGTCTAGAGCACAGAAGCCGAGGCAAGAGGCAAGGAGACCGAGGCTAGGGCCAATAGGCCGAGACAAGAGCAAAGGAGGCCGACGTGAAGGGCAAACCTTGAGCTCGCCCTACGCCAAGAAGAGGCCAGGATCATGGACATGGATCTCTCGGTCTTCACTCCTACAAAGAAGACCTACTACCTCAAGAAGTAAAGGTACTATATGGACTGAGAGTGATCACTTCTCGATCGTTTTAAAAATGTTGCATGCCGGCTTTGAACAATGGCCTAGATGGCCAAAACAACATGGCCTAGATGACCGAAAAACATGGCCAATGAGCCCGGAATTTGGTGTGATTTTGGTGTTGTATGCCGACATGGCAATATTCTTTTGGTACAATATGCTATGGTTGATTTACTATGTCAATCTATGTTTTATTTGATTGTTTAGATGATTAAATGTGATCGAATTTGTGAAATTGATCAAGATACTCCAAAACCCTCAAAATCCTGGCCGCGGCGGACTCAATGCGTCGGCCCCATTGGACACACTGGCCAGAAAGGAGCGAACCTGAGACAGACACGCGTCCGTTTACCGACCCAAACGAACAAAAAAAGGACCAAACACGCGTCCGTTTGGATCGCCGGAGTCATCCTTAAGCACCGGGTCAGATTCAGAAGGCCGAGCTAGTCATCACCAGCTACTAGTGGGGTAGAAGAGGAGGGCATGCACCTATAGCTAGCTCGACAGTCGTGACAGGTCCTGCGATTGCACGGTGGGTGGTCAAGGCGCGCTGCCCTGACAGGCGTCGGTGTCGAGGATCTCGCGTATCCCGAGGCCTATCTCGCAGCTAATTAACTCCACTGCCCGGTGCTCGTTGGAGGACATCATCTGAAGAAAATGCTGCGATACGTGATGAAGCCATTGATGCCCGTCCACCAACTGTGGTCTGTGGAAAGCAACCCTGAAGTTACTCCAGCTGTAGCTTAGCTTCCCCTGTAACCATAGGCGCGCCGGCGAGGACAGTCGAAACGGCGCTGGTGAATGCTGCTGCAGTGCTGCAGCTTAACGGTACGAACCGTGAGAAACTCGAGACCGTGCACCGCAGCCAAAGCTAGTGACTTCTCACGACGTGCAGGAGATGCGCATTCCACTTAAATCCTCACCTCCAGCTCCTGGGAGTGAAGTGGAGCTCCTTCCCACACTCGCTAGCTCGCTAGTCTCTCTTCCACTCTTTGTCTCTCAGCCCTGCCAAGAAGAACACGCGCTCGGCAATGTCGGCTTTTGTGCCCCCGCCGCCGCTGGCATTTCCGCCGCCTCAGATAATGGTGCCGGTGGCGTACAACGGGGCCGATGCGACGGCGGCGTCGAGGGGCGGGTCATACGGCCCGGTGATCGTCATGCTGGCCGTCCTAGCCGTGCTCGCGGCGGTGGCCGTCGCCGTGGGGCGGCTCTGCTTCGGCCGCCGCGCGCTCGGCCAGGCGGTGGTCACGACCTGGAAGCCTGGGTGGAGCGGACGTGCGCGCCGTGCGTCGGCGCCCGCTCCGCCGCCGCCGCTGGTGACCTGGCGAAGGAGGAAGAAGGCGGTGGTACGGCGGCGGAGCAGCCGCCTGAAGGAATGGAGCGAGGGGAGTGCAGTGGCAACGGTGGTCGGTCGTGAGACCAACGGGTCTTGCTGCGCACTGTAAATTTCTTCCTCATTGTTATTCTCTCGGAATTCGTGTTGGGATTTTTGGATTGCGGTAGCAGTAATAGGAAAATCTCTAGCTAGGTCTTGATTTGGAGCCCTTTCGAGTTCCGTGGGACTCGCGGCGATGTGTGTGCGATGAACTGATCATCCAACAAAATGGCATGCAAAACCGAAGTGATTTGATGTTTGAATACTTGCCCATGATCGGTACTGCTGACTCGCTTTCACTAGCTAATAAAACACTCTCTAGTCTCTATCGAAAAAAAAGTAATAAAACACACATCCATAATCCATATATATATTTTCTTCTTTTCATCTCGATCGACCGTGCCATGCATATATTCTCGTTCGATCGACAGCTCGCCAGTCACCGGCCTGCAATTGCAATGCAAGGTTGGAGGTGGCATTGGTATCGCGTCGCTAGCTGGAGGCAATTTTGACCAATGTGACCTCTGTATGAAACTTGAACCTTAAATGAATTTTTTTCAAAAGAAAATCTACATCTAACCCTTTTGGCTACCGCCAAACCTTCTGGCGGTAGGGTTGCATGTGGTACCGCCGGGTGATCTGGCGGTAGCCTTGTACATGGTACCGCCTCGGCGGTAGAGTTAGTCGTGGTACCATCAAAATAACACCGGCGGTACCACACCTAATCGTACCGCCAGTATGTTGAGCGGTACTAAAAAGGGTTAGATCCCGTTAAAAATTTGAAGACAGTTCATTTCGTGTTAAATTTTTGCATAAGGGTTAGATTTGGTCAATTTGGCCTAGCTGGATGGCCTGCGCGTGCTGACACTGCATGACACTGCATTATACGGCTGACATGCATGCATGATGATGTTTGTAGCAGCAGCTAGCACATGAGGCCGTCAGAAGAATGCAGAGTTGACTGTCCTGATCGGTGGCGAGGAACAGAAATTAGCCTGGCCAATTACCCATGCATGGGTTGCCTGCGAGCTGAGCTGCTGCTGCCTGCGACGCTATCGTACGGCGGCTAAAAAATCGTCAGAGAGTATCTATGAATGAAACTGTAGTAGTAATTCAAATATGGGGAAAGCTTCTGATTGCACCATCAAGGTTGGTTTGAATGGTGCCCAGTCCAGGGACCGACCATTTAGCCCAGCTACACACACGACGGCACAGGGCACTTGTTCCATTTTCCATTTCTAAAGAAGACACAACCGTACGTACACTGTCCAGCACAGTACGTAGATGCTCGCATCATATAGTACTCCCTCCTACCCGAATTACTGTTCGCGGCGGTATTTTTGCGAAAACCCCCCTAGGTTTTTTCACCTGAAGCCACACATCCCCGACCGTCTCGTACTCTGCTCCACCCCGGACGGCGCCGCTGCTCCGCCCCTCCCGCGCCGCCTTTCTTTCCCCCAAGATCCCAAGGACGAGGGAGATCGCCGCCTGCTCTACCTTCCTTTTTCCCCCAAGATCCTAACTTTGCCGATTCCGCCGGCGGGGTGGGGGAAGACCTGCTTGGGCTGGACTGGGATCTTGCCGGAGCGGACGGGAGATGCGGTGAACCTGTCGGCGAGGCCCTGGATGACGTCGCGGTGCGGGATGGCGTTGTTGAGGTAGCGCAACCGCTCCTCCATCTCCGCCACCTCCGCGTGCATGAACCGGAACGCCGGCCCCCCCGTGCTCGGCGGCCGCCCCATCCTTCGATTCGCCGAAGCTACTGCGGCGGATGCGGCGGTGGCGTTAGAGGATCCGACGGATAGATCCTCGTCGGAGAAGGAGGACAATGGAGACTGCAGAGAAGAGCTGTTGTGGGCGGCGGCATGGCTGCACAAGGCGAGTCCATCAACGAGTTCGGCTGGGACAACTAGCACGCAGGCATCAACGTCCTCATATCCAAGGTAATGTACTCGAGCTGGGAGTACATACAGATTTATTCAGTTCTCGAGTTGTTGCAGCTGTTGCAGATCCTGGTGTTGATCTTGTGTTAGCTTTAGCAGTAGTAATCCTGAAACCGTTAGCTCTTGCCTATTAATCGGTCTTTTTACCATCCAATTTAGCCAGCTTTTGATTGGTTCGTGCAAATATGATAAATTCCAGTCCTGATTGAGCAAGGACTGTGCTGAACGGTTGCTTAATAGCTGGCTCATGGTCCACTGAATGTATGATAGTGCCTAGTCTAGATCTTTTTGTCCTCATAAAATGTCTTATCTCAACAATGCGATGGACAAACTGGATAACAGCTTGATACAATGTTTTTCTTACAGTACTCCATTTACTTGAAGCTTTGTGCGTAGTCCTTTGACCGTACCTGACTGTTTGGATTTTGTCACAACTCATGAATATCACATACTCATGAATATTTGTCTTTACAACATAATATACTCCCTGTCACTACCATGCTTATAATTTACAACTGTTTGCTCTAGTATTATATGCCAGCTAATTTAGGATGACTAGCTGTTTGTTTTGTGCCTTCCTTGGCTTCTTGTATTGCCCTTCATCTTCTCCTCCTCTTCTCCTCTTGATCCTCTTCTTCTCCTCAGGCTTCTCTTCTTCTATTATTGGTTGTTTTCCCTTCCTCTTCTCATGCTTAGGCTTTTCTTCTTGTGCCTTCCTTGGCTTCTTGTATTGCCCTTCATCATCTCCTCCTCTTCTCCTCTTGATCCTCTTCTTCTCCTCAGGCTTCTCTTCTTCTATTATTGGTTGTATTGAAGCTTCAAATTCGCCTATTTGTGTTTCCCGGATGAGATCAAGTTTCTGTAAATAGTAAACATAAAATTCTGTCAGTAAGATGCATCAGTTTAGACCTATCTTAGAACAGATAATTACAAGCAATAAGACATTGACATACTCGACGCCTTGGAGTTTCCCGGAGTACTTTCTTTATTCGACGCCTTGGACGGATAATGCTTGATGGGTCGTTCAACCATGTGCCATACTCTTTTGCTGCAATAAATGTGTCGTCATCCACGATTACTTGGGACCTTCCTTTTCTCTTTGATGCTTTTTTTGCTTGTTTATCCTTCATCTTCTCCTCCTCATTCTCCACTTGTTGTTTTTCATAGTGGGCTATTAGCTTTAAGGTTTCGTCATATAGTTTGCTATCAACCTCTAGTGTGGTAGGCAGCTTTCCCTCTTTTATTAGCTTGTCCTTGCCCATGTGGGGTGGCTTATATGTGTTTCCACCTTGGTCTTTCATTATCTCCACCAGGACAGACTGCAATGTGACATACACTTTGCCAAGTGTCTTCACGTCATATGCATCGTAAGCTTGTTCGACTGTTTCTATCAGTTCTTTGAGAGTGTTAGGTGCACTCTGAAATGCCAAGGATTGGATGGAGCTGAAGAAGCAAAGATCCAAAACATTAACATCTGGCGAGTTAGGAGGTTGGAAAGACAACCTAATATCAAATCCTGAAGCTTTTACGGCGGCCAGAAATACAGGATCATCAGGCTGAACATGCGTTCTAGCATTGTCCTCTTGTATCCATATTGTTCCCACATCTCCATCATCAGGCCACACTTCTACAATTGCTGGAATTACCTTCTCACAGAGGTATTCCCGCATGACGTCTCTAGTAACATTGAGGTTCTTTAGTTCCATCGTGCCTTTTGTCCTATACTTAGAGTTGTATTTGGCTGCATCTTCTGTGACAAAAGCCCAGATGCCTACCTTTCCGTCAAATGTCACATGTCCTTGCGCATCATGTCTAGGTCTTGCAACCACAGTTAAGAACATCACCTTCCCGATGCAGTTTTTGTTATGGATAGTGCGAACTGGCTCTGGTTCTTCTCGTGTTAGGTAGTACGTCCTGTCTCGCTTAGTCATATCAAACCATTTTTCATCCATATGCATTATGTTCCCCATCTTTATGAATGAAAGCTTTGCTTCTAATATTGTTGTTTCATCGACCATTGAGATGCAATATATGAGCCTTCTAATTCTGTTTTTCAAACTTAGATGTGGTTTCAGGCTATTGGTATGACGCCTTAAATCGCCCCATGCCAACCTCCTTTGTAGTGTTGCGAAAGGGATATCAAGGGACCTTGCCAGCCCCCTCAATGTACCCCTTTTGTTCAGTTCAACTTTAGGCACCCTTTCATCCAGATTAAGCTCTCTCCTCTTTCTTCTGCACCTGCCCTTCCGCTTATTTGAGAAATCAGGCACTTCATTTCTGCTCTCTTCATCTATGGCCTTCTTCCATATCTTCTCGACAGATCTAAGACTTATTCCCAAAAGTTGAGCCACAATTTCTTTATCCGCCTTCACCACGGGTCTATCTTTTCCTAGAGCTTTCAGTGCAATATATGCTACAAATTTAGAGCTCTCCGGCAGATCTTTATGGTGCCTCTGCACAGCAGCTTGTTCTTCTTCTTCTTCTGGAATGTGAGCAGCTTCTTCTTCTTCTGGAATGTGAGCAGCTTGTTCTTCTTCTGGAATGTGAGCAGCTTGTTCTTCTTCTTCTGGAGTATGTGGACTGAAGTTGAGATCCAGCTCCTGTGGAGGAGTTAAGTTGATATCAAAGAGGACCATCTTGTCCTATGGTGGACTGGGCAACCTGCAGAAAAGCAATTGAGGAGTATTTAGTTTCTCTGAAATTGATATAGGCAGCATAACCACAAGACAAGACCATATACATCTTGTGCAGTTTAATAATTATCACCTAGACAGAACCAAGATCGCATATGTCTGACTTGAGCCTATACCTTACAGGTGTTTTCTGTACTCCTCAGGTTTGTTATGTACTGTACTATGCTTACACGTTCCATTTTGTAGGTATTGGAGAAGATAAACAACCCACATTATCTGTACCGCATGACCATCCTGCTAGCTATCTCATTGCTGCATTCGGGTCATGAAATGTAGCACTTAACAATGATAAGGGCTACTGTCATGAAATGAAGCTTGTGAACTACACTGCTGCTGGATCACACAGATCACAATCAAGAAGGTATTCAACTGCAGCCAGCTTTATTGATATACAAGGACCAAAGACAGAAGCCTCGACTGAGTTACCAAGTCTGGACAAGTTCTTGGTCAAGCATCTTTCAAAACTCGAAAGAGAAGTTCAGGAACCAAAAGAACCAGGCAGAAAAGTCACTTCAACTAGAATCTGCTTCTGACCTGGGCAGCATTCTTGTGAAGAATGTGTCTAGGCTTGAGTTAATGTGAGTCCACTCTTATGACAGATCATGCAAATTGGTAAACTATTTTCAACTGAATGTTCCTATTGTAGGCCCTGTTGTATTCCTGGGATAGAGGTCGAAGCTTATTTGGTAAACTGCAAATTGTCCAAGTCTATCGGTGGATCAAAACTGCTCATGATTTGACAGAGTTTTGTGGTTCTTCTTTCATTTTTTGAAGACATCAAAGGACAAGAAGCAGAAAGAAAGAAACAAACCAACAAACATAATTTACATCTGACTCCATATTGGTTTTCTGCTTAAGGTAATCTATATGCCTTTGTTGATAAGTTTGCATCATGGAGTAGCATGGTTTGATCCCTAACACTAACTAGCATTACAGGTTGAACAGGTTCAGTAAACAGATAAACAGAGAACAGAGAATGACGGCGGAGGCGAGCTCGGTGGGGGTACGACGGCGGAGGGCTGGCCAGAGTCGGAGAACCTCACGCACCTGGAGCGGATCTCTGTGGGCGAGCTCGCAGCCCTCGTCGCCGCCGGCCGCTTCCACGCCTCCGTCAATCTAGCGAAATCGCTCCTCCTCTGTGGGCGAGCTCGCAGCCCTCGTCGCCACCAGCCGCCTCCATCCCCGACCTCTACCACGCCCTCACCTCCAACTCTGCCGCCTACCAGGGCGACCCGCAGGCCGCCTCCTTCCTTTGTGACGTGGCCTCCGCGCTCGTCGTTGCGTCCGCGCGGCTCCACCGCCCCGACGGCGCGCTCCGGCTGCTATCCCTCCTCGCCGACGCCCGCGCCCTGCTTCCTCCTCCCAACTGCGGGCGGAGCCGCCGCGGACTCGCTCTCTCCGGCGAGCTGCGGACGGCAGCGGTCGTCACGAGGAAGAAGGACTTGATTTTAAAACATTTCGAACTGGCGGGGGTTTTTGTAAAAAAAATTAACACACAGTCCGCCCAGTAATTCGGGTCGGAGGGAGTACTACTTTCAATTTCTAAAGAGAGTGTATTTTCGTGAATGCCCTCGTCCTGGTCATTACTCGAGCATACTCTGAAGAACACAGCTCAGCTCATGGAGCGGAACTATGAGCGATGATTCGAATCGCACACCTACTTGAATCGAATCTACCAACAGTACGGCCGGTCAAAAGGAACCACTGTGCAACCTGTAAGTACATTCCCGTATTGGATCGATGCATCATCATGCATGCATGTCAGCCGTATACGGCTACTAATAAACTACTAATTCACACTCCTTCCTTGATTAGAACAAAGCACGAATTTAAACAGTTGTTCGAGGACATTCCTTCCAAGCACTACCTCTAGCATGCAAATCAAGGAGGAGGTAGTCAGGCAGGCATATTATTCGATCCGACGCAAAAGAGACTACACTTTGCATGCTATAGCTAAATGCCATCAACATGGAGACAAGTTAATCAGTTAGTTGGTGCGTTTTGGGAACTCGGAAAGGAATACGAACCCTTCTTAACTTAATCCGGCGGTGGTACGGAGTGCTAGCACTAGCCAGTATCTTTACCGTTGCCGGCCGGCGAGTGGCGACGCCGCGCGCGCTCGCACAGGAAACAACATGTCAACATGCGCGCCATCCCTGTGCGCAGCGAACTGCTAGTGCTACTTGTGGAGTGTGGACAGACGTACAGGACAGTAGACGTAGTAGCGATGGAATCAAAAAAGATCGACCGGAAGGCCTGCTGCTCCACTGTTGCCTATTGAGACCCATGTCTCTTCTTCTTCACCGGGAATCGATCCGGAGTACTACAACTACTGGTCCGCTGTTGGAGCACTGAATCTAGTAGTGTTTGACTGAGCCAGATTGGCCTACAAAGGGCTGTGATGCTCAAGCAACCATAGTTTCCCCCTACATGGCTGCGGTTGTGTTTTTTTTTTAGAAACCTGCCTGCAAAAATACTCGTCTAAGAAATATCCAAAGCCTCTATATGCGCTTGTCCCTGGATTGGGTTCTGGCGGATCGGGGCTGGCCCGTGACGTCATGTTCAGCAGGTGAGCTCCTCAGCAACAGGCAGGCAAAGGAGGCATGGCCCATTGGCCCGGCCGGTGCAGTTTCGGCTCGACCCTAGGGAGCTCCTATCTGACGCTTAGAGAGACCGCTACGGCAGTGACGCCTGAAGACTGCCCTTGGTGGGCCGGCCCAGCTAGGCTGCTGCAACTTTTCTTTTTTCGTTTTTCCCTTTTTCTTTTCCTGTTTTAATTTTATTTTTCATTTTCTTTATATTTTTCTCTTCCAATTTTCTGTTTCTTTTTATGCTAGAAAGTTGAGAAAATGGCGATATAGATAAAAAATCGTTCACGATGTTTTAATTAAGGGGATGCCGAGCGTCCTCCGGTGGATCAAATCCCACGACCCCCCCCCCCCCAGCTCAGCAGCCATCCGACTGGATCCCGTCAAGCACTCGATCATGGTCTCCCTTCGTCATCTCGTGGTGTAATAATTAGAGGAAAACCCGATTACGGTCTCCTTTCCTCATCTCTGACCTTGTCTACTCGAACTGCTCGCACATGAAGAACCCCTTCCCCCACCGCCGATGAGGACCAATCCCCAAAGACAGACACGACGATGATGTTCAAGCAGTGGTGGCGCTCGCCCCAGCAGCACGTGTCTTCCTGCAATAAGTCCTTGCAGCAAACAGAAGCAACTAGAAAAAATGCCCCCGCACACAAGGAGGCCAAGGTGGCACCTAGCCCTAACGGCTGCCGCCAGACGGCTTACAACCTTGCCGCAGTGACGTCGACGATGTGGCAATAAGTGGCGCCGCTTGTAGCAATGACGGCGCCGATCTGATTGTCATGAAATTGGAAATGTCCATTTTAATTGGATTTCCGGTGAATGTCCATGGTATGTTAACTCAATTACTATCCCTAACCCCATAATATTTCTAGAAATCATTTCATAAATCCTTGTGGCATCCAAACATGATTTTTCAAATTTGACAAATGAAACGATGACATTATTGTCATTTTATTTCATTTCTGCTAATTGAAATGAAATGCGGGTGCCACTACGTCACCTCCCCTGTTAGGAGGCGGTGGAAAGTGCCTCCATTTCTTTAAAAAGTGCCACCAAATGGTTTTGAAGGCAAAAAAAAAGTGTTAGTTATATTCATGTTGGCAAATGTATTTAGTGGCAGTTTTGAAAAAGTGCCCCAAAATTCATTTACTGGCAGTACAAAAAGTGCCTCCAAAATAATTTACTTGCACATTACAAAGTGCCTCAAAATTCATTTATTGGCAGTAAAAAAAGTGCCTCCAATTTCATTTACTTGCACTTCAAAAAGTGCCTCAAATTAAGTGGCAGTACAAAAAGTGCCTCCAATTTCATTTACTTGCACTTCTAAAAGTGCCTCCAAATTTAATTACTGTCGGTACTTTTAGTGCCTCCAATTTCATTTTCTTGCACTTCTAAAAGTGCCTCCTAATACATTTTCAGGCATATTTCATGTAATGCTACTACAGATTCAGAACTGGCACATTAGCATCTATGATAATACATGTTGCACAATGACCACATTACAGATTCAGACAGTAACTTCGATGGTTTAACCAATACATGTATTACAGGAGCAAGTATGAAACATAAGACAGCAAGTATGAAACTATAAGACAGCAAGTAGTATGAAACTGGAGCATGTATGGAAAAGGAGCATCTATGGGACTGGAGACAGTAGTACAAACTTCTTGCTTGTTTTCTGTGAATCGGGTACCAGCTACTACAGATTCAGAACTGGCACATTAGTTCTTCTTCTTCTTGCTTGTTTTCTGTGTTCTCTGTGAATCGGGTACCAGCTGTGAATCAGGTACCGTCTGTGCATCATATACCAGCCGGTATGAATCAGATGGACAGATTTCCTCTTTGTCTGTTTGCTCTTTGTGTCTTGTACTTTGGCTACTCTAGTTTCTTCTTCTTGTCCCTGCATATGAAAGTGCATCTCTCGTCCAGCTTGATCTCCAGCACCTTTGAGCCCGTGGAGTACAACCTGAACATTCTGAACCCAGTTCTACTGCACCATACAAGCATCTGCTTGCTGCAATCTAATGGAATCATGGCACCAGGCTATGAAGCTAGCTAGGAGAGATCTCACACCAACCATTTATACTAAATTTAGACATGAATACAGTTAATGTAAATAAGATGATTAGCATCCTATGGTGAATTAAATATCTAGAATAAATTTCTCTTAAGAGAGACATATTTATGCATGCTTCGAACAATATGTAAGGCCCCAAGAAAATTCTATCTTAAGTCATACTCCTAAATGAGAGATGAGAGAACACAGTCCTGTATGTTTCCAACAATAAGGACATCAATACATTCACATGCCATAATACAAGGAAATAAAGAGCCTGTCACAGGAGATAAGGTCAGTGCAAGAGATTTCAGGCCGTGTAGTCTTATATAGCTTTAATAATTTCTGCAGATAAATAAGAGCCTAGACTAGAAATTTTGTGAGAAAACTAGCTGACTCTCTCCCTTTAGGTTATCAATGGTATCCAATACAGGCATATACAAGAAAATCAAGAGTATAAATATCACTGTTCTATAAAGAGAGAGATTGCTCAACATTTGCAGTACATATTACCTTATTGAAAGGACACGGATGTCGCCTAGAGGGGGGGGGGGTGAATAGGCGATTAAAATTCTTTGCGGTTTAGGCTTGAATAAATGCGGAGTAAAACTAGCGTTTAATTTATCAAGCACGAAACCCAAACAAGCTAGGTTAACCTATGTGCACCAACAACTTATGCTAAACAAGATAAGCAAATATGTGATAGCAAGATATATTACTTCAAGCTCGATGGCTATCACAAAGTAAATAGCATAAGTAAGAAGCTCGGGTATAGAAATACCGAGGCACTTGGAGACGATGATTTATCCCGAAGTTCACTTCCCAATGGAAGCTACATCTCCGTTGGAGCGGTGCGGAGTCACAAAGTGATCCCCGAATAGCCGTCAAATGACACACCGTAATCTCCTTCGTGCCTCCACCAATGCGGAGTGCCACGAACCACTATGGGACACTTAAGGGTGGTCACCGAACCCGTACAAGGATGAGGCACACTCCACAACTTAATTGGAGGCTCTCACCGAATTCCCGCGGCTCCAAAAGCCACAAGAATCACAAGGTTGGGGCGCGACTCCACAACTTAATTGGAGGCTCCCAACTATCCCGCGAGCCACCAAAACTCCGAGATCAACAAGGACCGTCTAGGGCACCCCAAGTACCCAAGAGGACAAGCTCTAGGGCACCCCAAGTACCCAAGAGTGACAAGCTTCTCAACTTCGATTTCCACGTATCACCGTGGAGAACTCAAACCGATGCAACCGATGCAAGAAGGCAAGATCACTAGAAGTGGTCAAATCCTTCACTCCCAAATCCCACCAAAAGCAACTAATGCTTGTGGGGGGAGAAGAGAGGAAGAACAAGGAAGAACTCAACAAATGGAACTTCAAGATCACGATCTACTAGGTTCCCCTCACTTAGAGGAGGAATGGATTGGATGAATATGTAGATCTTGATCTCCTCTCAAATTCCCTCAAAGATATGCAAGAATCATGGGAGGGGTTGAGAGGAAGGCAAGCTTTTCCAAAGGTCAACAATGGAGGAGAGAGAGGGGAAAAGCTAGCTCAAGGGGTGAGAGAACCGTTGGGGAAGAAACCCCCTTAAAAAGCTCCTCTCACAAATCTGCCCGTTGCAGACGAAAAAGGCCGCAGCGGTAGTACCGGGCCGATCCCGGTAGTACCGAGCCGTGTTGACTCGAGGAAAAACGAAGACCAGTCAGTGCTCCCTGACTCGGCGCGCAACGGTAGTACCGGACCACCTGGCCCGGTAGTGCTCCCTTCGCGGTAGTACCGCGCCACTACCGGGGCAACTACCGGGTTAAAACTTCGAGAGGCAGAGAGCCATCCGGAGATGCGGTACTGGGCCCGGTACTGGCCGCGGTAGTTCCGCATGGGGTCACCCGGTAGTACCGGGCTAGGGTCGGTACTACCGGCCTAAGAAGAAACTGCAGAACCAGAAAAAGAGAACCGCAATAACTTTTGCAAGGAAGCTCCAAACGAGATGAAACCAACGAGGTTGGAAAGGTAGCGACAAGAGCATTCCTACAAAATCCGAAGAGGTTGGAAATATTAAGGGTCACAAATATAGAGGGGATACCACACATGGGAAGGTGTGGACCCTATCTCGAAGGTGGACCGATAATATTTCCAACCAGAAAACGCAACAAGTTTTCCATACGAAATCCGTTTTCGGAGAACTTGGGCTTGTCATGAAGATCACAACAAGCACCAAAACCCAACAAGGAGAAAATCCAAATAAGAACCAAGAAAGATGATGAAGGCAAGTATGCAAAGGTTTGAGCTCTCTCCAACTGATACGCTAAAGCTCAATCGAGAGCCCCTCTTGATAGTACGGTATCTATCCTATAACCCGGTCTCCCAACTAGTACCACGAGACCGGTAAAATAGAAACCCTGTCATACCTTTGCCTTGCGCATTCCACTTGAGCTAGATGACCTTGATCTTGATCTCTTCAAGTGGACCACCTTTCTTGATTGCGCTTCGCTTGGTGAAGACCCAAACATTGCTCCCCATACTCCACTATGGAGAGCCTCTCTTAGGCACATCTTCACATGAACATTATCTCTAAATGGGTGGCAAGCTTCAAGCCTAGGATTTCTTCGAGATGCTCCTCTTGAACTTGCGCTTCTCAACATTGATGACGATCACCACTTTACGTCATCGATCATGGGCCATATGAAATCTTCATTTGATGCAAGCCCATAGAAAGATACCTAACCACACTTAGAAATGCTACACACATATCATGGGTTAGTTCACAAAGCTATATGGACAATTGCTTACCATACCAAGAGATACATGATCCCACTTGGTACATCTTGTAGCTTTGTGTGTTGATCAATACTTGATCAACCTTGTATCTTTTCTTCTCTTTTCAATAGATGATGTCTTGAAGATAACCATGAATGATCACATAATTCTTTTCTTCAAGACATACTTGCAATATGGTCAACTCTATGATCTTGATGCCAAATACTTCATTATATCAATATACTCATGGCATCAACCTTGAATCCAACATATGGAGTTCAAGCATGGTCTATGGACAAACACTACAAGTAAAACTCAATGCAACCATTAGTCCATAGGGATTGTCATTAATTACCAAAACCACACATGGGGGCGCCATGCCCTTTCACTTATCAAGTACAAAATAGATTGGATAGCTCAATACTAGAAAATTACCGTATGTTCAAGATAGAAGTCTCCTGATGCAACAAGGGTATGAAGTGGCAGCCACTTACTCTACAACAAGGAAGCAACTGTCAATGAGCAGATATCATGCATCTGGGCATTAACATAAGACAAATAACTTCTAGGTATTAATCTGAGCATTTGGACATACTCAGTACATTCAGTACCAAAGTTCGTATACCCAAAAATGGATTGGTGATGCAGGCAATGAACAAGGGTTCTGAACCTTTCAGTTAGCCTACAGCCCTACACTAGTCTGAACTCTGAACCTGCAATTTCTTATGATCTTGTATAATACAAGCGCTGAAGCAAATTCCTATATCTACACTAGCCATCCTAGAGATGCGTTGCAACTTGTTTTGGTCACTCAAATGCAGAGATAGAATTTCCAAACAAAAAATAACTGTGTTAAAACAGGGAATATGGCAAAGACGCTAAATTCACTAACCTGATTCGATATGTCATAGACAACTATGGCGGCGGCAGCACCGTACAGTACATGGGGCCAAGCTATGATACCTCTCCTGCCCAGCAGTATCCCAGATATCAAACTTCATAGTCTCGTACAGCCAAGGTTTGGGAGAAGAAAGCCGCTCCGATCATCGATCCCTGCAGATAAATAGATCGATAATTATCATTTTCAGAACAAAATCTGCAGACATTATCTTTAACAAAAGGAGTATATCAGCGCAAAACCTGCAGACATTTTATCTTTAACCTGTTTGTAGTATGTATATCTCAGGAAATCAATCTTCCATCATTAAGAACTTGCCAAATAGTGCAAAGAGCATAAAACAACGAAGAAAATAGTAAGATATCAATTAAACACATGTAATTGATAAGAAAGTGATCTTGCAATTAAATAGAACACTAGCAAAAATTTCCAGCATAGATTTCTTATGTGTATACATTTCAGCACCTCACATACACACTGATTTGAGGAAAACATCAAGTATAAGCCTATTAAACTATTTTATTGCATTGTTCCTACAAGAAAATGTATCACCAGGATATCAAAACATTTAATCCACACACGAGCTCAGTTAACAGTACAAGAAAATGTATCACCATTGTTAAAGGAAATGGAGTACTATCTAGAACCTAAACCAAACTGTAGAACATATCAAACATGCATGTAAACAAATTCTTCAGTTAACAGTGTAATTTATATTCAGATTCGTCAGAGCAAAGCAGAGGCTTGGATGAGTAAATCATCCAAGCAGGAGCATCATGCAGCACAATCTAGTGTCAAACAAGGCCAGATCAGAGAAAGTGAGAGGGAGAGCAGGGGAGAGCCGATGGATTACCACACCGTGAACGACGAAGAGCGGCGACCACCACTGCGGTTGAAGTGTGAAAAAACCCACTGCCTTCCTGCAACGGCGGGAGCCGAGGGCGTAGGCGAGGAGACGTAGCCGAATGGCAACCACACGACCACCATCCCTGACCACAGCCGAGGCGAGCTTCGCAGGAGATAGAGGAGGCGCGGTCGAGCGGGGGCACGAGGGGCAGATGGAGGAGGCGTGACCGGCGAGGAGACAGCAGGGGGGCGGCCATGTGGTGACCTGGTGGAGGAGATCGAGCCGGGAAGCAGCAGCCCGCGGAGCTAGGGTTAGCCGAGGGTGTCTGCGCGAGAGAAAGGAGGGGTCACGGCGGTGAGGAACCGGTGGTGGATACCATGCCGGAGCAGCGCAAGAGAGCGGAGGCGACGGAGCAGCGCCAGAGAGCGGCGGCGCTGGAGGCGGCCGGAGCTGCAGGCGTCGGCGGCGAGTCGCCAGAGAGGAGTGTTAAGGAAACGAGAGAGAAAGAGGAAAATACGAGAGAGTCAGCTTTAACCCTGGTCGAGAGTGGAGGGACTAATTTGTGTAAGGCGTTTTCTGCAATATGTATTAGGGATGGCACCCGCAGGGTATGGGTAAGGGTGGAGCCACCCCATACCCTTACCCGCCCCCCTCAATCTTGCCCGTCACCCGTACCCATACCCTTGTGCGGGTATAACCTTTTCCCATACCCTTCACCCGACAGGGTAGAAGGGTACCCGCGGGTAAAAATACCCGCGTTTACAACATAGCAGATTTAGTAGAAAATAATCATAAACAACATCATATAATCATGTAACTTTAATCAGCAACACATTTAAAACCGCATCACATACTTATAAATAGTAGCACATTGTCAACAACAACACATTGAAAACAACAACACATGCACTTATAAACAGCAACACTTGCGCATAAGCAACGCATGTAAACAGCAGCACTTGCGCATAAACAGCAACACATTTTAATGATAGACAACAACACATAGTCATAAAATTAGTAGGTACATTAGGTTATTATTGGGAGACCCCCTTGTCACAGATTTAGAAGGGTACATGGGTACGCGGGTATGGGTTATATGAACCCATACCCGTACCCTCTCTACCCGATGGGTACGAGATTTCCCCATTTACATACCCATGGGTATTTTTTCTTTCCAAACCCTTACCCTAATAGGGTTTTTACCCGTAGGGTACGCGGACAAAGGGTACCCATTGCCATCCCTAATATGTATGACCATTGCGGGCACGTATCGGATCAAACAATTGCGGCACTTTTGCTAACTGCCGTAGATTAGCACATGATTAATGGCACTTTTGCTAACTGCCGTGAATTAGATGAGGATTAGCGGCATTTTTGCTAACTGCCGTGGAAGATTAATTTGCCCTCATCAAACATTAATTGCCGTCACTTTTTGGAAGGTGCCTTTAATATGGACTAATTTTTGGAGGCGATATTGAAAAGTGCCGTGCGTTGCCGATATTTTAAGGCACTTTTATTTTTAGTGCCGTAGATTAATCGATATTTAAACTCAGTTTAACTAACTGCCGATGATTAGGACTTAATTAGCAGCACTACTTGAAATCTGCCGCCTAATGACAGTTTTTTGCGGTACAAAGGAAAAATGCCGCAACGGAAGTGCCGGGAGTACGGGGTTGTGGTGTAGTGTGCCAAACGAGCTCTTAGTGGATTTCATCCAGATCATTTGAATTGCGTTGCTGGGTTTGATGAATGGGATGAGATAAATAATAATGCATACAGAAAGTGAACTGCACGGCTGAATTATAGATAAATTATCATCACCACGATCCACAAGTTCATATATCATGTGGAAGTACATATGCTGCGACCACAAATGTTTTCTGAATTTCACTTGATAAGAATAAGCTCGTGAGATCAAATGACATTGTTGGAATTCAATTGATCGGTCGTCTCTGAACAATTATACAAAAAAAAAAGTCCTCTGCTGAACTATCTGCTCTATACTATACGCTAGATCTGAAAAGGCTAAAAGCTTCGAAGGAGAGAAAAAATGCAGTCTACAAACAAGACGAGCCGACGACGTTGTTGTGGGCGTCGAGCGGGACGAACGCGAGTGCGGCCAGGACAGCGAGCAGGCCGACGGGCACCAGCAGCAGCGAGAGCGGCGGCGGCGGCAGCGGCGGCAGCACGAGCGGCAGGAACGCGAGCGACACGGCCACCCAGAGGAAGACCATGACCAGCTGGACGGTGAAGTAGCCCGGCGCCGGCGGCGTTCTCTGGCAGTTCTGCCCCCGCGGCGCCGTTGCTGCTGCTGCTGCTTCTGCTCCGGCACTACTGGAGCCAGTGCCGTCTGCATTCGCCTGTGGTGGGCGGTGCTTCTCCTCGCTGATCTACTCTCCATCTTGTAGGAATGTGGGTAGGAATTGTACGGCGGGCGAGGCGTCTGCTTCTTCCGCTGCCGGGATCAATCAGAACAAAATTCAGACGCAAAGCAGCAGATGGCCACCTTCACCGGTGATGCTACGAGAAGCTCTCCGGTCAGTGGGAAGAACTCGTCGTCTCGGCCTGATCGGAGGTGGGTGGAGGCTGCAGGCAATAGAATGGGGATCGATCGGCCGAGCTGGTTGTTCAACGACTTTAAGTATGAAACCGGGGCGGCTGCTTGCTTCGGAGCAGGTTCGTTGAACAACGTGAGGGCTGGGCTAAGCTGCAGATGTTGACTCGACTCCCACTCCCTAATTAACCAACCAAAGTATCCAACCTCGTATCCCGTTTAAGCAAACACGAGCTCGTGGGTCGCGTCGTGGCCGTACGGTGAGAATCGACCTTGGAGATCGCGGCCCGTGACGTCGAGATCTCGGAGCAGCAGGTGCGGTGTATGTGGTTGCGTTGATCGGTTCATGGCATGTGGATCGCATAAATTCCAAGTGTGGCATATATTATATTAGAGCATCTCCACCGACACGTCCAATAGAGCGTCCGATAAAGTTGTCGGATAGGCATTGTTGGGCGCGCCGGCAACGGTTGCCGCCTATTGGGAGCGCCGCGCCCACCGGTCGCTCCCAATAGACCATCCCAATAGATTGACCCCACAAATTAGGAGTAGCCGGCACCATCGCCGTCCGCGCCAAAGAGGCGTTGGCGGCCGCTCACATCTACGCGATGGCGACGCCGGTCTCTCTGGAGAGTCGGCGAGTCGGTGAACGCGTGGTTGAGATCGATGGAGACGCCCACGGTCGGCGAGTCGGAGCGGCTGCTGCTCTCACAGAATAGCGAGGACCGTGCCCCGAAACGCGGGGTAGCGCCACCGCCATCAAAGAACCCTGGGTTCGACGGCGATGCGCCGCCCGCCGCGGTCGTGCTCCCTTGACTTGCGCCGCCGGCAGCGGCGTAAGCCACCGACGCTCGAAACAGATCTACGTCCCTCTGCCTAGCTTCCGCAATGACGCGTCGCCCTCTCCTGTCTACGGCGGCCGCCGCTCGACGCGCGAACTCGATTTCCTAGTCTTCATCCGTCATGTTCAGCGGCCACGCGCGTGATTTGCGAGGAGCGATGTAGTCGCGAGCACCACCGTGAGCAACGCCACCCCGAGCAGCACCCCGTCGTCCTCCTCCTCCGCCGCGAGCGCCGCCACAGTTGCGTTTGATGGGCGACATCGGCGGCAGACGTAGATCGCCCATGGTGGAAAGGCGGGAAGCAGGAGCGCGGGTGAGGCGAAATGGTGGGAGAATGAAAGTGGACGGGAGGGAGGGGAAAGTGATATCGAGCGTCTGTGTCGCTGACGCGTCAGGCCCGCACGTCGGGTTTGGACTCGGCGCGCGTTGCCGTGGTTGCCGGCGCGCCCAGTTGCGTCCCTAGAACCTGGGCGCGAAGCGGGGTTGCCGGACGCTCTATTGGGATGTTTTAATAAAGGGGATGCCGAGCGTCCTCCGGTGGATCAAATCCCACGATTCCCCAGCTCAGCAGCCGTCCGACTGGATCCCGTCAAGCACTCGATCACGGTCTCCCATCCTCATCTCCTGGTGTAAAAATTAGAGGAAAACCCGATTGCGGTCTACTTTCCTCATCGCTGGCTTTGTCTACTCGAACTACTCGCACATACAAACCGCCTCTCCCACCGCCGGTGAGCACCAATCCCCAAAGGCAGCCACGACGATGACGTTTAGGCAGTGGTGGCGCTCGCCCCAGCAACACATGTCTCCTGTAATAACTCCTTGTAGCAAACAGAAGCAACTAGAAATAATGCCCCCGCACACAAGGAGACCAATGTGGCACCTAGCCCTAACGGCTGCCACCGGCCGGCTTACAACCTAGCCACAGTGACGTCGACGATGCGGCAATAAGTGGCGCCGCTTATAGCAATGACGGCGGCAATTTGATTGTTATGAAATTGGAAATGTCCATTTCAATTGGATTTCTAGTGAATGTCTATGGTATGTTAAGTCAATTAGTATCCCTAACCCCATAATTATTCTAGAAATCATTTCATAAATCCTTGTGGCATCCAAACATGAATTTTCAAATTTGGCAAATGAAACGATGACATTATTGTCATTTTATTTCATTTTTGCCAATTGAAATGAAATGCGGGTGCCAAACGAGTTCTTAGTGGATTTCATCCAGATCATTTGAATTGCGTTGCTGGGTTTGATGAATGGGATGAGATAAATAATAATGCATATAGAAAGTGAACTGCACGGCTGAATTATAGATAGATTATCATCACCACGATCCACAAGTTCATATATCATGTGGAAGTACATATGCTGCGACCACAAATGTTTTCTGAATTTCACTTGATAAGAATAAGCTCGTGAGATCAAATGACATTGTTGGAATTCAGTTGATCGGTCGTCTCTGAACAATTATACAAAAAAAAAAGTCCTCTGCTGAACTATCTGCTCTATACTATACGCTAGATCTGAAAAGGCTAAAAGCTTCGAAGGAGAGAAAAAAAATGCAGTCTACAAACAAGACGAGCCGACGACGTTGTTGTGGGCGTCGAGCGGGACGAACGCGAGTGCGGCCAGGACAGCGAGCAGGCCGACGGGCACCAGCAGCAGCGAGAGCGGCGGCGGGGGCAGCGGCGGCAGCACGAGCGGCAGGAACGCGACCGACACGGCCACCCAGAGGAAGACCATGAGCAGCTGGACGGTGAAGTAGCCCGGCGGCGGCGGCGTTCTCTGGCAGTTGTGCCCCCCGCGGCGCCGTTGCTGCTGCTGCTGCTGCTGCTGCTTCTGCTGCGGCAGTACTGGAGCCGGTGCCGTCTGCATTCGCCTGTGGTGGGCGGTGCTTCTCCTCGCTGCCCTACTCTCCATCTTGTAGGAATGTGGGTAGGGATTGTGCGGCGCCCGAGGCGTCTGCTTCTTCTTCCCCTGCCGGGTTCAATCAGAAGAAAATCCAGACCCACGGCCGCGGTCGCTAAGCCAACAGATGGCCACTTTCTCCGATGATTAAGCTATGAAAACGCTCCGGCCGGTGTCCGGTCAGTGGGAAGAACTCGTCGTCTCGGCCTGATCGGAGGTGGTGGAGGGCTGGAGGCTGCAAGAATAGAACGGGGGATCGATGGAGCTGGTTGTTCAACAACTTAAGTATGAAAGTGGGGCGGCTGCTTGCTTCGGAGCAGGTTCGTTGAACAACGTGAGGGCTAAGCTGCAGATATTGACTCGACTATTTTCGCTCTCTATAACCACTAGTTAAGTACTTCGAGATTAACAAGCAACCTCGTCCAAGCAAACACGAGCTCGTGGGTGGCGTCGTGGCCGTACGGTGAGAATCGACTTTGGAGATCGCGGCCCGTGACGTCGAGATCTCGGAGCAGCAGATGCAGTGTATGTGGTTGCGTTGATCGGTTCATGGCATGTGGATCGCATAAATTCCAAGTGTGGCATATACTGTATTAGCGGCGCGTTGCCGCGACTAGTAGCTGATTAATTAGACGCGTTTAGTTGTGGTTGAGAAGGGCGACGCATCTGACTGACTGACCAAGCGCGCTCGTCGGCGGTCATCTTTTCATGGCTCCGGCGCTGCCGGCCGGCCGACCGACAGCTTGCCGGCGTGCAGGTTCAGTGCCTGTGCTCTGTAACGTTCGCCTCCCTGACATCTCACGTACGGTGATGTATGCCCGCCGCGTCCATGTCGCTTTCTACTTCTGGATGGATCATGGGTTCATGCTACATCGTGCGTCCTCCAACCAATTGTCTGTGAAACTGGCTGCTACTCCATTAATTTAGTAGTACGTCGGTCCATTTATTTAGTTGGTTAATTAATTGGACCATCCGGCATGTGATAATCGTGGTGGTTGTTGTATTGATCATCACGCACCAAGACAGGATAGAGGACGTCAGCCTGTATGCAAGTTCATGTTCAGGCGTGTATGACAGTTTCTGATTTTTATATGCGTCTGCAAGTTTTAGCACTTAAAATGTGCGGACCTTGGGCAGCAAGAGCACGAATTATGTATCCATGATTGATCAGTGAATGCGCTAGCCTACATGCTATTTATCCCATCGTCCTTGGCCCCTAGGCTTAGTTATTGAGATTGAATCCTTTCATGTAGTCGGGATAATGTCAGAGTATCGGAATAGTTAAGTCTTTATATGCCCCTTGGCTGAAGCTGTAGTCGATGAAAAATCTTGATGAATGTAAGGTCGATATTAAATGTGTCATTGGGTCTGCCAACTTACCGGCTCCTCCCTTGAGCTTGATCATCGATGAGTCGTCATATCCGCTCCACATAGAGAACTGTAGTTTCCCAGTAGTTGGCAGTCGAGCAAAACTACAAGTACTTTGCGGGTATGAAATGATAGGTTTGCAAGATAAGAGGATGATCCAAAATTTTAGTACAGTAAACATGCATATATTATAATTTAATTAGGGTCGATGGGGGGGGGGAGGTATGTGCCCCTGATGACCCACAACTGTAGGGGATCTATCGCAGTACTTTCGATAAATAAGAGTGTCGAACCCAACGAGGAGCAGAAGATGTTGACCAATGGTTTTGAGCAAGGTTTCACTGTAAATACTAAAAGACAAGTTTTTATGGGTTTTTGTAATAACAAGTAAATAAAAGAGAACAAGAATAGTTGCAGCGAGTATCACAATCCTTTTTAGCACAAAGGACAAGCCGGTGGTGTTACTTATGATGACTAAAACATTCGTGAGAACACACGGAAATATCGTCAAGTTACTTTCGTTACATACCGCTGATTAATCTTTATTGTTTGATAAGTGTTGTGTGGGTGAACCTATGCTAATGTACCGTCCTTACTTGAACCAGTACACACTTGTGATTAAACCCCTTGCAAGCATCCGCAAATACAAAAAGTAATTAAGATAAATCTAACCAAAGCCTTAAACTCTGAGATCCTACACCCCCTTGTGCAATAGCTTACCAACGGTGGTTCAGGTTTCTGTCGCTCCAGCAACCCCTCAATAAGTAAACTAAATACAAAATGCATTCCCCTAGTCCCATAAAGGTGAAGTATCATGTAGTCGACGTTCACATGACACCATAGAAGAAGAACACCACAACTTAAATATCAAACCATTAAATATTACTCAACATAATGTCAATACTAATAACGTAATTAAGATAACTAATTCTCAAAAACTAAACGAACTACTCATGAGACATCAAATGGATCATGATCTGAGGTGATGTATGAATGTATACAATATGGTCATAACAAGAATTCACCAACAAAACTCAATAGCATCAACTACAATGAGATAATTAATACCGGGAGAGTGATCCCAATGAATAAAACAAGGTACAACCCCAGATGTTACAACGAGATGAGATGAGATGATGGTGGAGATGGTGCTGGTGTTGGAGGTGATGTAGATGATGATCCCGATGATGCCCGGCGTGATGACGATGACGACGGTGACGATTTAACCCTCTCGGAGGGAATTTCCCCGACAGATTTCTGCCTGCCAGAGAGCTCTTTCTTCTCTGTCTCGGTTCCGCCCCGAGGCGACGGTGGAAAAATAATGCGAAGTGTCCCCCGTAAGTTTTTGGTTAAGGGGAAGATATACGCCAAAGGGGAGCGCCAGAAGTGGGCCAGGGGCTCCAGGAGTCCCTTGAGCGTGGCCAGAGGTGAGGTCGCGCCTGGGTGTTGATAACCCACAAGTATAGGGGATCGCGTGTAGCCTTTTCGATAAGTAAGAGTGTCGAACCCAACGAGGAGCTAAAGGTAGGATAAGTAATCTCTCAAATTCTATCAACCACTGATACAACTCTACGCACACTAAACGTTTGCATTATCTAGGAAATAAAACTACAGTAGCAATACGGGTATAAGAGGTAATTTTGCAAGATAATAAATACAAAAAGTAAAAGTTAGTGCTGCAGCAATAAAGTACACTAAGTAACCATATACTAACAGTACCATGAGTGTGGAGAAGTGGTGGTAATTGTGGTGGCTTTGTCCAAGATTGATTAGTGAAGGTACTTGGTTCATTGTCCTCGATGCAGTTTTCTATGTGGGAGATGCTAAATATACATGCACTCCACTACTTGGGATTACAAGTACTATATGATTGGATTGTTAGCAAGCATCCGCAAATACTAACAATGCATTAAGGTTTCCCCAACCATAGCCTTAAGTTCATGGTCCTCTTACTCCCATACGGCAACTAATCGGTTCGCGTTCTCAGGTTTCTGTCACTCCGGCAGAACTTCCCCCGCTTCGTTTACAAATATTACCAACCCTAGGATGTTTGATCCATGCGCGCACAAATATAATGGACACCAAATGACAGTACCATATCAACATACAACTCTAATGAACATAGACATTCAACAAAGCAATCAAAAGACAAATAAACTACACAAGCATGACGTAGATCATAGGATAAATATTATAGCATCAAACACCATGTTTACATAGGACGGTACAGAGGTTTATGGGAGGATGAACCACTGAATACAAGGAGGAGATGGTGATGGAGATGGCGGTGAAGACGGCGGAGAGGGCAGCGAGGAGCGCAGGGCGGCGGCGCGGGGAACTCCTTCCCCGCCGCCGGCATCATGGGGAGCGCCGCCCCTTAGCCTCCCTCCTTCATGGCTTCTTGGGAGCCCTCCCCCATGGAGATGGGATCCATGGGGGAGGCAAAAACGTGGCTTTTGGTGGCTGAAATTCGTGGGTGGAGGAGTCCTCCACGAGTTAGGTTTCCTCCCTTTATATATCTTCTCGGATTTCCGTCACCCCCTTTTAGGGTTCCACCAAAACGGGCCTACAGGCCGCGTCCGAACTCCGATTGGGCTGATCTCGGGCTTAAAATCTTCGTATGGAAAATTGTGACAACTTTCTCTTTAATTGGATTTCCATTTGACGTCGTCTTCGAGGGTCAAACTGACAATCTTCGTAAAAAGTTCTCAGACAGATTTCAGGAAAGTCCCAATTCGACTCCAACAAGGTTTCCTCTTGTATTTTTGATAATTCCTACACATCAAAGAGTAAAACAAGAACATTGTGCACTTTTGCAACTATTAATAGGTTAGTCCAAATAAATCATAAACTTAATATAAAAACAAGTGTCAAAGGCATAATATTAACATGAAACAATCAAAAATTATAGATACGTTTTGGACGTATCAACATCCCCAAGCTTAATTCCTGCTCGTCCTCGAGTAGGTAAATGATAACAAAATAATTTTTGATTGTAAATGTTATGATCAGATCTTTAACAATTGCATGATGTATGGATAATAAAACTTAGCAATCATGTTTCCTAATGAAAAGTATCAACGAACTAAGAGCTCATAACATGAAATTTCTAAACATCAACAAGATTGCAATGTTCGTAATAAGATATGATAATTGTATCTCGCTTGCCTTTATTTGAAGGGCAAAACATAAATGCCAAGGCACCTCTGAAGTTCAAGTGAAGACTAGATATAGAGATATCAAAGATAAAAGCATCATAGTTATACCTCAATTAATCGTATTCTGGGACAAGCACATTACACTAAGAACGACAGCTATGCTCTCGAAGAAGTGCTCAAAGAAAGGATGGTGACTCAACATAAAAATAAAAGATTGGCCCTTCGCAGAGGGAAGCAGGGATTAACACGTGCTAGAGCTTTTTGTTTTTAAAAACAGAGGTAAAAATGTTTTGAGAGGTGTTTGTTAATTGTCAACGAATGGTAGCGGACGAAAACAGTATTCCCTTGTCAAACAGACTTTTAAGAGCGGCTCCCATGAAGGACGTTATTTCTACCAGCAAGGCAGATCATCCCTCTTTCTCTTTGGTTTACACACGCAAGTATTTCACTGTTTGTCATTGCTTACTGATAAATCAGGGCAAAAGTGTGAAGAGAATTAAGCGGTTAAAGTTGTAATTAATTGGGACTGGGCACCCCGTTGCCAGCTCTTTTTGCAAAATTATTGGATAAGCGGATGTATATGCCACTAGTCCAGGTGTAAAAGTCTGTTTGACAAGTTGAATAAAGAATAACCCACTACTTCCTCATGAGCTGGTAAACATTGACACAAAAAGGGAAATATTTTGAAGGTTTTAAAGGTAGCACATGCAAATTTACTTGGAATGGCTTGAAATACCATGCATAGGAATTTTTGGTGGACTCTTTGGGATAACTTGGTTTTAAGGATTTGGATGCACGAGCAGCATTCCCGCTCAGTACAAGTGAAGGCTAGCAATAGACTGGGAAGCGACAACCACGAGAGCGATAACGGTCATAATCATGCTTGCGACAAAATAAAATTAACGGAGGCATAAAAACGATACTAAAACTCTGAGGCAAAATAGATCATCAAGGCTTAATTGACTTTTATTTTTCAGTCATAACATGTGTGAGCATGTGCCAAGTCGATTCAAGTGAATGATTCAGAGGAGGATACCATCCTGCCATACCGTTTTACGAAAAGAACAATGCATGTAAATATCTATATACATGATATGCACTATTAGCTAGTTGAGGCCAACCATAAGAAAACATAAACTACTAAACAATATCATTCACACATCATTTTTAAGTTTTAACAAATAATACATTAACCAAGTAAACGTTGAGAACAGAGGATAAATAAAATATGTGACGATCACTTATTAATGTAACGGTGTTTGATGCTAAGATAAATAAATAATAAGATACAGACGCTCCAAGAACAGCACATATGATGTGAAAGAATAAAAATATAGTTTCACTAGAGATGACCTGATAATTTTGACGATGAAGAAGGGGATGCCTTGGGCATCCCCAAGCTTAGACGCTTGAGTCTTCTTGAAATATGCTGGGGAGATCCATGGGAGCATCCCCAAGCTTAAGCTCTTCACTCTTCTCCATCCTATTATATCACTCTTCCCTCTTGACCCTTGAAAACTTCCGTCACACCAAACTCAAAGTAAATCTCATTAGAGGGTTAGTGCACAATCAAAAACTCACATGTTCTGTAAGGACGCAATATGACCGTTACTTTAAACATTAGCTACAGCCACTGATGTTATGTGAAGCTCTTCCACCCAAAAAGAATTCCACTCAACACTAGTAAAAGAGAGAATGCAAAATAAAGACATAATCTGTCTAAAACAGAACAGTCCGCAAAGACGAATTTTTTCGAGGCACTTACGTTACTCAGATCGAAAAACTTTGAACTAACAAAAGATGCATACATATATAAGGATTACGCACAAAATTTCAGATTTAATTCACAATCTGGTGATTTTATGAATTTCGTACAGTGAACAGCAGAAATCTGTTCCTGCGCAGCAATCAAAATTTTAGCAACATCTTATCATTAGAGACTACTCTTGGCACAACAATGCATGAAAGTAAAGATACAAAGGAGTTGCTACAGAAGTAAACAAACTCCTTGACTCAAGAAAAGAAAAATTGCAGAAATAAAAATAATGGGTTGCCTCCCATAAGCGCTTTTCTTTAACGCCTTTTAGCTAGGCACTTATTGCAATACATAATATTTTCAAAGTGCTGCTATTAAACCAAATCAAATTTTGTTTTAAGTTACAGAAGGTTGCTTAAATGGCCAACTTCTAAATGAAAGGTAAGAACCATTAAGAATCAAATGAAAACGCAAAGAGGCCACTCTTGCAACAAAAGTCAGAATCTGTCCAGAAAAACAGCAGCTGGAAACGTAATTTTTAGGTGCTCTAAAACATGTCCGAAATTTTAGCCAATTTTTGTGCATGCAGAGGATTGGTGATACAACATCAGTAATTTTTCGTGATTTTTAGAGCTTCCAGTAAAATATGAAAAATCGCGCAATAAGCAGTAGATACCGAAAACAGAAAATCACTTTTTACATATGTATCAACTAAGCTAAATGGGTAAAACTTGGTACTTTATTTTTGATAAACTAAGAAACCAGAGGCTAAGCAAGACCTAAACATGCTAGCTACAGCAAGGAAAACTCTAAAAAAAAACAAAAGTAAAAACCAAATAAAATCAAAATAAAGAACCAAACAAAGAAGCAAAACAAAAGAAAATATTTTTGTTATTTTGAATTTATAAGTGAAAGTAAAGAAGCAATCGAAACCAAATAAGGAGCCTAATAAAACTAAAGAAGGTAAAACCAAGACATATAAAAGCAATTATAATACAAGTTAAGACAATACATATCATGTGGACGGGTAATATAGAGTATGAACGAGACAACCTCATGTTAGTTGATGAATAGGGGATGACTCGGGCATCCCCAAGCTTAGATGATTGTATCTTCTTGAATATGTTCTTGGGATGCACCTACACATCCCCAAGCTTGAGCTCTTGCGTCTTCTTGTTCATCTTATATCACCATATTGATTAGATCTTATAGCTACATCCACATAAAACTTCACAAAACTCATTAGTAGGGTTAGTACTCATTAAATAAAATCCACTCATGTTCAAGCATTGACAAGTTTTATAATCTTTACTCAACATTAGCCACTGTATATACTAAGGTGTTCATGATTTCCGTTGTCCGTCGAAAAACTAATGAAACTAACAACACCAAGTACAATATTGAATAAACAAAGAAATCTGTCAAAACTGAACAGTCCGTAAAGATGGCATTCAACGAGATAGTTAATAGCTCAAATCGAAAAAAATTAACTAATGAAAGGCAGATCATAATCTCAGGTTTATGCACAAAAAATTTCAAGTCAAAATACTATTCTGAGATTTATCACGATTTTTTACAGTGAAGCACAGGAATCTGTCTAAATTGAACAGTCGGTGAAGATCGAATTTTTCGAGATAGCTACGTAACTCAAATCACAAAAAGTTAGTCTAATGAAAGAAAGATAATAAGCATTACTTTGCACTCAAGAAATTTCAGATCAAGATCACGTTCTGATGTTTTTAAACATTTATACGGTGGAGCACAGAAAATCTGTTTCTGGACAGCAAAGCAAAACTATCAACTTTCAATTAACTTGAGACTATAATTAGCATTTTATTTTTATGCAAAGATTTGTTTTGGTTTCATAGGCATGAACACAAGTGTTCAAGGTCGACCCCCATTTAACCATTACTCATCTTTCCAATCACTTTTCTTTTTGAAAACGTATTTAGATAACAACTACACCTAATTTTTTTTGTAATTTGCATTCCCTATCCATAGTAAGATAAAGAACAACTTAATACTGAAAATAAAAACTACTTAGAGATAAAGCAAACAAGTGCACACAAGAACATTAACCTACGCTATGGCTCCTCGGCAACGGCGCCAGAAAAGGTCTTGATAACCCACAAGTTTAGGGGATCGCGTGTAGCCTTTTCGATAAGTAAGAGCGTCGAACCCAACGACGAGCTAAAGGTAGGATAAGTAATCTCTCAAGTTCTATCAACCACTGATACAACTCTACGCACACTAAACGTTTGCATTATTTAGGAAATAAAACTACAGTAGCAATACGGGTATAAGAGGTAGTTTTGCAAGATAATAAATACAAGAAAGTAAAAGTTAGTGCTGCAGCAATAAAGTACACTAAGTAACCATATACTAACAGTACCATGAGTGTGGAAAAGTGGTGGTAATTGTGGTGGCTTTGTCCAAGATTGATTAGTGAAGGTACTTGGTTCATTGTCCTCGATGCAGTTTTCTATGTGGGAGAGGCTAAATATACATGCACTCCACTATTTGGGATTACAAGTACTATATGATTGGATTGTTAGCAAGCATCCGCAAATACTAACAATGCATTAAGGTTTCCCCAACCATAGCCTTAAGTTCATGGTCCTCTTACTCCCATACGGGCAGCTAATCGGTTCGCGTTCTCTGGTTTCTGTCACTCCGGCAGAACTTCCCCCGCTTCGTTTACAAATATTACCAACCCTAGGATGTTTGATCCATGCGCGCACAAATATAATGGACACCAAATGACAGTACCATATCAACATACAACTCTAATGAAACATAGACATTCAACAAAGCAATCAAAAGACAAATAAACTACACAAGCATGACGTAGATCATAGGATAAATATTATAGCATCAAACACCATGTTTACATAGGATGGTACAGAGGTTTATGGGAGGATGAACCACTGAATACAAGGAGGAGATGGTGATGGAGATGGCGGTGAAGACGGCGGAGAGGGCAGCGAGGAGCGCAGGGCGGCGGCGCGGGGAACTCCTTCCCCGCCGCCGGCATCATGGGGGAGCGCCGCCCCTTAGCCTCCCTCCTTCATGGCTTCTTGGGAGCCCTCCCCCATGGAGATGGGATCCATGGGGGAGGCAAAAACGTGGCTTTTGGTGGCTGAAATTCGTGGGTGGAGGAGTCCTCCACGAGTTAGGTTTCCTCCCTTTATATATCTTCTCGGATTTCCGTCACCCCCTTTTAGGGTTCCACCAAAACGGGCCTGCAGGCCGCGTCCGAACTCCGATTGGGCTGAACTCGGGCTTAAAATCTTCGTATGGAAAATTGTGACAACTTTCTCTTTAATTGGATTTCCATTTGACGTCGTCTTCGAGGGTCAAACTGACAATCTTCGTAAAAAGTTCTCAGACAGATGTCAGGAAAGTCCCAATTCGACTCCAACAAGGTTTCCTCTTGTATTTTTGATAATTCCTACACATCAAAGAGTAAAACAAGAACATTGTGCACTTTTGCAACTATTAATAGGTTAGTCCAAATAAATCATAAACTTAATGTAAAAAACAAGTGTCAAAGGCATAATATTAACATGAAACAATCAAAAATTATAGATACGTTTTGGACGTATCAGGTGTCTTCTGGACACCCTGTGGCCCACCTTTCCTTCATTTTTTGGCTCCTCCAGTCATCTGACGAAATATTTAACTTATGTATTTTTTCGTAATCTTTTTAGCTACAGAAATATAGTATCTTGACGGTACCTTTTCCAGCTGATTCCTGGCTTCGGTAGATAAACCCGAGAATTGCCAAACATGCAAAATAAGATAAAATAACATGAGTATTGCATTCTAATATGAAATATATGAATGAATAAGAGTGAATTATGATATAAAATAGTGATGCAAAATGGACGTATCAACTCCCCCAAGCTTAGACTCCGCTTGTCCCCAAGCGAAAACTGAGCTCGGTAAACATGACCACAGGTTTATGGAGTGAGGTGTCGATATTAAATAATACCAACATGAAGCATCAGGATCTACTCAACAAGCACACATTCATTCTAAACAGCAACCTTTATCATAAAACTTCACTTGAAACAAGTGATGAAACAATTACATGTTAAGGTATATCAAGAAAAACTTAACTGAGTAATGGCAAACTATGTTCTTGGTCAGAGAACAATTACCATGTCAAACTTATCTTTCAAGAAGAATCTATATATAAGAGCTATGTATTCAGTAGATGTCACATGTTCAATTATCACGGGTCATTTACATTGATTGGGAACTTTCGAGATCATATTCTTGCAATAAAAGTTCGAGTGCTAACACAAAGGAAAATGCAACTTCAATGAAACATGATCAAGCATATTGCTGGAATATAAGTGGTTGTATCTCAACAATACTAAATGTTTTCTTATGGAGAGTAAGAGGGATAGGTATACTGACTCAACATAAAAGTAAAACATAGGCCCTTCGTAGAGGAAGTAGCTTCCATTGATACACTTTTGGGACCGTCACATCACCATGAATGGAGAAGAAAAGATCAAATTAGTTTTGTTAGTAAATAGATTGGTATTAGTATTGATGGAAGAGTCGAACATTGGAACATGCCCTAGGTCAATTCGCTATGATTGTTGTTGGCCCAACCCAATACACATGGATTCTTACGCCCAATTCACCATGACGCCATAGCGTACGATGGTGTATCCTCACCTTAACCGTAGCGGTAGTCGAGGCGGCCGACGATTCCACCCCTCTCTTCCAAACGCCTGCTGATGACCAGGCCGACACTACCAGGCACCGCACCCTCACTCGTCCACAGAGAGAGAAGCGGGACAAAGCCACAAGCCGTGGAGCGAACCGCCACTTGGGGTAAAACCCATGAAACCCGGTTGAGTCATCACATGCCACAATATCCTACACATCCCAAACGCCCTGAATCAGAAAAAAGAAATAAATGAAAAAAAGAAACAAAAATAAAAATGGAAACAGAAAAGGAAAAGACAGATGGAAAAAAAAGGAGAAAAGAAAAACTAATCGAAAAAGAAACTAGAGCCGAAAAAATGCCCCCAGCCCGATCGGGTCGCCCCGTGAAACGAACTAGACGATACCCCGCGCGTTGCTGCGGTATTTAGTGCGCAACAAAAACAACTTAAATAATATTATGAGACGTATTCTACGAATAAGTGATTTTTAAGAAAAGAATAATTTTCCCACTGAGCTCGTGTGACATTTCCAATATGTATAAAAGGTAATTGGCATAAATGGTATTTCTCAGTTGCTCCAAGTTTTCAAATTACATTGTTTTTCCATTACCAAGGAGGTGCTTTGTCAAAAGATTGGAACAATTTTAGTAAGATATTACTTCAATTGGTGGAGAATTTTCTAGAAAGGAAAGAAGAACCGATTAATTGTTCAAATTTGTTTTTCTAAAGGATACTGATTTTGCATCCATACTAAGTGTACAGAAATTTTATTTTTAATCAGAGAAGCCCATCATTGCATCTGGAACAAAGGCGCGGTTACCACGGTGTGTTGTAGTCATTAGAGATTAACAACATTACGAAATACATCATGCTTGGCATGCCCGCTTCAGTCTTAACAGTTTGAGCATGGGCTGTGTTACTGCAAAGGCGACATAAGAAAACTGATACATAGAGAGATGCCATTAGTACATGAATGATAAAAAACAACTACGGAGACAGGGGTAAAACAATGGGCATAAGACACCAGCTGGTAGAGTGTACAACAGATTTAGCACTTGCTAAAAGGACTTTTGTGATTGAAGGTTTACCGGGTGTATACATTGCCCTTGAAACAGTGGCATGTAAGACAGTTAAATGAACAACGAAGGAATGGCTGGAGATAGCATCCGTATTTCATATCAGACAACAGAAAACAACATCATCGTGCCTGATACACGATGGGAGTATTCGTATGGACATGTCCTTTTTTTTTATTAGCTGGTGCAGAGAAACTTATCTACAGTCTGCAAGTTGTGTGCATTAAGAAAAACTCGGGCCTCTGAAAATTTCTTGCTTACCTGCTTGGTCGAGCCATTCCATCGAGCATCTCTCAGGCATCCCTCTAACAGAATACACAAAATGGAATGAGAAAAGACCATTCTATGTCTTTCGTAGATGCCTCTTTTCCTGCATATGTCTAGTGAAGTTCTACAAAGAGAGAAGCAAGAACGTGGGTTATTGAGCAGGTTGGCAACACACGGAAGCATAGATCGCTTCAAAAACAACACCCGGCTGATATGCATCTTGATGTTTATGGATCCCCTTATGATATGGATCCCCGCGTTGTCTGATGCTGGCTTGCCGTTTACCTCTCGTCGACCCCGCTGACCTACTGCAGCCTGCAGGAGATGGCGGTGCTTGCAAAGTGTGGAGGAGGATGCAGATGGCGGCGACATCGTCCCGTTGTCTGACGCTCGCTTGCCGCTTGGTTCCCGTCGACCCTGTCAATACAAAAGAAAGGAGAAATGGAAACGGATCAATTTATAGCAGATTTCACGCCTTTCTGTTACCGACTAAGACAGAGCTTGAAGAGACATCCAGTGCGTGGATTTATGGAGGAAAGGCGAAGTAGATGGTGCGGAATGCGTCGGTTCGGTGGAATCCAAACAGGGCGTGTGGGTGAGAAGCCAAACGGGACAACTATTTTTTTTGTGTGTGGAGGTCTAACAACTTGATTAATCTGAATTAAGAGCTGAACGGTAGAACATGCATATTGTGCTGATGTGGCAGAGCGCATGACGTGGCATGATAGGATTGCTTAAGGTTGCTTGGTGAGGTGGATAGGCTGCATGTTGAGAGAATTCTTTGTAGTGGGTCATTGCTATTTAGATATAGAAGATCACAGAACACAGCCACAGACCACAGTACGACTAAATGGGCCTGGCCCACGGACTAATCTCATGCCCATCCGCGGCTCCGCGCCGCGTTGAGCGGTGTATAGGAATTCCGCGCGAGCGAACCCTCCTCTCGACTCTGCTCTCCGTTGTCCGTTCCCACGCGCAGACAGACAGCTTCCCTGACCTAGCTAGCGCCGCCAGCGAGCCACCCCCCGCCGCCACTGCGAGGAGGACGCTATGAAGCTCGACGTCAACGCCCTCCGTTACCTCTCCAAGGACGACTTCCGCGTCCTCACCGCCTGCGAGATGGGCATGCGCAACGTAAGGACTAAACCCCTGCATTCCAGCCAGCCTTGGCCCCCCATGTGGAGCTCTTGGCTTCCTCGCCTGACTTTTCGGTTCGGTTTTGGATTCGCAGCACGAGATCGTGCCCGCGGAGCTCGTCGATCGCATCGCCGGATTGAAGTGAGTAGTCTGCCGTGCCGCCGCCCTTTTGGTCCGGAATTGTGATGTGTGTGGTTTGCTAAATTGGTGCCCTTTCTTGCTATATTCAGTTGTGAAGTGTGGGGAGTAGATATGATAGCTCGTGGGTTTTGATTTGCGCTCACTAGTGGTGTTTGTACTTGCATATTTCGTTTTGGATAAGTCTGTACCTTTCCAAGGTCTGATGCACATTCAGTATCGTTCTTGTAAATTCTTTAAATGTTTGCTATTTTGACATAAGATTATTTATATCAGTAACATACCTGTGACAATTGATTAAAACGAAGTCGGAATTCACTGACTAGAAGGTTGTTTGTATTTTTTATCATGTGGTGGAAGCATGTAGGTCTTAGATCAAATCTTCAAACAATTTAGGTTCTCTCTGTGATAAGGGATTCTTGTCAACCAGGTTACACATGGAATGTGTTTTTTGGTTTAATAAATATGTCCATTATTTCGGTGAATGTGTTCTAATTCTCCGTGTATTTAGGCATGGAGGAACATATAAAGTGCTGCGGAATTTATTGAAGAACAAACTGGTTCACCATGACTGTAAAAAGTGTGAGTCGTTGATGTTGAATTTTGATTCCTGTAGTTTAGATTTAGATGAATATTTGGATTATCATAGCTGCTTTCTTCATTTTCTTTGCCTACAGATGATGGGTATCGTCTCACATATCTTGGGTATGACTTCCTTGCCATCAAAACATTGGTGAATCGCGGAGTATTTTCTTCGGTTGGTCGTCAAATTGGTGTTGGAAAGGAGTCAGGTACATGGAGTTATTGATGTTTAACTCAAGTTTTGTTTTATTTTTAGACTCAGTTTCGGTTGTTGTGATGTGCTTATATATAAAGCTGGACAAGAAAGAAATGTTAATGCTTGTCCTTACACAACACATGTTGTCCGTCACTATAGCATATCAGTTTGCAACTTGATCAAGAAAAAAATGCAGCTCAAAATAACTCAATCAAATTATAATATTATATTAGCAATCCACATTCCACAGGAATGCCATATGGAGCCTTAGGTTGCAGCAAGCAAATGTCAAATATTTTATGCATAAATATTTTTTTGTAGATATTTTTGAGGTTGCCACGGAGGATGGAACAATTTTGGCCATGAAGCTTCATAGGCTTGGTAGGACATCTTTTAGGGCGGTGAAATCGAAGCGTGACTATTTAGCGCACCGGAGGAGCTTTAACTGGTTGTACCTGTCGCGACTTGCGGCCCTAAAGGAGTTTGCTTTCATGAAGGTGTTTGCATGACTGCACTTTTTATTCATTTAGTCTAGTTAGATGCTTATTTGTTCTATAACATTCTACTGTTTTTTTCATTTCAGGCTTTAGGAGACCATGGATTTCCTGTTCCGACGGCGGTGGACTGCAATAGGCATTGTGTGATTATGTCACTTGTGCCAGGATATCCACTGTAAGTTGACTTGTAAATGAATTCTTATGTTAATCAAAAGTCATTTTCCTTTTTGCAGAAACTGATATTGGTGTTGTATTTTGATGCAGTGTTCAGATAAGCGGATTGCAAAATCCAGATGATGTTTTTGATAAAATTCTTGGTCTTGTAATTCGTTTGGCGGAGCATGGGCTGATACATTGTGATTTTAATGAATTCAACATCATGGTATTGCGACTTTTCCCCTCTCTTGTTATTATTTCACGTAGATAATCTGCTTGCCCTTTCTCCTTTTCTTTCTACCTATTTGACTATGCTTTGATCTGAGTGTTTTCGGAGAGAAAAATAGTGATTAGGACTCAACCTTTGGCAAGAATTTTGTTTGCCATGTGTACTTAAATATATGGTTGTGATGCAATTACAATAAGAAACACATGCGTGCAAACTGTCATTTGGAGTTGAAGAGAACGGTGCTTTAAGTTTTTAATTCTTCAACAAGTCTAAATTACGTTCTCTTATTAAGTTATTATGTGATTTGTCATTTGTCAGTATGTATCGTACCCTATTTTTATTCTTCATGGGCATTGATGCTGTGCAGATCGGTGATGATGAAACAGTTACGATGATCGACTTCCCGCAGATGGTATCTGTTTCACATCAGAATGCCCAGATGTATGTAGCCTATTCCGATAGCTTACTGAAGATTGCTGTCTATTCATTATTCATGTGGTTCTTTTTTGCAGGTATTTTGATCGAGATATTGGGTGTATCTACAAGTTTTTTAACAAAAGGTTTATCACCTTATCAAGTGCAATCTCAAGAATTGCAGAATTATCTAATACAACTCATTTTGTTATTAAGCTTTGTCTTCCTCTTGTATCAGGTTTAATCTTACAGAGAAAGGGGGACATGATGGGTCTGGAACTGATGATGATGACAGTGGCAGGCCGTCCTTTCTGTCCATTCAAAAGACTTCTGGTGCCTTGGACAAAGAACTAGCTGCCAGTGGCTTCACCAAAAAGGAGCAAGTTGAGATAGAAAAGGTGGGTTAGATATTGGTACAGAACTCATATCGATGTATTACTCAGTTTGAAGATCTACTGTATTTTGCTATGAAGGCAGAACTATGCCATTTGGTTGGATAGTAAAAAGTTGCATACATGATCTCCTTGGTCAACCCTTTCCCCTTCCCGTTGAATTTAATGAACTTTGGTTACTAGTGCTAACAGTGTTTCCTCTAATCATGAGAAGATACCTAACAATATACAACTGGTTAGAAGTTAGAACTGGTAGTGTGTGGGTGCATGTGAGACTCTGTTTGACGAGTTAATGTTAATATGTGACATAATCATTTGGGGATCTTGTGACAATGCACCTTTTGAAGGCAATAACATTAGACCACAAAACTTTGTTTATATTTCGGATACCATGAAATGTTTCTTCTCATGTCAGTTGTATCAATTTTTAACATTAAATATCAGATATTTACTCTGGTGAGTGATGACATTCTCTTTTTTTCACCCTATTACAGTTCATTGATGAGAATGACGAAGAAAACGATTCCAACTCAGATGATAATGATGATGTTGACTCAACATCAGAACAAGAAAGTGAAGGTGGCGATGCTGTATCTGTTAAAATCAGTTCTTTAAAAATAGCAGACCAGGTATTCATCCACGTACTGAATATTTTCCTAGTTAAATGTGTCTCCAAGCTTTGCCCACTGCTAAAGCTATCTAGCAGTTTCAGTTTCATCAAGTTTAATCAGTTTTTCATATATATTTTGGGGGATAATTTTTAGGATTCTGCCAGTGTTCCTGATCTTGTCGTGATGGACTCAAATGGACCTGAAATTCTATCTGATGAGGTTAGCAATATATTCACCTGAATGACTAGGCAAACTTCTCCCTGGATTTTGCTCACATCGATTTGCCTTGCAGCATGCAACAAGCACAAGTCCCAGTGGTGAGAACAAATTGACAAATCCAATCGCTGATAGCACTGGGGATGCCAAGGAATCTACTGAATCAGGAGGCGATGAGGAAGAATCATCAGGAGAGGATACTGAGGATGAAGATGATGCTTTGTTGACAAAACAGCTGAACAAGCAAAGGAAAAGGGCAATGGCAGCCGCCCTTGGGAGGAGAAGGCCTATCACCTCAAGGAACACTTACAAGGACAAGGGGAAGGGCACCATGAATTCCAAGATCCAGAAGCAAACATGCCAATGGTGAATGGTTGGTCTGGTTCGTTTCTAGCAAGTCTTATAACGGGCAAGCCTACAGATGGGCACGTACGGGCTGTAAGAGTGTTATGCTTAGTTGTTACAGTGGCATTACGTTTGTGTTTCTGTTCTCCGTTTTGGTTGTTGTACTGGTGCTTCTGTATGGTTACCTAACCTGTTGAGTAGTATGAAAACAGTGTAACTCGATACTACACTAGTATCTTGTACCATAAGCTCAGTACAATTTCTTATCCTTTTTGCAATGAACCAAATTACCAAATCAAATTCGTCTATTCTTTCGCCCTAGCCTGATAAGAGCAAACCAAGTCTGAGAGATGTCATATCCTATTCCTGCGGTACAAATACTTTTTTCTCCTTATATATGAAGATACGTTCAGTGTCTTACTCCCTCCGTTCCAAATTAGTTGACTTGGTTTTGTCCAAATAGGGATGTATCTATACTTGTTTAGTGGCTAGATACATCCGTTTGTAGCCAAATATGTGTCAAGTAATTTGGAACGGAGGGAGTACTAACTAGTACACGTCGATGCTCCAGCGCCAGGCCACGGAGGACATGGGTTCTGTGCCAAGATTGTGCCCTGCTAGGAGGAGTTGCCAATGCCACCCCAACGGCAGCGTTGCACTACGAGGTAACACTTCATCTTGGTGCTGACCTTGGCGGCGCACGAGCGCACTGTATTACAGAGGCAGCTCGCCGCAGCATTTCCAGCCTAGAGGATGGCCCCTGTGTCGTCGTCGATCCGGCTGTACCACCGGCGCCATCCTTGGACTCTTTCCTCCGCTTGGCCTTCTGCGCCCACCCGACCAGCCCCTGCTGGACGTGCTCGTCGAAGATCTCCTTCTTGAAGAATGTCCCCATCTTTGAGTACGCCAAGCAAAACACCATTAGCTTGGGTATTTTCTTCTGACAAAACAGTTTGTCGACAGACATTGTGGTAGACAGTAAAACCAATCACCTGGGTGACAATTGCATAGAGAGGCAAGGTGCTGTAGCTGCAGAGCAGCTGAATGACGACCCTGCAAGCGAAGGCAAACAGTCTTTGAGTCTGATCTAAACGTACGGCTCTCTGCTTCTACAAAAAGTGCGAGCAGTAATTAAGATGGAACCACAACCCGATGACAAGCCTTGGCGTGATGAAAGGGACATGGTCCATGATGCAGGAGTTGAAGCCGTAGGTAGTCTTGCAGTTGGATAGGAAAGCCCAAACACGCCGTACTAGTTAGTTAGCATCCATTCATCATCTGTTCTCTTCTACCTGCAGAGTTCAGTAACACTTACTAGCATCCAGAAGAACAAGGCGATCTCGAACGCGTTCTGGAAGAGGATGAAGTGGATCAGGTACAGGATCACCCTCGGCCGACCGCACCAGAAGTGCTCGTCTGATGGATTCACGACCAAGTCACCCTCGATCGCCGAGTGCTTCTCGGCGACCTCATGGGCCAGCTGAGCTATGACGTGCTCTAGCTTGGTGCCAACAGATAGCAGAAGCTGCAAGTAGCAGGAGGAGGTGACGCCTGGTAATTTTTATACCTACACAGTTTCAGAGTTTTACCTGTATATATGATACTTACAATAAGGGGAACGAAGGAGATCCAGAAGTATGTATGCCAACCTACAGGTTAGCAATAGTATTTTTTTATCATTAACCTAAACGGTGGAGAGGACAATATGAACTGAAACTTACCATTGACATTCAGCAACATGAATATCACAACGAATATCCACAGGTACCACCTAAATGGGAACAGACACGGCAAGGGGAAAAACGATTAGGTTACCTAACAAATTGGCCTGGAAAATATGAAAACCAGCAGCTATAATTTCTATCGTTGGGTTACCTTATGCCAACCACCTTCTTGAAATCAGCCTCCAAAGCTCGCACCATGTATCTGTGAAAATCAAATTTTGGGTTTCCTCGGCAATGTGTCTGCAGAGAAAAGGATGTCCTGCTAAATGCTATAATGAAGAGTGGATAGAATGTCGGCATATTGTCGAGGAATCCTTACCATGATGAAACCAAGTCGCATCGTTGTGTAGTCCGATCTAGTAACTGAGGCATAAAATTGCTTAACAAATGAATGCTGAAGGAAAAACTCAGTTAGTAGGCTTAATAAAAATTTAGAGAAGTTCATAGAGAAGATATACTCTTTTGACTGAAAAACATGTGACAATGCTGGACGCGTTCTTACCATCCAGCTCAGTACCATCAAATCCTTGCCAATACCATTAAAATGTTCCTTGATAAATTCAAATTGTTGAACATTGGTAAACTTTTTTGGTCCTGCAGTTCGAGTGTATTGTATAATCTCATCAAAACAATGCAACAGTTATATTATTGCACCAAATGGACGAGAAACCGACATTCCTATACCATTTCCTGCATCGTTTTCCGTAATTTCACTCTCCCAGTTTTTCCATTGACGAATCTGAGTAATAGACCAGTCTCTGGATTAATTTTGAAGCAATATTAATCATTGGTTTGATCCAAAACCTAATAAAACCTTACCTTTGCTCCTCCTAAAATCATAGTTACAGCACTGAAAACCACATGGGTGATAGCCAGGACAAAAATGAAAATATGCAACTGATGAAGCGCTTCAGGCGACAGCAAAGGTACTTTTCCCTGTGAACAAAAAGTTTAGAGTTAGCACACAGAAATTTCTAAGAAGTTGTAAGAAAAAATTATACTGTTCCAACAATTATCTTATATAAAATGGATTTAAACAACAATACTAGTTTGTTAGCAGCACTTCAGTGTCAGTGTCAGCATACTATCTTACAGGCTAATTTCCTGAATTGTTAAAATGTTGCCTTTATTCAGGTACTGTTCTTACTCCCCTAGAAGGCTTCAGATGGTTCCTATAATTTTCAATCGGTCGCCAATGGAACTAGAAAAGTGTAAACAGACATTGACTTGTCCAAATTATACAATCTACACGTCATAGCAGCAACAATTCAATAAAAGAAACTCCTAAAATAAAATTCAATATATGAAAGATTACCCATTAGCAGATATGACATCCCAAGTTATAAATCTACAGCATACTACATGGGCGCGGATAGGCGTCAGTAAACAAACTTCCGTAACACGAATCGTTGTGAAATAGTGTGTACTATGAATTGGAAAAGGAAACAAGAAGCTTTATTGGTCCATCCACCTTGCTCTTGCAATGTTCGGACCGCGGCACGGTCTCAGAAAGCAGCCGACGAACAGCGGAATGCGCCTCCACCTTCTTGCACGGCAGCATGTAGTTGGTCCAGCTGGGGGGAATGCATGTCCTGTGGATCACCCTTGGGACACCGTGAGCAGCAGGGAGATGAACCCCAGAAGCATCAGCTCTGCATGAAGACGGCCAGGGCTTGGAAACACAGCTTATGTTTATGCAGGAGGAAACACAGGACGAATGTGCAGTACCTTCTTTCACCTTGAGCAGGGCCTCGAAGAGCGCCTTCTGGTTCTTCTTCTTGAGCGTCTGCGTGGCGTGCCCACACAAAATCAAAACGAAGCGCGTTGACACAAACAGAGATCAGCAGACAGCCCTTAATTCTTTTTGGAAAAAGAGGATGGTACATGAGGGTTTCGCTCCGGTGGGTGGATCACCTTGCCGATGTAGTGGAGGCACCTCTCGGCGGCGAGGGAGATGAGCACGATGAGGGAGCAGACCCCCGCGACGATCCACGTCGGCGTGAACTCCAGCGCGTCCGCCTCCGGCACCGGCTGTGTCTCCCCGCCAGCGCCACCCTCCATCTATCCCCACCTCTCTGCGCCGCCGCGATCGGCAAGTGATCGGGATCACCTTACGGTCGGTGGAGTTGTTCGTTCGTTCGCTCGCGCTCGGCAGTGTGGGGTTTGGATGGTCTTCAGGACATCGCAGCGCGTCGATCGTACGTCTTGTCCCAATCAAGAAAAGGGGAAGGAAAAACAACTCCGATCCGGCCGGCGTCGGTTCGATGTAACGCACGCTCGTCACTTGGCTCGCTGCAGTGCGCCACCGCCACCGGATGCACACGGTGGGGATTGCCCCGCGTCCGTGTAGTGCGCCCCGCCAATGCCGCTGTTTGGCGACCGCTCGTAGAGCGCGCCAATGCCTGGTCGTTGTTCGGTCCTCTCGCTGCGGTGCCGTCCGATCTGATCGACTGGCGAGAACCATTCCCGCGTGCGCAGCTAGCTAGGCCATGACCTATGATGTTATCCCTGGAAACTGAAGGTAAATTCACAAGCGTCAGGCACGGTTGCACGCACGACGGGCTTCTTTCCTGGATCGTACTACAAGTTATAGGCTTTTTGGGGGAGTCGAAATTGACACTGTTCTGGTGTTCTCAACTCATCAGTGATCAGGTGACGATGGTGCACTAGTACTGGTACGAAGGACTGTTCCAGATTCAAAGCCAAGACTGACTGCTCTAGTGTCCTCTGCTTTATTCTGAACTCTTTTTTATTTATTCCCCTTCATTTTTGGAGGGGATTTTTCTTCCTCTTTCAAGACTGGCAAAATTCCGGCCATTAGTACTCGGCCCATGGCCCATTGTTTCTATGACTCTGACCCAACTTGCAGACAAATGGATTTTCTCCGGCCCGCCGACGCCACCTCTAACCGGCCGCTTCATGATGAACAACTATATTTATGACCTTTTCTTAAAGAAAGGGCGGTGGTTGGACCTGCCCAGTGCATGCTAGTAGTTGCGGTACGGAACGAGCTTTCCACAGTACGCACTGACCTGACATAGTATAGGCTCACCGCCGGAATTGAATGCTGTCCCTCTGTATCTATGGAGTACAGTACTGTAGTAGTATGTCTGAAAGCCTGCAACTGTTAGCTAGATTCACTGTGCCGCTGATGGAGCCTCGTGTTCCTTCATCATGTGGGTGAACAGAACAGTGTCACCGTAGGAACATTCGACGGGCAAGTACAAATGTGGTTCTCCGGAAATCGTTCCAGCACAGTAAAGCTAGCTAGGATCATTCGAGATGTACGTACGTATACTGGATGTGACGAACTATTCGAAGCCCTGCCGCGGGACGTCGAGATCTCGATCGATCGATCAGACGTAAGTTTCTTCCTCACGAGCGCCCGCCCGTCTGTATCACCTGGCACGCATCTCCGCGGAGGATACCCTTCTGTTTCTCAAGAACATCTTTTACGGGCATCCTGGAAATTTGTCAAGAACATCCAAAATTATGTTCACTTTAGGGGCGTTGGACACCTGTCCATCCAATCCCGGGTGTTGTCACTGGTCACACCCAAAAGAAAACACTAGTACACAAATTTATTTAACAAACATTAGTAGAATGGGTACATTTTTCATTCAAATTAGACTTCTTTTTACACAAAATTGAAAGAAATTTGGCTAAAAGAAAACCTAGCCGGCGCCGGCGTTGGGGCGCTTGCTCACTGGCTCCTCCTTGACAGACGTTGTCACATTGCTGCTCGAGCCGTCGGCCTCATCATTATGCACCATTTGGGGAGAAGCCGGAGCTGAAACGGGGGGAGGGGGGGGGGGGGGGGGGGGGGGGGGAGATTTGATCAGTGGGAAGGAATGGCCGGCAAGGTGGCAAGTGCCTCGCGATAAAGGAGGGGCAAACGAAGCGGCCGTGGCGCCACCGACATCAATGATGGTGTGACGAATTGGCAGAGAATACGACGTCGCGTGGGAAGTGGTGAAGCCGTCTGGGGAGGAAGTTATTATTTTGCTTGACCAGCCGTTCTGCCTCCCCGCGTGTGTATTAAGAGAACGTTGTCCGACAGCCCCGGGCCGGCCGCCACCAACTCTAGAGACCCGTTCGGGGTGAGACACTTGGGGGTGTTCGTGTTCCAATGTGATTTGGGCGTGATTTGGCAGTGCCGGTGGAGATGCTCGTAGGTAGAGCAACGCTGCGTGTGATGCACCAGGAAAGTTGTTAACAAACCTTTTCGACGAGTACGCAGTTTCAACGAGTTGATCATGTTCATGTCTGATGCAGCTGTGGACGTACATGAGCAGTATACTCTCTCGCGCGCGCGTGCGAGAAAAGCGGGCCTTTATCACCTCGAAAAGCGCCTAAACATGCGCGCGCGTAGTTAATCATCAGCGACACTTGACAGGTTCGATCGACACACATGTGCATGTGTGGGGAGATGAATTCTTGATTACCTGATCGGGAGAGGGCCACGAGCGCCATTGATCTGTGGGCCAAAAAGCGAGCAGTGATGGATCCATGGCGCCTGGGTTCGATGGGCAAATGAGGCGGATCCAAAATGCGACGAGGTGGTGGTGCTGGTCATCATGGCGCTAACTAGCTCGCCGACGATCGACGGGGTGCCAACTGCGTACGTACTCGAACGCCACGGGCCCGGCCAAGCTCACGCGCGCCGCCGGCGACGTTAATCGTGCGCGCGAGTTGCCGCTTTTGTCGACCGGCCGGCTGGGTAAGCACGCGTGCATGCGCGCGCGTGTGTGCAAAGCCAGGGGCCGGTTTGTTGGTTTGTTTGTTTGTTCCGATCGATCGGTTTGTTGGTTACGTGCAGCCTCGCTTTCTCGCTCGCTCACGGTGCTGCCACTAGATGACGTCATCCACCAATATGTAGATTTTTTTTGGTTAAAAAAAGTACTCCCTCGGTGCGGAAAAGGATGTCGCCAACACATCACATTGTACATTCTGCAAAAAATTCTATCGTACATTTAAAATCTTTCAGATTTGGCCTGCAATTTTGACAATTAAAATTCAGAATGTTTCCGTCCTCAGTCCTCCAGAAATATCTTGCTAGTATATATAACGCACACACTTCTTGCGCATCACCCACCGGTGTAGAAACGAACATGGGAGTTCGCAATCAGAGTCGGTTGAGCATATAAACATGCAACCAAGGGTCAATGTACGAGTAGCTACCTCAGTCGGTTTAAGCATAGAGCATGTTCTATGGTTGTAAACGGGAGTCGGTACCACAACGTAAACTGTAAACTGTTTTAAGGGTACTCCTCCTTGGGTAAAAGTAGTAAGTTTAGATGATTTTGTTAGATAACTTTTTGAGATGACGGAATGGATAAAAGAAAATGCATCCTCAAACTAGGGCATAGGAAACAATCGCACATGCCCAAGGTCAAGAGTAAGTAGGCCGGCTTCAAATAAGGTGTTCACTCGGGGTCACACGGAGAGGCATCCGAGTAATGCTGATCTGGCAGGAAGGAGATACCCCTTACCTGAAGAAGGAAGGCACTGAAGCAGATGATCACTCGGTTAGCACGAGTGGTATGGGAATGCCAATCGTCTATACAGAAGGATAGCCCCATTCCATGATGAAGGAAGATATCAAAGGAGATGAGCACGTCACACAAGGCGTATAGGAGTGCCGATGAGGAAGAAGAGCTCCCAGTCATGATTAGGTAGTCAACGTGTCGTCATGTCGATTTCCATCTCGACTTGTGACCTTTTACGACATTTCTACGTGTGATCTCAACTAGTAACGCTTGTGATGTGGATGTGGCATGTTGTTATTTTAAAGTGTGAGGGATTTGTGATGTGAGATATAGTGTCGATCGTCATGTTATGTCGTGAATTCTAGTGATGATCACGTAATATCAATTATAAAAATGTATTTAATCCGACAACCGGTTTATATACAAGAAAATTGATTTGTATTTAGACAATCCAGCGCGTTCACCTCGAAATCAGACTCCAAGTCCTAGAAATCAGAGTCGGTTCCTGTAGCTGAACAACGACTGAGGGGACATTTTGCCAGCCAGTATCAGAACCGCTTTCAAATATAATGGAGTAACTCTAGTATACTGGAGGAGGTACCCAAAATTAACTCAGGGTAGTGTTGTAGAACCAACTAAAGCCTTGTTCCATGCTATAGTGACCATATATATACACTCACACAATTTCTTTCAAACACTAGACTCAGTGAGCTTCAAGATTGACAAAGCCACCACAAAAGTCTTGCTAACGACAGGAACATCACCTCACACTAAAAATAATGATCCACATCAATTAGACACCAAAATATCGAACATATGATTTGCCGCCTCGTGAAGTGGGGTACAACCACCCTCCTAAGTGTGAGCATGCCAAATTTGTGCCAAAAATTCAAGTGCACATCATGCAAATTGACATGTTTTTAAATTAGAACTCTTAAATTCACACTCCATATTGCAGCCACCAAGTGCTCGTGCACCTATGTGGACCACTGCATTTTCCTATTGTGCCACCACAACCTCTTTAGTTTTTTATATACCCTTGACAGTGTCATTTATTAATTTGTTCACGCAGTTTTGTGTGCAAGATATAGACTTGTCACCCCATGTCTACCCTCTGCCTTCGCTTTGTAGTGTCGACCACTTTCTGTTGCTCGAGATGTGCGCTCAACACTTCCCGTCACAGAAGCAACCTCCAGATGGGATGTTAGGCAGTATGGGTCCTAGTTGTATGGTCAAGAACTGCTAGACTCGGCTCTTATATTAGGGTCGACTTGAATGGTTTTTGCTTAGCACCTTTTATTGTAGTGTCTAGACTCAATTTCATACCTTCTCTCTTTTTCAGTAAACTACGACAGGCAAAGTCTAGCCCGCACTAAACATTTAATTAAACCAAGAAGTTACAATGCCGGCGGGCGCAATAATAAAAACTTTACAAGAGGAGTAATAACCTTAACGGCAAAGAAAGGATTTACATAGATGCCAAGTGGCTCAACAATATCAGCCTAGCCTCTCATGAGAGGTTTTAGAGGTCGCGGTGAGTATCTATTTCCCATTGGAAGAGATCTTCAGAGCACCGATAGATGACGACATGTGGATCTTCATTGATAAGATGAAAGATCATGCAAATACTTCCTTCATTTCTAGATAACAACGGTTTTGATCAACGCTGCACACCCCCTTATCACCCTTGATTTCAGCACCATGTTGTCCGTTATATTTAGTTGCGCGCCTCAATTAACCATATGGAAGTACTCCCTCCTTTGCTAAATATGAGTCATTTTTAGGTTTTCTAGCTTTTTCGTGATTCGTACGTATCTAGACGTATTTTAGCGGGTAGTTCACTCATTTTGCTTCATATTTGTCCGTGGAATGTCTAAAACATCTTATATTATAAAACAGAGAGAGTAGTTTTTAAACACAAAAATATGGAAGTACTGTTAGATCCTAGGCCTACATTTTTTTTTGCAGGGGTACTCCTACAACATTACAAGAAGAAGAGAATCTAGAAGTACCAACACTACTAGAAACGAGACCTTTAGTCTAGGGCCAATTTTGCCTCTAGTCCCGGATGGCTTACGACCCGGGACTAGAGGGGGAACTAGTCCCGGGTCAAAAGATTTATATTGGTCCCGGGTCGTGCGGGAGCTCTAGTCCCGGGTCGTAATACGACCCGGGACGAAAGGTGCGTTGGCAGGGCTGCCGCAGTGCGTGGGCCACACGAGAACCTCTAGTCCCGGGTTGTAATACAACCCGGGACTAGAGGTTGATCTTTCATCCCGGGTCGTGGTACAACCCGGGACAAATGCTCTCACTATATCATCTTCCACCCCGAGAGCAGCCATCCATTTTTCAGCTCGAGTTCATCTCCATTTGCTCCATTGTTTCCTCTCTCTAGCTCAAGTTTATCCCATTTTTTTTTCACGATTTGTCAAGATTAGCGAGAGCCATCTATCCAAGGGTTAGCAACTTGATCCTTTCATGCTCATTTTAGCTCATTTCCTTACTAGCTTAGCTCATTTCATTTTTGTAGTGCTTGGTAGGTGTTTGATGAAATGCCTAAGTTAGGGAGTTCATTTGTTTTATGTGCAATTTAAGCTAAATTAAAATATGATTTGTGTGTTCTAGTGTCGTGCTCACCGCCGTTGATCGCCCTGGTTGTCCCGTCACCGGCACCACCTCGGTAAGCATCTAATTTGAAACTTTTATTTTAAGAAATCTTTGTTATATGATTTAGATGCATAATTATTATTTGTATATTTTATTAGTTGTATAATTGTCCTGGTCAGTTCTCTATTATGTTCGTTTACCGTAGTGGGTTTTAGCGGTGATTGTGTTTGACATATTTATATAATGCAGATGAGCCATCCATGGATGTACGCTGACCGACGCTCTAGAGAGTACATGCAGGGCGTGCAATCTTTTCTCAAAGTGGCTGAGGCAAACAAGCGGGATGGTTTTATGTTATGTCCATGCCTTAAATGTCAGAATGAGAAGGATTACCCTCGGTCACAAACCCTTCACATCCCCTGATAGAGCATGGTTTCATGCCCGGCTATAATTGTTGGACCAAGCACGGAGAAAGAGGGGTTATGATGGAAGACGACGAAGAAGAAGAGAACGATGACAACTACATGTACCCTGAATACGGTGGTAATGCAACTGGGGAAGATGAAGATGAAGAGGTACCAGATGAGCCCATCATACATGATGAATTACGTGGGGTCATCGTTGATGCAAAACGAAGTAGAAAGTGAAATTGAGAAGTTGAAGTTGGATCGCATGTTAGAGGATCACAAAAAAAAGTTGTACCCAACTTGCGACGATGACAACACAAAGCTCGGCACCACACTGGAATTGCAGCAATGGAAGGCGGCGAATGGCTTATCTGACAAGGGATTTGAGAATTTACTGAAAATAATGAAGAAAAAGCTTCCAACGGATAACGAATTGCCTGACAGTACGTATGAAGCAAAGAAGGTTATCTGCCCTCTAGGATTAGATGTGCAGAAGATACATGCATGCATTAATGACTGCATCCTCTACCGCGGTGAGCAGTACGAGAATATGAATGAATGCCCGGTATGCGGTGCATTGCGGTATAAGATCAGACAAGATGACCCTGGTGATGTTGAGGGCCAGACCCCCAGGAAGAGGGTTCCTACCAAGGTGATGTGGTACGCTCCTATAATACCACGGTTGAAACGTTTGTTCAGAAATAAAGAGCATGCCAAGTTGTTGCGATGGCACAAAGAGGACCGCAAGAGCGACGAGATGTACAGACACCCGGCCGATGGGTCGCAGTGGAGAAAAATCGATACAGAGTTCAAGGAATTTGCACGTGACGCAAGGAACTTGAGTTTGGTCTAAGTACGGATGGCTTTAATCCTTTTGGGGAGCAGAGCAGCAGTCATAGCACCTGGCCTGTGACTCTATGTATCTATAACCTTCCTCCTTGGTTGTGCATGAAGCGGAAGTTCATTATGATGCCAGTGCTCATCCAAGGCCCTAAGCAACCGGCAACGACATTGATGTGTACTTGAGGATATTAGTTGATGAACTTTTACAGTTGTGGAGTGATGAAGGGGTCCGTGTGTGGGATGAGCACAAACTAGAGCTATTTGACCTACGAGCGTTGTTGTTTGTAACCATTAATGATTGGCTGCTCTTAGTAACATTTCAGGACAGTCAAGTAAGGGATACAAAGCATGCACGCACTGTTTAGATAAGACTGAAAGTATATATTTACGTACCAAGAATATGTACCTGGGGCATGTCGATTTCTCACAAAGCAGCATCACGTAAGAAAGAGAGGAGGCAAGCATTTCAAAGGTGAGGCAGATCACCGGACGAAGCCAACACTCCCAAATGGTGATGTTATACATGATATGGTCAAGGATTTAGAAGTAATCTTTGGAAAGGGTCCTGGCGGACAGTCTGTTCCGCATGACGCTCACGGACACGTACCATGTGGAAGAAGAAGTCTATGTTTTGGGATCTACCCTATTGGAAACTCCTAAAGGTCCGCTCTGCAATCGATGTGATGCACGTGACGAAGAATGTTTGCGTGAACCTGCTAGGCTTCCTGGGCGTGTATGGGAAGACAAAAGATACGCCGGAAGCAAGAGAGGACCAGCAACTTATGAAAGACCCAAACAACCTGCATCCAATGAAAATGGATAAAGGACGTCTAAGTCCTGCTAGCTACGCTCGTAGCAAAGAAGAGAAGGAGATATTTTTTGAAGCCTTGAGCAGTATAAAGGTCCCGTCTGTCTTCTCGTCGAATATAAAGGGAATAATAAATATGGCAGAGAAAAAGTTTCAGAACCTAAAGTCTCATGAGTGCCACGTGCTTATGACCCAATTGCTTCCGGTTGCATTGCGGGGGCTTCTACCGGAAAATGTTCGACTACCCATTGTTCAGCTATGTGCGTTCCTCAATGCAATTTCGCAGAATTCAATCAGTCCAGCCACTCTAGGAAGGTTACAGAAGGATGTGGCTCAATGTCTCGTTAGTTTTGAGTTGGTGTTCCCACCATCCTTCTTCACTATTATGACACATCTCCTAGTACACCTGGTCGACGAGATTCTCATTCTGGGTCCTGTATTTCTACACAATATGTTCCCCTTTGAGAGGTTCATGGGAGTCTTGAAGAAGTATGTTCATAACCGTGCTAGGCCAGAAGGAAGCATCTCCAAAGGCTATGGAACAGAGGAGGTCATTGAGTTTTGTGTTGACTTTATTCCTGGCATTAAGTCGATTGGTCTTCCTGAATCGCGACATGAGGGGAGACTGAGTGGAAAAGGCACTCTAGGAAGGAAATCAACAATATGTAGGGACGGGCATTCTTTCACACAAGCCCACTACACCGTTCTACATAATTCAACTTTGGTGGCTCCGTATATCCAGACACACAAGGATATTGTACGCTCCAACAACCCGGGAATGAATGACTCCTTTATTGCAAAGGAACACATGGAGAATTTTGGCGGTTGGTTGGAAACACATTTGAACAATAACAACACAGTCTCAGATGAGCTGTACTTGTTGTCTAAGGGACCATCTTCGACTATTTGGACTTTCCAAGGGTACGAGATAAATGGGAATACATTTTACACGAACGCCCAAGATAAAAAGAGCACCAACCAAAACAGTGGTGTCCGCTTTGATGATTTAACAAACGTCAATGGGCGAACCGTCACGGTCACATATTATGGTTACATAGAGCAGATATGGGAACTTGACTATGGACCTTTTTTGAAGGTCCCTTTGTTCTGGTGCAAATGGTTCAATCTGAAAGGCGACGGGGTAAATGTAGACCCACTGTACGGAATGACTACAGTGGATCTCAAGAATCTTGCGTACGACACCGAACCATTCGTTCTAGCAAATGATGTGGCTCAGGTTTTCTATGTGAAGGACATGTCTACCAAACCCAAAAAAAAGGAAAGATAAGCAAGCAGATACATCAGCCGATGAGCCAAAGCGCCACATAGTTCTTTCAGGGAAAAGAACCATCGTGGGAGTGGAGGACAAGACAGACATGTCAGAAGATTACAATAAGTTTCATGAAATTCCGCCCTTCAAAGTGAACACTGACCCAAGCCTGAAGTTAAATGATGAACCTTGTCCATGGTTACGGCGCAATCAGAAGAAAGGGACACACACGAAGAAAAAGTGAAGACTAGATAGGGATGTTGTTGGTGATGTGTAATAATGTATTAAACTTTTATGTAACTGTGTTCTGAAAACTTAGAAGAGAACTCTAATTAAACACTGATATTTGGTTCTAAAACGTTTGAAACAAAACACACGGTTTCCTCGTCATACAGCCCAACGGTGGCTCGTGAGTGCCTGCATATCAAATGCACCGTTGGACGTATGACGGAAATCCGAATGATTTGTATTCGGTCGATGAACTAAAGTATTTGGTAGATAGAACAAAACAGACGGTTTCCCGGGATGTTGTAAAAGATGTTTTTAAAATAAAGAGATGACTTTCAAATTTAAACAATATTAGTTTATCTGGATACTAGGCCATATAAAATAACACAACGCGAATGTTTTCCATTTTTTTTTGTTTTTTCTTGAATTAGTTATGCCAGTTTCAAGATGCCAAGATGCACATGTTTTCCTTCGAGAGACGACATTTGTTTGTCATGCCAAGATGCACATGTGCGCAGAACTTGGGCTCATTCAGACAAACTATAAACGCTTTAATGAGAAATGTACAAGTTCGCAAATAAGTGCCAGCCAATCAGACAAGAGTACATGGCTACCCATGGATCTGCCCAAAGAAGCGGACCACAACCGTTCAGATGGCCTCCATCCAACACCCCAAAATCACAGTGCCAGTTTCTCCCGCATCCGCCCCCCACCCCCACACAACGAAAAAAGAGACCTCTTGTACCGGGTGGTGGCTGAGGCTCTTTGCGCGCGCTGGGTGAAAAGACCTCTGGTCCCGGGTCGTGGCACCACCCGGGACCAAAGGGTGCCCTCTTGTCCCGGGCCGTGGCACCGCCCGGGACCAGAGCTCCTCTGGTATATAAGCCAGGGAGTTGACCCCGGGTCGAGCCACGACCCGGGATAACTTCCTCCTCCGCGCCCCAGCGCCGCCATCTCCGCCCGCACGCCGTCAGGCTGCCCGGCCGCCGCGCGCCGCCGTCCGCCTCCGCCGCGCCGCCCTCCTCCTCCGCCTCCTCTGCGGCCGCGCCGTGTCGCCCTCCGCCTCCGCCACGCCGCCACGCCGCGTCGCCCTCCGCCGTCGCCGGGGCCTCGATCTGCAGCCGCAGCGCCGCCGCGTCGCCCTCCGCCACGCCGCAACGCCGCCCTCCGCCCACGACGCCATCTCCGCCCTCCCCGCACGGTGAGCTTTTTTTCCCTAAGTTAGATTTTTTTCTAAGTTAGATTTTTTTCTAAGTTAGATTTTGCTAAGTTATTTTGCTAAGTTAGTGTAGTGTAATTTGCTAAGTTAGTGTAGGTTAGTGTAAATTTTGGTAAGTTAGTGGAAATTATAGTTAGTTAGGTGTAAATTAGCTAAGTGTAATTTTGCTAAGTCTAGATCTTATAACGCGAAATCGGCCGGGAAATCGGAAGTCGGAACGGGAAATCGGAAAGTCGTGAAGTCGGGAAATCGGAAGTCGGAACGGAAAGTCGTGAAGTCGGGAAAGTCGTGAAGTCGGAAAGTCGTGAAGTCGGGAAGTCGGAACGGAAAGTCGGAAAGTCGTTAAGTCGGAACGGAAAGTCGTGAAGTCGGGAAATCGGAAAGTCGTGAAGTCGGGAAATTCCCGACTTCACGACTCCGATTTCCCGACTTCACGACTTTCCGACTTCCCGGTTTCCCGTTTTCACGTTTTCCTGGTATCACGTTTTCCCGGCTTCCCGGCTTCCCGGTTTCACGTTTTCCCGGCTTCCCGTTTTCACGTTTTCCCGGCTTCCCGGCTTCCCGGTTTCCCGGTTTCACGTTTTCCCGGCTTCCCGGCTTCCCGGTTTCCCGGTTTCACGTTTTCCCGGTAACACATACAATACACATGAAGTATCGCTCATGTTAGTTTAAATTTTGATATGGTATATTTGTAGATGTAATTTTGCTAAGTGTAAAGTTCCCTACATTGAATTATTCTGCTAATGCTATCATTGTTTTATTTTCTTTTGTAATAGTTAAGCAATGGACGATGGAGATGTTCCTCCCTTCCAAAACAGAGAAGGGGAAGATGTGTTGCTCGACTTTATCCGGCAACCCGCGGATGGTGATGAACACATTGGAGCAGAAGAAGATGGCTCCGAGTTTTTGAACGAGTCCGGTCCGGGAATGGAGGTGGAACGAAGCGTCCAAGGGCAAACTAGCACAGTTGGTGAACCCCTGCAGTCCGGCGTGGTATATTAAGACTCTATTTGATCAGATGTAAAATTTTATTTGTATATATATATATAACAAATGTTTCTTCTTTTTAGACCTCCGCATCGACCCAAACTAGTAAACGAGGCCATGCCAAAGGGTTGGGAATAAAAGATCATTTCAGAATTGAGTCAGTCTCTTCAGATGGCAAACCGTTGGCGCCTCCGAAGAGCGCATCTAAGTTTGTGCATCAATGTGGAGTTGTTGTCAGGGACAATGTTCCGATCAGCCTTTCGGAATGGAATCAGATAAAAAACTTAGAGGGCAATTATTATGTCACCGAGAGAACTAAAGATATATGTTGGAAGAAGCTCATGGCACATTTCACTCTGCCGGTGTTGGATAGTCCCGAAAGGACAGAAGCCATGACGGACAAAGTCAAGCATTGGGCTCTGAAGAAGATGGCTGAACAATTCAATAAATGGAAGAACAGATTATACCGTGATTGGGTCGACAAAAAGAAAGTTCCAGATTTCACTGGGACACTAGAGAGGCAGCGGCTCACTGGCCGGCATTTCTGCAATACAAGGATACAGAACTAGCCAAGGAAAGATCGGCAAAGAATAAGTTGAATGCAGCGAAGAAGATATATAACCATAAGTTGGGTGGAGGTGGCTACGTAACTGCCGAGCCTAAGTGGGATCGGATTGAGGCCACTATGCGCGAAAAAGGGATCATTCCAGTTACAGATATGTGGCCCCGTAGGGTCAGAAATTGGATACTTGCTCATGGGGGAGTATGACGCATCAGGCGATGTAATAGTTGATGAAACGAAAGAAACTCCTATACCCCGGCAAACAATTCTGGATGCAATCGCCGATGCTCGTGAGGGAAGGTTTTTTCCCGACAGAGAATACGACGAGCTGTGGAAGGCCCTCGGTACTAAAGAAAAAGGAGGATCTGTTCGAGGCAGGGGAGGTGTGACGTGGCATGAAGGGTTTCCTGAGGACCGTGACTCTTATAGAAGCCGAGAAAGAGCAAAGAGGAGGAAGGAGCAGGAGCAAAACGACCGGTTGAGCAAAGTGGAAAATATCGTAGCAACAACAAGAACTAGAGAATTGCGGCCGCGAGCTAGTCGAGGGGCAACTCAGCTGTCAGCTGCAAGCTGCAAGCAGGTGGTCCGTCTCAACGGAAAAGCAGCGTGGCTTCCACGACGGTCGGTGCTGATGAGGCATCGAACCAAACATACCCCGTGGATTCTATCACTGAGAAGAAAACTTGTGAGCTACATGAGGCAGTGAGAAACTTAACCATGAAGGCGGCGGACGGCTATGCTTTACCTTGTGAATCTACACACTGTATCGTGGCAATGAGATTCCAGATGGCTATGCTCGTGTCGGCGTGGATCAAGTTTACCCCGGATTTGAATCACTCGAACTTCAAATCCCTGGAGGTGATGATGAGAGGACACTGGGAGATGTCCAGGGTGGACTCATTCTATGGCCCAAGAAATTGATCATGTTTCCAGGCTGGACACCGCCAAGGCCACCATCGCCTTCTCGATCTCCGTCGCCGCGTCAGCCGACTCCGTCGCCGCGTCGCCGACTCCTGAGCCGACTCCTGAGCCGTCTCCACCGCCTCCGCCCACTAAGGCTAACGGTCGAAAGGGGATGAAGACCACCGCCATGGGTTCCCGACCCAAACCCCGACTTGAGCCCCTGCCAAAAGTAAGGTTCCTCCCCCGAGACCTTACGACGTCGAGTGTACTCAAGAGGAAGCCAGGGTGTGGCTACAAACAGAATCGAGAAGACAGTTTGCAGAAATGGCTGAGAAAAGAAAACCTAAGCCAAAGGAAAAGTATTCGGAAGCTCAAACACAATTTGCTGTTAGTTTCTTACTCAGCCATCGCAAATTTCGATAAATAGGCCAGATGACTATGTACGGACTATGAGGAAAATTCCACCCGGCGGGAAAAGGAGAAGAGATGTTGCCCAGCTCGGACATCAGTCAAATCAGTCCATCTCCCCGCTCAAGGTGGCCACTGATATGGGCTCTGCGCTTGAGAACGATCGCTTACCGCGCGCAATTTGCTGCAGATATTGGTATTTCACTTTCTCAACTGGATGCAGATGATATCCCCCCCTTATGGGACCTACTAGATGGACCTGGGAATACGGGAAGGATCTAGTGTCACCTGATGAGCTCCAGAATCTACCAACACAAATGACAAGACTGCATAAATGGTACAAGAATGTCACAAGTGAAGGTCGAAATTGATCCCGGTGAAAATTACAGATGAACATTTCAACGGTGCAGACGAGATAACTATACCTATTGAAGAAATCTATCAGTTATACCAGCTTGACGCCCTCGACTTGAGCATCCTCACTACCTATTGTCTGTAAGTGATTCAATTCATTTATTTTCTAAAATAAAGTCTATAGCTTAGCTCGGTCATTGCCTGTTCTAATTATGCTCACTACGGTATTATGCAGAATGAAGAGCGATGAATGTGACAGAAACCGAGTGTTTGAGATTGGGTTCATCGACCCAAGCCGAGTTAATGAAAAATTGCTACGTCTCCACCACGAGGAAACGGTGAACACCTTGTTTAGGTCCATCCGGGACCAAAATTATAAAGGGAAGATATTGTTTCCTTACCACTTCAGGTAAGAGTCTTACTGTCTTGTACACATTGGTTTTTGCTTTCTCGATGTTAAGTGTAACTGATTAGTTACTGACATATATAAACGTGCGCAGCGCCCATTACATTCTGTTAATCATTCAAATCGATAGAGCAGAAGTTGAAATCTTGGACTCATTGCACTGGCCCAAAGAGCGGCACGAATATATCCAAGGAGTGCTCAAACGGTAATTTCAATCTTTATCGTATTACATCGGTCTCTTTCCTTCCATTCCTGAGATATCAAGTAACTAATTAATAACTCATTTATTCAATTGTTTGATGGGCAGGGTTTGGGAAGCTTTCCGAAATGCTACACCTGGTCAATTTAAAGAGGAACTTACTTTTGTTTACCCCAAAGTAAGTAGTACGAGCTAGGTGTTCGCGCATCCCTTTTAATTCAAATTTCAATACCATCGTGATGCTTGATTATTATTTGATTGAAATCTATTCTCGTGTAGTACTTGGATAGGCAGCCTCCCGGGACCAATTTGTGTGGATATTACGTCTGCGAGTGGATTCGCACGATAGTCTCTGAGCGGAACCCAGGGACATTTATCGAAGTAAGTGAACAAATAAATTCACAATTTCATTTTATAACCATCAATTGTGTTGAGTGTCATTCATAATTTCTGTTATGATGATTGAAATTCATATTAATCTCCCTTCTTTTATAGATGGATCGAATGCGGAGGGACCTGCAACTAAAGGACCGCTTTCGACCAATTTGCGAGGAAATTGCGGGCTTTTTGATGAACTATGTCTTAGACATGAAGGGAAAATACAATGGCACCAGATCAAATTAGATGACGGGCTCTAGTAGTGGCTTCATGATCTCCATGTAATCGAATAGATGACGGTTCTAGTCCCTCTTATATATGATCTTTATATGTAAATTAATCCGGGAAACCGGGAAAACGTGAAACGGGAACGGGAAACGTGAACCGGGAAGCGGAAAACGTGAAACGGGAAACCGGGAAGCCGGGGGAAGCCGGGAAAACGTGAAACCGGGAAAGCCGTGAAAACGGGAAGCC